>CM055869.1:16346673-16761673 GCA_029582165.1 Portulaca oleracea | reverse complement strand
CTGGAACAATGCCAACATTGCCCGGCTGGTTTGGGCGATTCAGAAAAAAGAGGATAACTTATGGGTCAAATGGATTCATGCCAAATACATTCGAGGGTCATCCTGATGGAACTATCAACCCCCTTATGATGTCTGCACCTATTTTAAGCATCTGTGCCTTGTTAAAGAATACTTCAAATGGGGTTGTGATCCTGGGTACCGATGGCGCTGGAAAGGAATAGAGGCTACAGCTAATGGGGATTTCAATGCGACAGAGGGATACATATGGAGCCTAGGGATTATGAATGAGGAAGGTTGGGCCTCAATCATTTGGAATCCACTTTCAATCCCACGCCAATCCTTCATCACTTGGGTCCTGTTGCATGGAAAACTACATGTAAGAGCTAGAACAATGCGTTGGCAAACTAGTGGTAATCCACTTTGTCCCTACTGTGATTTGGAGACTGAAACTAGCGACCACCTTTTTCTTGGGTGCGATTTTGGGAAGCAGGTGAGGCAGGCTATGAGACATTGGGAACTTGGTAATCTGTCAACCACCCAGGAATGGAAACACCATTTGAGCGAACTCCAAAAAACCAGTAAAGAAACTCATCTGAATTGCGCCCTCCTCACAGCGTATGTCTACCATATCTGGACAGAAAGAAACAACCGAGTCCACAATACTCGCAATGCTACTCCTAAGATGATAGTAAATTTGGTGAAAAATGATGTAAGAAACAAGGTCCTTCTGGCAGCAAAATCTAGAAAAAAATACAGAAGTTTGGTAGACACAGTACTCAGTATGTGATTTCGAGGGATACTGCCCTCACTCTTTGTAAACTACATTGATAATTGTTATATAACCTGTTTTCTTGTGCAAAATATATATATATATATATATATATATATATATATATATATATATATATATATATATGGAAATTGGATTCTAATAATCCCTACTTTTGCAAATTGGATGACAATAATCCATACTTTCAATTTGTATTCTGGTGGTCCAAAAAAAAATTGTATTGTAGTGGGACATAATCGAGAGTATACCCTAAATATCATAAATTTTATGTTGCATTTGATTCAAAACTTTGTATAATACTTTACAAAGATTTTTAGTGAATTTACAGCATTTCTCCCAAGTTTTTTCAATTTTTTTTCAAATTTTTGCGATTTTTTCAATTTTATTCCTTTTAAAAAATCATAATAATTGCTCGGAATCTCAAAAAAATAATTTAAAAAATGTTTTAGCAACTACACTTCATTACCTATCTGGAGGCAGAAGCAAAAAAAACAAAAAGAATATGGGGTAGGCATGAAAATAATAAAAAGAATGTGGCGATGGATTTGGTACCACTACAATATATATATATATATATATATATATATATATATATATATATATATATAGGATAATTGGATTCTAATAATCCCTACTTTCACCAATTGGACAATGGTGGATCGTATTTTTACTTTGTATTCTGGAGGTCCAAAAAATAAAATTGGATTGTAGTGGTACCAAATCCAAATCCACCTTCACATTTTTCTTATTTTTTTCATTCCTACACTATATTATTTTTGTTTTTTTCGTTCAGACCCCTAGAAAGTTAATGAATTGTAGTTTCTAAAACATTTTTAAAATTATTTTTTTGAGACTCCGAATAATTATTATGATTTTTTAAAAATAATAAAAGTGAAAAAATCGTAAAAAATAGTAAAAAATGTAAAAAAATTGGGAGAAACGCTGTAAATTCATTAAAAATCATTGTAAAGTGTTATACTAGGTTTTGAATCAAATGCAACACAAAATCTATGATTCCCTTGAAAATATCCCACTCAAATCCAATTTTATTTTTTTTTATCTACCAGAATACAAAGTGAAAGTACGGTCCACCATTGTCCAATGGGTGAAAGTAGAGATTATTAGAATCCAATTATCCTATATATATATATATATATATATATATATATATATATATATATATATATATATATATATATATATATATATAGGAGTGGATAGGATGAGAAGGGAATAAATATGAGAATTTGAGAAGGGTATATTATGACCATTAGATCTAAATCAAGGGTCCTAATTAATTCAACATTTTGATTTATTTTATGGCACCTCACGTGACTTATAGCCTGGAAAAGAAAAAGGAAACCCCTTGGGTTGCATTGGGAATAGCTAATGGCATATAGCAGCTCCCAAAAACAAAAAAAAAAAAATTGGCTGAGATGCATGCATGGGATGCTTATCAATCATGACCCTTAATCTCCCACGATGCTGCTTGTGAAAAACAGAGAGAAGAGAGTATGTAAAGGTGACAACCATTGCACACAGAGAGAATACATTGCTGCATGTTTTTTTTTGGTTTGTGTTTGAGTGTCTTTCGACTCACAGTATTTATCCATGGATGAAAGAGATGGTGGAATGAGGTAAGTTTTATGTATTTTTTCATGTTTCTACTGCTGCTTTGTGCATATTGAACTTCATGGACATCGTGTTTGAAAGAGGCAATTGTTTGATGTTAATTTTAATGGAGTTTGATAGCATTTGTTTATGTTCTGCCGATTTTTAGATGATGTTCATTTCGTTGTTACATGATGTTTATTTTGATATAGTTTGAATTGGTTTTTGTCTTGCCCATATTGTTCATATGGAACACATGTGATGCTCATTTGATTTGATCGTGATGCTCATCATACTAATATATGATGTCCTTTTTCTATAAAATTTGACATTCGTTTTAATTGAACATGATGTTCACGTGATTAACAAATGATGAGAAATTGATGTTCATTTTGATTGAGCATGACGTTCATGTGGTTAACAAATGATGATCATTTGATTGTGACATATGTTATCATTTTCTATGAAATTCGATGTTCGTTTTAATTGAACATGATGTTCATTTGGTTAACAAATGATAATCATTTAAATTGAACATGATGTTTACGTGATTAACAAACGATGAACATTTGATGGTATATGATAACCATTTTTATGTACTTTGATGTTCATTTTAATTGAGCATGAAGTTCATATGGTTAACAAATGATGATCATTTGATTGTAACTAATATATGATGATCACTTTTATTTAATTTAATGTTCGTTTGGATTGAGTATGATGTTCATGTGGTTGACAAATAATGATCATTTTGATTGTAACTAATATATGATGTCCATTTTTATCTAATTTCATATTCATTTTGATTGAACATGATGTTCTATTCATAATAAATTGTTATTATTTTGGTCATTCAATTGGTGTTCATCTAATTTGTATATTATGATCATTTTATTATAATTTTGTTTCTTACTATAGCTTGTAAAAATGTTTGTCATATGCTATTCATTTGGGGTGTTCATTTATTGTGTCCATGTTGTTCATCTGCTTTAAACATGTTGTCCATGTACTTCAAATGTGATGTCTGCTGTGTGATTTATATTTGATGTTGTTCATTTTTTTTCATTTACAACATTCTTCATGAGGAGGGGGATGGACGCCGGGGACAACATTACATTGTTGCCACCCCCAATACCGTTGAGCTACCAGATGAATAATGATGGGGAATATGTCTGAATTTGTGACAATGAAATATCCTTGACGATTGTAAGAACAACATCATGTGCATCAGTTTCAGCCTCTGGGACCTGACATTCACCCATGCATATTTTCACCAAATGAATATCAATTCCAAATAAAAATGAAAATTCTTAGTTTGCAAAATAGACATCAATTGCAACATAATGGACAACATGCACACTCAAATGGAAATAATAAGGATATCATGTTCACACTAAAAAAGACATCAAACCCAATCATCATATCACATTCAAGATGTAATACCCCGGATATATGGTTAAGTGTGTCTTAAGAGGATTAAAATGACTACTTATATCACCAAGGTGCACCTTCTTTTATAGTAGCTCATCCGTTGGGAACTCCTCAGTTAAGCGTGCTTGGGTGGGAGTAGTCAAAGGATGGATGACCTCCTGGGAAGTTTTCCCAGGCAGCGTGTGAGCGAGGACGAAGCACGTTGGAAAGACTCATGGTGATTTGTGGGGCCAGTCAACGATCCTTGAAGCAGTTATCGGTAATGTCCGCGGCCCGGGAGGGGGCCGGGGCGTTACGCAAGATCAACATTATGTGTACACCAAATGGAGATTAAGTGTCACCCAATCACATATTATTTTCAAGATGAACATTATGTATAAACCAAATGCAAATTAAGTTTAGCCCATAAGAACATCACGTATAACCCACCTAGATATCAAGCTCAAACAAGATATACACAATTCCAACAAAAAATGGACATCAATTCCAAATGAAATGAACATTTTTTTTTTTGCCAGATAGAGATCAATTCTACCAAAATGAACATCATGCACAGTTCAAAATGGACATCATGCTCACACAAGATGCACGTCACATTCAACCAAACAGGATATTGTGTGTACATTGTTTCACACAAACATAAGAAGAGATTTTTATGTTCAAGCCAACAAGACATCCAACTAAATCATTACGTCATATTCAAGATGAACAATACGTTTAAACCAAAAGGACATAACGTTTAAGTATTATTCAAAATTGGCGTGGTGCTCCCACAAGATAGACTTCCCATTGTATCAAAATAGACATCACGTCTTCACGAAAAAGAACATTAAGCCTTCACCAATAGTGCATCCCATACCCCACCCGAATAGACATCCAGCCTTTATCAAAAGGACATTTACATACAATACACTCACATGCAAATCCAACAGCAACTAATTCGAATCAAATGAACTTGATGATCATCGGTTAAAACAACTGCACTGGATTCAAATCAACTGAACCCCATTGATTTCGGATCTATGCTCAAATAGAATTGGTTCTCGCAACAATCAATCAAACTAATTATTGCAACAATTCAGCCCCATCTTGAACTACTTTTCGTTCCCAATTCATGAACACCTTCCCCGTCGAAATTCACGGTCGTCCTCCCCTAAATTTATCGATGATCAGCCTTCTTCGGATGATTGCTCGGTTTTCATCGCAAAACTCTACAATACTCAAACCCTAATCTCTCACCTATGGAATTCGACGCACGCAAATGTTCATGCCAGTTCAAACAACTTGCTGGGGACTGGGGAAGAAGTAATCAACCAGCCACCTTTCACATACCCACGCGTGAGCTATTTTCCAGGCAATAATAATGAGTTGCTTATTTTCATTTTTTTTTCTTCTCCATTATGACTCGCGTGAGGTGCCATAAAATAAATCAAAATATTGAATTAATTAGAACCTTTGATTTAGATCTAATGGTCATAATATACCCTTATCACATTCTCATATTTATTCCCTTCTCATCCTATCCACTCCCTATATATATATATATATATATATATATATATATATATATATATATATATATATATATATAACTAATAACATATACCTCCCCTAAACTTTTGTAAAATGAGGTTTTTACCCCCATGTTTGAAAAATTATAATTACCCAACCTAACAAATTGTAAATGTAATAAATATAATACTCAACCATTGTTGATAACAATTTTATCTACTTTTTCAGATTTACTTAGTCAAGATAAATAATGAAAGTTCTATTTTACCCTTCATTAAAAAAATTTCTCTTTCCCAATTTTAATGTTATACCCAACACACCCCAACCCCAACCCCAACCCCACTCCACCCCCACCCCATTTTCTCTACCGATTAATTGGACCCTCCTCCCTTTTGGTTTTCTACTTTTCTTTATGCCAAATTAAATCGATGAAACCCCCCTCCCCCTGTTTGGTTCTTTGTTCTGCATTTGTGTATCACTTCCGTTCATAATCCCAGATTTGCTTGTGTCTATTCTCCAGGATAATTCATTTCTGTAGTTTCGAAGAACAAAAAAGGTAAGTATCTGAAAATCCTAGCAACTTCTTCATGTCTGTTCGTCCATTATTTCAGTTGTAATGTCATTCGAATTTCGAAACCCCCCTCCCCATTTTCAATTGTGTTTGTATTACAATCGTTAGATTTGATTTACTAGGTACTCAATTGTAATGTTATTAACAATTTTTTTTTTTTGGGGGGGGGGGGGGGGAGGAGGATCAGTGTCTTTTTGTTAAAATCCTGAGATTTTAGTCCCCGTGAGATTTTTGAGTAAAAAGGGTTGGGTATTGAATGTTCAACTTTTGTCCATTGCTGACATAAATTTGGCAACCTCAGCCTCAATTCACTTAAATTTGATTGGAACTCAATTGTACTGTAATTAGCAGTTTTTGTAAAGGTTGTTCAAATGGGATGGGACAATTGAGTCGTCTAACTATTTATATGGTTGCATCAACAGAGGCATGAGTTCCTCTATGAATTCCATTGCTGAAAGTTGTAGGAAATTAGGAAAAGGTTCAAATTTTGTCTAAAGTGCAAACATCAACCATGCGGTTGAAAGTGAATTTGTCCAAGACACACAAAAAAATTAGTTAAGAAGGATAATGATCAACAATTTTCGGGGATTGACGTCGCTGATTTTGATTGTAATTATAACGATGATGATGATGATGATGATGATGATGATGATGATGATGAATGATGAATGATGAATGATGATCAGGAAATTGATGGGAAGAGCACAAGATCGAGGATTTGATGGGAGTGTTGTGACAGGATGAAGGTGTTCATATTAATTTTTGGAAATGCATAATTTTCTGGGTTGTTTTGGTATGAATTTGTGTGTGTTTTGTTAGAAAAATTAGTCTTGTAAAATGTGAGCAATTCTTTGTCTCTGTTATTGTGGTGGCTATGAAAAATTAGCCTTGTAATGGCTGTTTCCCTATATTTGAATGAAAAGAATCAAATTTATCCATGATACTAATGCTTCTTCTGGTAAATTGCAAATTGTATCAGAATTTATTGTATTGTTGTTGTCACAAGCTGTCATAAATGCTCACAAGTGATTCCTTTGATCCAATTTGGTGTTTATTACCATGACATATCTACTTCTGGTTTCTATCTTTACGTAACATTTTTCTTGCCAAATCTTCCAGAGCCTATTGCCAAATCTCCAAGAACATGTGGCATATGAAATTTGAATCACAAATGTCATTGTTACAGTTGACCCTTACAATATTAAACTTGCAAATGTCTACTAAATTGACAAATCTTCCAAAACCTATGGCATATAGAATAAAGCTCTCATCTTTTGTTAACCATATTGTTTCAATTTACACGCTACTTTTCTTATACCCATTACAGATCAACAATTTACAACTGAGTAAAATCCCCTTAATCATTGTCCATTGACAAGTTTACGCAACTTGTGGTCAAATTTTGTCCAAAATATAGTAAAATCCCCTTAATCATTGACAAGTTTTGTCCAAAAAGCACATATTCAGTCACAATGTTGTTGTTTAGGGTTTGTTGGCACCCATAAATACATTAGTAAGATACAAAAAATTAGTCTTTACCAAACCTAATGCATACCATTGTAGGTATGTACCAAAAAAATAGTCTTAACCGAACCTAATGTATACCATTGTAGGTATGTACTAAAAAAAAAGGAGTCTTAACCCAATCTAATGTTTGCCTTGACTCAATCCTGCCCTAGTCAAGCTAACATAATTACACAGTTATGTCCAAAAAGTGGCATTCCAATAATCCTTGACAAAAAATAGCATTGATTCAGTCACATCATTTAAAGTGAAGTCTTCTCCTTTTCCTTCCATCAACAGTATCATCCACTTGAGGGAGATCCCACCTTTGAAGTCATTGTTGGTTGTGTTCTTGAAGGTGTTCCAACTGGCTCATCCCTTAAAGGAAGTGGTTGAGAGTTCGAAACAAAGGGAGTTGATTTCTTCCCTGGTAATTAAGGCAAGGAGATGTCAGTACATTATTTTCAATTAAGGAAATACAACAGAAATTCTAATGGCAACCATGAGAATAACAACGCATACCTACAATCGTACGAGTGCTCGCCTTAAGTGTTCCCTTCTTCTTCCCCTTGTTGTTGTTGTTGTTGTTTCTATTGGGATTTTCAGGACAGGTCCTTATGTTGTGCCCTACATTTTTGCAATTCTTGCACTTCACTACAGTGAACCTCTTTCTCTTCTTCCTACCCTCTTCAACACCTCTCCTTCTAGCTTTACGTGGCCTCCCTCTTCTCTTGATTAGAGTTGGTGGTCCAAGAATTGGTATGTTGTTCAATCTAGGCTAGAAAATAGGGTTTTGGATAGGTTGTATGTCCCTTGCATAAGCTGCCCTAAACTTAGCCACTGAGTAGCTCTCATCAACCCAATTATCTAGCTTCTCATTCATTTGTAACAGACACCTCACAACATGTTTACAAGGTATACCATTGATTTGCCAAGCTTGACAGTTACATGACTTCTCATTCAAGTTGACTACAAACTTAGTTTGCTCTTCAACTACCTCAAACTTTCCCTCACCAAAGAATTTAACCCGTAAGCGAAAGCTATCTTTCACCAAAATTTTCAGCTCACTTTTAACAGCAGGCACAATTTGTCCCTTCCACTTTCTCCCCATTTTCCTCTTAGTTTTGATCCATTCTTGCCATTTGTCTTTGATAAATTGACACAATGCATATATAGGTCTATCTCTATAGAAATTGATGACATTGTTGAACAACTCAACAAAGTTGGTAGTGTTGTCTGGGCATTTTGTTCTTTTATCAAACATGTATCTGTCAAAACCAGTGGTAGAGAATAACCAAACAAGAATACTGTAACAAAGATGTGCTAAGCGACATGTAATTAAGAAAACAAAAAAAATAAACAGATTAAAAAGAAAACCCAAAAAAAACAGCAAATGTCTTATTTAAAATATTACAGTAATATATTTGTGTTTCCTTTGTATTTGTAATACAACAACTAGTGTTTGGCTCTGTTTTTCTTGAAATCAAGCTTTGAGGTAAAAAGTTCACCACACAACATGTATTTGTGTTTCCTTTGTTGTGAATGAACATAGTAGCTAAAAGGTCTATTTATATAGAAATTCAACATATGAAAAGAAAAATAGAAAACCAAAAAAAAAAATCAACAGATGAAAATTACCTGCACCAGTATTTCTTAGGCTCCTGAAGTAGCCACTAGACAGCATCAGGATCTTCTTTTTCAATATGTTCCATTGCCTTGGTATGGATGAATTCATTATATGCGTTAGCAGCTCTTTGGGCCATTATTTTCATCCCTTTGCCGGGAAAGTATTTCTCAAAGTTCCTAAGAAAGGTTTGTCAACTTGATTAGCAACATATACTCAATCATCAATCCTAATATGCAAATAAGGTTAAACATGTCAGCCCCGTTCATTTCACTTTGATCCACAAATCTTAACCCCTTAAACCCAACATCATTATCACTGTCTGAATCCTCATGACCACCCTCTTCTTCTAGAAAAATGTCTTTACCTTTGTCAAGAGGGTCAATTGTTGGAAGTTTAGGTTTTCTAGTGGGTGATGGTCTCTCATCGATAACAATCCCCTTGGCCTTTGCCCTAGGTGACTTCCGTATAACTTGCAGTTTAGGTGTCCTCCCCTTCCCAATCTTAGGTGACAAGATCACATATGAGATATGAGATATGTCAGCAGGGCTTAAAGGTGAATCCCCTTTCATTTGGCTGAGTGCATCATCAATTGATGAAATGATGTTACCCCACAGTTCATTATCAACATCAACATCTCCTTTTTTTACCATCAAGTTTCCGACTAGTGGCATTTTCTTCAGCAAGTAGTTCCTCATAGTACTTTTCATCAATACTATCAAGCATCTCTCCAACATAGTTGTACTCCAAGGTATGTATCTCTCTACCATCAAAGGAATCATACAGCTTACTGATTTCAGTTGGTTTGGACCTCTCAACCACATTGATCTCTACGTAAAATTTGTTCTCAACCCACACATCAGCAAGATTATTGACATTAGAATCACAAAAAATCGGGAACCTTTTACTATTAATACCAGGGATGGTTGCACATAACCCAAAATACTTAGGCACTCCCCTGACATTTGGTATAGCAAAGAAAGCCCTAACATCCTTAAGTAACTCCTTAAGTCCATAACATGGAAAATTCATATCCCCTATAGTACTCATCCATCTTTTGTAGGAGACGATAACACGAATTTTAGTTGACTTTCCCATCCTACATGCATCAGAACAAACAGTGACAAACAACAATAATAGTTCAATATCACATTTTCTCAATTGGGACCAAAAAACAATCAAAGATTAAAATTATCACATTTTGTCAATTCCATATATTTTTTATTCCATCAAATTTATTCCATCAAAGGTACAAAATAAAGAAATTTTGAAATTATGTTTCCACTATTGTTCGAACTAAATATTGTCAATTCAAGGAGCAAATACTGTATTTATCTTTGTCAATTACATACCAAATTATATTGGTTTATATGAGATATATGTTACTAGCTATATGGAATAAAATTTCAAGTCTTCAAAGGCTATAGAAACTGCAACTAGTATTTGGCTGGGATAATTCACCACATTTTGAGTAATTTAGTTTCAACTTTCAAATCCACCCCCCCCCCCCCTTCTAAGGTGTACATTTAATTTCAATTAACAAACTTTACGATAACAGAAGGCAAATTAATAGTTTCAATAAGTGGCAGAGGGGAATGCACTTCAGGTGGAATAATTCAAAGCTTTGAATCAACATAGATATTGTAGACCAAAAATTCAACTGTCAAACTATTCAATTGAAAATCAGTCCCTACTGTTAATTACTACTGCCGATACATTCCAAATTATACTATACTCGATCAAAACTCAAACTCTGTAACTCAAGTAATTGCACTACTGGTTCTGGGGGGGCTAATAATTGAAATTCACTACCTCAAACACACCATGGATATTATTTCCAGAAAAATTGAAAAACAGTAGATGAACAACAACAAAAGACCCAGAAAATCACAAGCAATAAGATCGAAAGAGAGACAAAATCGAACAACAACAAATTACGAAAACCGCAAGCAATAATCCAAATTGAAACTCAAGTAATTGAACAACAAAACACTCAGAAAATCACAGCCAATAAAATCGAAAAACAGAGACGATATCAACAACAAAAGATAACGAAAATCACAAGCAATAATTGAAATTGAAACTCAACCAATTGAACAACATGAATACTAGTCTATAACTGAAACTCAAGTAAAACAACAACATGAACAATATACTCTGTAATTGAATAGTCAAGCAACATGCTTAATACTATGTATTGGAGGACAAAAATCGAAATTAAAGTTCTAAACACCATGAATAACATTAAAAAACTTGTTCGCATAAAAAATCTAACTTTCAAACTCAATTTTAGCAAAAAAAAAAGATAATCACTCACTGGGTGAATTGATTCTTCTTCAGTAATTGTACACTCGGACAATTCTTCTAACACTGCCAAATTTCGAACTCTTCTATAGCATAGTCGTCGTCCGGCTCCAACAATCCACCGTCTCACAGACGATTCAAACCCTAATTGCCTTCGATCGTGTTCCTCATGGTGGCTGGGGTTGTCGTTCTTTTTGTTTCAGTAGTAGGGGAAGAAGGGAATAGCAAGGGCCGCCGAAATAAACGTGTATTCTATTTGGTTAAGACGAGGATAGTTTTGTCTTTTCATTTTAAATTTTGAGGGTTTTTCGACAATTAGATAAAATTATAGGGGTAAATATGTCCAAGTCGTTGACAAAACGGAAAAAGTATATATTTATATAAACAGTAAAGGTTAGGGTTGGTAATTATAATTTTTCAAACATAGAGGGTAAAAACCTCATTTTACAAAAATTTAGGGGAGGTATATCTATGTAATATATAAAGCCAAAGGGGTTTATGGTATGCAAATTTCACTTTGCCCATTTTACCCTTTGCCATTGATAAATTATAAGGATATAATAGTAATTACAATGTTTTTTATTTGCACCAAAATTATTATCAAAGAAATTGTTATTGTTATCACTAAGATTTGAACCTCTTATGCAAATTAAAGGAAAACCCTCCAATTTACCACTAGACCACCATATATTTAGTTAATATTTTATTTTTTTTTATATATTCTCTATTCCCTCTTTCACATAGGAACCATCATTTACTTCATCTTATTTTTTTGCGTTTCTATTTTCCCTAATTTACATTATATTATTACATATGTTTTAAATTTCTTTTAGGTTCATTATTGTTATCTTCAATTATTTATTTTTTTTGATATTTTGTGCAAAGTATAATACTACTTTAATTATCTCTATTTCTTTAGAAAAGATTCAATTTCTTTAAAAAAAAACTGTTACTACATTATACTTAGAGTATTAACATTTACCTACCTTACCCTCCAATTCCATAACTTATTATATTTTTATGTCATAAGTCAACACACTAATTGTTGTATAATTTCTTAGTTGCCTATTTATCTTTCTTTGATTAATGAGCTTATTATAAGTTGAACTAATCTAAACTTATTTTGAGATTATTATATTGAACTAACTTGAACTTAGCTGTTAGGTCTTATTTGAATTCATTTTAAAGAGTTATTTTACGAATTTATCATGAACTTATTTAACTTATCTAGAGAAACAACTGAAAAGTAAATAACTTTAACTACACTGACTCGCCAACATCCACCATGAGCCAAAGTCGAACTATTATTTAGGATTTTTATTTGAGAAATTGGATTTAAATAATATGACTTTTGATCATGATAGACTGAATAATCTAAACTCTAAAAATATCATTGAATAATCCGAACTACTTTAATTTGACCATATTTGATTACAGTATTATTTTAGCATTAATTATTTACCTAATCTTCATTTATTTAAAAATATTCTCTCTATTTTTAATTATTCTCCTTATTTATTTAAATTCCAATATGGTTAAAGTTCATATTGTTTTAAAAAAATGAGAATTTGGTAAGTAGTTAAGGTTAACATACTATTGTAATCCAATATAGTCAAAGTTCATATTATACAGTGATATTTTTGAATTTCAGATTATTTAGTATAATACATAAACACTCTATTTTCAACAAATGATTAATATTTATCTTTTTTTTATTTATTTATGTACAGCAACGACAACAACAACTATATAGTCCCGCTGATGCGGGGTTTGAGGAGATCCAGATGTAGGCATGCAATCTTCCCCTCATTTAAAAGATTGCCTCATATTTTTTTTATGTTTGGACAAAAAAGTTGCAGGAATTGAAAGATAATGTTAATCGCAAGAGCTACGAATATTCATCTTTACCCGGAATTGGACTAATATTAAACATATTGTTTTTGAAACACATACACGCTTAGTGTGTATACCAATCAAAACTTTAACTACATTTACTCGCCAACATCCATCATGAGCTAAAGTCGAATTATTTTTAAAATTTTTATTTTTAAGCAAAACAAGTTTTGATTCGCACGCATTGCATGAATCGATTGTTTTATTTATTTATTTTGTGTGTGTATATATATACACAAAAAATAAATAAATTTAAAAATCAATGCACACAATGCGTGCGAATCAAAACTTGTGTTATTAGTTATATATATATATATATATATATATATATATATATATATATATATATAAGACTTGGTAAAGAGATGCATGCAGCGTGTGTTTATGCACCGGTATAAAAGTTACTAAGGTAATTTTATGTTTGGTTGCTACTTCAATTATATACTTTGATATGTTTCCAATCTCATTTATTCCTCTACTTGTGAAATTGCCCGTCCTATGGACGAGACAACTGAACTTGTATTGATCTTTTTATAGGTTTTGGGAACTTTTGACTGATTTATCAACATTTAAATTATGATAGGTATATTAAAATTAGGTAGGTATAAATGTTGGGATATTAATATACAATAGTAAATGTGAATATACTGCTTCCGTCTCTTTTTTAAGTGTCAAAATAATTAATTTTACAAAACCTATGTGTGTTGGAAATAGAGTGAAAAAATTATGTATGGACAAGTATATACCCTTCATTAAAAGAGAGGAATAAAGGAGAATTTTAAAAGATAAAATAAAAGTTTTATTCATTAATTAAGGGTAATATGGGTATTTTAATTATTCGAAATTGAAAATTGACAAATAAAAAGGGACAAGGTAGTTAAAAAAATTGACATTAATTAAGGGACGGAGGGAGTATTATGATTAAGTCCCCAAAAGATGGCTACATTTCTATCCAAAAATCCCAAAGAAAATTAGGTTTTCATTGTGTAAAACGTATTGTCTTAATTTTCTTAGGATATCTAATGTTACAACTTATCACAAAAATTTAATATAAAATTTTATGAAACGTTATAACATTATATTTATATGTAAGTATTTTTAATTACTTATCTAATCCCTCTATTTTTTAATTTGAAGCTTAAATTTTCATATAAAATTTTTTGACCATTAATATCTTGATTTCAAAATTGATTCATGCAAAACTGATATCATTCGATTCGTAGTAAAATACTATTTAAAAAAATATAATCTTGAACCTTTTTTTTTACGAAAATCCTATGTGATAGTTATTAGTTGAAGATGTACCTCAAAAAACGTAAATGACAAATAAAAAAAATAAATTGAGTAATAGTAATATTTTTATATGATAAATTGTATGTGATAGTTATTAAACTTGCCTTTTGTACAAGGTGTAAACATTAATACTCACTCCGTCCCATATTAGTTGACACTTTAACTAACTTATTTTGTCCCAAAATAATTGTCACTTTCCTATTCCCAATACCTAATTCAATTATTTCACATTATTTATTAGAGGGAGAAAGCAAAATACAATTGATGTTTGATAGATATTATAGTTATATATTGATATGTGTGAAAACTTCAATTCCGTCAATTAATTTGAGACGGAGGGAGTAATTTTTTAAGCGCATAAAGTACTCAACTTTTAGAAGCTCACCCCTAAATTTATCTCCCTTTTCATTCATTCATTAGATGGTTTATTCGTCCGTCCATTCATTCATTCATTCATTCATTCATTCATTAGTCATTACACTGCTTATTTATTGTCTTTTGACTGTTCGTTACAGTGTATCCCTCAACCTCCTTTTTTTTGTTTTGTTTTGTGTTTTCAAGTTGCATTGGCGAATCCTCTCTCTATACCCTCTTCTTTTTTGTTCCATTTTGTTGAAATACCAAAAATTACATATGCTCACCCCTCCATCCCCACAATGACATCAGTAATATCTCCTTCCCCATTTTTAAAATTAGCCCTCCTCCTCAATCTGCGACAAAAGGGAGGTCATTCATGTCCACATTTTTGAGTTGGTTAGCTGTTTGGGTTGAATTTCATGTTGAATGGATTTTCTTGAATAGATCCAATTTGTTGTCGATTTTATTTTTTGTCAGGAGTTGTTCGGTGTCTATGTCGTCGATCTGAATTGCCCTTTCTGAATTTTGGGTTGGTTTGAGTGTATATTTTTGAGTTTTGGAGTCTAGAATTCAGAAGCTAGCCATATATTATGATTGGAAGTTTTAGTTGTAAACTTGTAATTAATTAATAGTTATGCATAGAACAAAGATTTATCATTGAAAATCAGTTAATCAAAGCCAATTTTGCTTGGTCCCAGTTTCCTCTTGAAACATGACAAAACAAGGCATGTTGTTGTGGTGGAGTTTTATGCGTTTCCCTCAGCATCCAAGATGAGTTCAATGGGGGCTGACGATGAGAGGAGTTGAAGGAGAGTCTAAAAGAGGAGGGAGTGAGCAAAGCCGAGAGGGGAACAAGAAAGAGACTAATTACACATTGGCTATTTACACCTGTGCTTCAATTGATATGTGTCTGTTAATTGAAAAGTAAAGCACAATAAACAATTGCCAAGCAAGCAGCCAGGCACACTGCAAAACACATCATGCAAAACACAAACAAAAAAAAGGGGAGGCAACTCTCCCTTTTAATATAGAGTAAATGATATTATACTGTATTTGCATTTGGCTTCGTCAACGAAATTAACACATGTTTGGAAGAACGGATAAAAAAAAGCTAGTATAAGCAAATTAAAGAGTAATTTGATACTCCATTTTTATTTATCTGTCGCCTAGAAAATTGCAAAAAATTGTTGAAAGGTACCCTCTATTTTGCGGAAACTATTTTTTGGGGACAATATCATTGAAAATTATAATTGGGTGAACAATGTTTTTAAGTATCTATTATTTGGGGACAAAACTCACTGGAACCTACCGGAATCCGGTGAAATATATAAATTGACTAACTCGCCCCTGATTAAACAATTGTATTCAGATTACTCTCTTGAAAAACTGACTTATTTTGTTGCGTGGGTTGAACATAGTTTTTAATATGGTGAATGTGAAAAGCAGGTGTATGAGCAATCAATTGCGTCGGCATGCCAGCTTGATTGGCCAGAGGACATACTACTAATCCAAGTATTAGATGATTCAGATGATGAGAATTTACAGTTTTTAATTAAGGATGAAATTTACTCATGGAATAAAAAAGGTGTGAACATCATCTACAGACACAGATACAACAAAACAGGTTACAAAGCTTGAAATCTAAAATCAACAATGTGTTGTGACTACGATGCGAATTTTCAGCCGAATCCCGATTTTCTGAAGCAAACAATTCCCCACTTCAAGGTAGGTAGTGAGAATTGAATAATGTTGTAGGGTGTGATGAACTAAATGGTGTTTAACCAGGGGTTAATCTCACAGCATTGATGAAGTTCTGCAATACAATTTAATTTCTATGACAGGAAGAGGTTAATCTGAATACAATTGTTTAACCAGGGACAAATTAGTCTATTTATAAATTTCACCGGATTTCGGTAGGTTCTAGTGAGTTTTGTCACCAAATAATAGATACTTAAAAACATTGTTCACCCAATTATAATTTTCAATAATATGGTCCCCAAAAAATAGTTTCCGCTAAACAGAGGGTACTTTTCAGCAATTTTTTGAGAAAATTGTGTGAAAAACTTTGACCGTTAATATCTTAATTTGTATAATGATTCATCGTACGAAATTAATGTCATTAGATTTGTAATAATAAAATATTATTAAAAAAAGTATAATATTATATTTTTAGGTTTTTGGATGCTAATATACTGAACTTTTGGGGTATTGGATAATAATGCGCTGAACTTTGACCTTGGACAATAATGCACTGAACTTTGAGGGGTGTTGGACAATAATGCACCCGAAACAATTTCAACTGTTGGTGACGATCTTACGTGGCAGATCGAGAAGATGAATAGGCTAAATAATATATAAATTTATGACATATCAGCTAATTTACACAAGCAAAGTTGATTTCATGCAACTACAACAACAATCTCTCCGCAGAAACACGTTTAAACAAATGTGTTTTTATGTTTTTTTACTCTTTTCAAAGTTGATTCTCTTTGCCGATGTGTGGATTAGCTAATATGTCATAAATTAAATATTTTTGTGTCAATTCATCTTCTCCACGTGCTACGTAGGATTGCTACCAAGTCAGTCACTGCCAAAATCGTTACGAGTGCATTATTGTTCAATACCCCCAAAATTCAGTGTATTATTGTCCAATACCCCAAAAGTTCAATATATTAGCATCCAATAACCCTATATTTTTTAATAAAAGTTTTACATTAAAAATAAGTGATTAAAAATCGACACTGAAAACCACAAATGACAGATAAAAAAGAATGAAGAGAATATGCAACACCCTTATTGTTAGAAATGATAACTTTGTGAAAACTTACATTATAATATGTGTAAATTTCATAAAGGCGTGATTTAAGTTTTATTACACTAATATGTAAATTTCAAATACCTAACATCTATTTTTTTAATTTTTTTTTTGTCGTTGTTGAGGAACTTACATACGACCATCAAAATAGTACATGATTTGGTAAGCTAATAAAGCCCACATAATTTGGATAATTTAAACATTAAAGATGACCCAAATGATGATCATCAATAACCCATGCAGATGCAGCCATCTAGAAGTCACAAGTAATCCATAAGGGCTCTTGAAACTGACCCTTGAGCTTCTCACCATCAACATTCTTCCCATCCACATCCACATCCACATTCAACGACAACCGTCTGATCCCCTCATCAATATCAAGATAGTCAACCCTAGAATGCCACGCTGGAGTCCCATTCTCATATCCATTCCACGTCAGCCTCCTCAACTCACTCCCATCCAACCTCACCACAAACAGATCCCCATACGGCTGGAACTGGTTCGGCAAGGACACCGGCTCAGCCGTCACGCCGCCCATGTTAGCCGTGAACAGCAGCCACTCCCCGTTCGGGCTGAAGCACACGTGGTTGATCCTCTCAATCTCCACCTCACGTGACCCTTCCACGTGGACTCTCCTCAGACCCGACCCGTCTGCCCGGATTACGTAAATCCCGAACGTCACCGCGTTTGTCGGATCGTGCCGGTTGGATGAGAACACGACGAGCTCCCCGTCCTGTGACCAGCTCGGCATGGTGTCCGTCCACGCGCCGTCTGTCAACTGGCGGATGTAACCGCCGTCAAATTCGCCGTTAACGGCGTCCATTATGTAGAGGTTCTTGTGCCCGGACCGACCTGATCGGAAAACGATTGACTTCCCGTCCGGCGAGCACGCCGGAAAGGCATTGTTGCCGGTGGATTCTTTGGTTAAAATTTTGACGTCGACGTTGGGAATGTCTGGACATTGAGGATCGAGGTTGGCGGCGTCGAAGGTGATTCGGGCAATCTGGACCGTCGAATGCGCCGGTTGAAATATGCCGCCGATGGATGTGAAGATGACATTTTTATCCGCCGGGTTCCATGAATTATAGAATGCAACTCGATCGACGATCAATTTCCACCTTTTTGAACCGTCTGATTTGACGATTGTGATCCCGGTTCCTGAAATGAAGTCGGGATTGTACGCAATCAGGTCCCCTTCCGGCGAGTACGCCGGGAAATTGCCGTTGATTCTGAGCATATTCAGAGTTTTGAATGGGGAGCCTACTGGCTCGAGGTTGGGGATGATTGAGTCACCCTGAGTCGACTCGCCCCGGAAGCGGTGGTACCCTAGGAACTCCGACGACCCGGGAGAGACAAACGGGTTGTAATGGTGGAGCTCCGGGTTGATAAGCTTCGTAACTGGCTGAAACTCCCCTGTTTCGGTGTCAAAGATTTCGATGTGTCGGAAGTTGCTCTCTTTCCGGCGAGTAGCGACGGCGATTCTCTTCCCATCGTGAAACGCCGCAGGAGTGAACGCGTGGAGGCCCGGCGGGGTGACCCGACTAGGGGCTCCGGCGGCCGGGTAATCGACCCGGTAAATGCTCCACCACCCGTCTTCCGATTCGCGGTGGAATAACACGGTGGATTCGCCGGACCAAGTGGGCCACCCTCCCCGGCTGGCCAAAACGGTGCGTTTCGTCGGGTCGGAAACCGGGAAAACCACGATTTCAGTATCGAGTTCATGGAACTCACCACCCCATGGCTTCGACCCATACGAAGCAACCGCCAGAAGCTGGCCGGAGGGAGAAACTGCCGGGCTGTAATCGACGACGCCTTTTGGGGTCAGCCGGACGACGACCCCGTCACCGTCGCCGATATCGGCGGAGTACACGGCGGACCAGCTCTTGTATAGAATGTCGGCGGGCTCGTGGGCGGAGACGAAGAAGAGCTTGCCGCCTCGTAGAATCGGACGGTCGTGGAAGAGGCTGCAGGGAGCAGATGGAAGCAGCTCTGGCGGGCCGCCGGAGTCGGGTCGGGTCAAGTAAATGCGGGGCGACCCGGACCGTTCGGAGACGAAGACGAGGGAGTTGTTGTCGTCGTCGGCGGCCAAGCTGCCGTTGAAGTTGATGGAGGTGCCGTCGGTGAGGCGGTGCTCGACGGTGGAGGTGGCGGTGAGTTGAACTGAGAAGATGTCGAAGCCGTAAGTGCAGCGGCCAACGGTGGAGAAGAGGACGGTTCCGGCGGGTGAATCGGAAAATGCCATCGGCAAAGAGGAGTGTTTGGGAAGTTACTGAAAATTCCCGCTCTGCAAGAGAAGTTGAAGAGGATTTGAGTGGAAGTGATTACTGAATGATACAGTAATTGATAAGTGTGCTGCTGAATGGATTGAGATGGTGCTGACTGCTTGGCTATTTATACTACGTCGTTTTTGCCAGAGGTGCTGATTGCGTAAGGACTGACGTTGCACTGAACTAGAGCCTTTGTTGTCTCGAGTTGCTAAAGTGCCCACCAGGTTTCAACAAATGCTATTGCCATGAATTTTGTTTTATTCCAATACATTAACATAATCCAATACGTTAAACTTTAGTTTTCGTGCTTCAAAAGAAAAAAAGATAAAGTTTAAATATTTCTTGTGTGAAGAATTTGTTTATCGTTGGGTTTTGCATTAAGATGATTATTAACCATTTTGAACTACCCACAATTCATATTTTTTTAACTTTTATTAATATTTTCTCATGCAATTATATATATTTATCAATTATGACAGTATAACACTTATTAGTTAGGTCAACAAATATAAATAATAACTTTGTTTTATCAACAAAAAATGACTTTGAAGTCCCCCTTATTTTGTGGTATCTATTTTCAGGGTTCTATAATTTTAAAACTAATTATGAGGTCCCTATATTTACTTGGTATCTAAATTTTTGAGCTAATTCTAGTGAGGGGCATGAATTTTTAGATGAGTCTTTTGGTGGGAAACTTTAAAGATTAAATTCTTTTCAAATTTGCCCTTTGCTTATTTATTTTCATTTAGAGTTTTAGGACATGTTCTTTTGTCAATGTGATTAATTTTAGAATTATAGGGCCCTGATGATAGATACCACAAAATAAGGGGGACCTCATAGTCATTTTTTATTTTATCAACTATATTGGATAATGCACATTTTATAAATAGTCTTATATTTATAAATTAATATAAATAAATAAATATTTTTACATAGCTTTTAAGTCATCATAATAACTTTTAAATTAATAATTGTCACACTTATTAATGATGAATAATATGGATCCTAAATGGTTTGCTTGGGAGGCAACTAGCGGCACCTACAACTTCCAAAGTTGTTAAAGATTGTTTTAAGTCTAGTTGAAAGCTTTGATTCTGTTACATTTTGCTATAACAAGATCGAGGGCACTCTTCTTCCCCCCTTTTGTTTGTCGCACTTAAATCTCACGCGTCGCCCTTAATTGTCCAAATGAATTCCTATACTACCCCTCTCCCTCCCTTCCTCTCTCTCTCTCTCTCTACTCACTCTCTCTCTCTCTCTCACTACAACCCACCCCAACCCTTGCCAACTGCCGGTCACCGGAGCTGACCACCGACGTCGACCGCCACTAGTCCGCCAGCTGACCCGCCAACCGCCGCCAGACCGCCAGCCGAGCCACCCTAGACCCTAAACTATTGTAAGTTTGAGTAAATTTTTGTCAATTTCAAGTTGATTCTGTAGTTGTATGTTGTATAATTTTGGTTTTATGGATTTAATCTTATAATTTATGATTGTTAATTGGGCATGGTGGGGATTATATTAACCAAAAAAAGCGAAAAAATGTGCCCGGAAAGGCCATCAACCGCGCCCAGAACAAGATCGGGCCTTGACCCGGACGCGGCTCGATCGCGCCTGGGCCTTGACCCAGACGAGATCTAGGCGCGTCCCAGTCAAGGCCGGAACTTGTTCTTCGCGCGATTACGGGCTAAATTTATCATTTTTTTGGTTTAAAAGTTGTTGATTTTTGAAAAATTTGAAGTTGATTTTGTGTTTATTTGCTGTGAAATTTTTATTCGTTTGGTTATAATGGTTCAATGTTGTATGCGTTTTTGTTTGTTCGAAAAAAGTGGCAAAAAACAGAAAAAATATTTTGCCCGGAGAGGCCCTTGATCGCGCCCAGAACAAGACCGGGCCTTGACCCGGACGCAGCTCGATCGCGCCTGGGCCTTGACCCGGACGCGATCTGGCCGCGTCCCAATCAGGGCCCGGTCTTGTTCTGGGCGCGGTTTTGGGGCATTCCTGGCAAAAATTATCCTTTTTTTTGTTTAAAACTTGTTTGTTTTTGAAAAATTTGAACATGATTTTGTGTTTACTTGATGTGAAATTTTAACTGTGTTTGGTTAGAATGGTTTAATGTTGTATGCGGTTGTGTTTGTTCCCAAAGTAGACAAAAAAAATTCCGAAAACAACATGAAGCGCGCCCAGAACGCACCTGGGCCATGACCCGGACGCGGATAGCTCGTGCTTGGACCATGACCCAGTTGCGAGGTGAACGCGTCCGGATCAAGGCCCAAGCGCGGACCTGGCGCGTCCTGGTCTTAGCGTCGGCGCTTTCTGGGCGCATTTTCGGTTGTTTTCTGGAAAATTTTGTAATTTTTTTAATATTAAACTTTTGAAATTTTGAAATTGAATTAATATAAATAATATTATTTTTATGGAAATAAGTAGAAATTTTAATTGTATAAATAAAATAGTACTTGGAAAATTTATAGTATAGAGTAGTAAGTAGGTAAGTAGGTTATAGTGGGCTTATGAGTGTCCTCGATGTGCAATGCATATGTTCGACTTCCCGTTGGGTGGTCACGTACCAGTTGAGACTCACAACAACATCCTCGATATGTGTGAACAGTGGTGTCGGCATATGAATATTCAGGTCCCCCCTCGTCCGTCCCCAAAAGATGATGAAGAAGATGATGACTGATTGTTAGTTTGTCAATGTTTATTTCAGCTTGAACATTTGAACTTTTTTTTTAAGTTGGGTATGTTGTATGTGACGATTTGACTGTCGTTTGGTTTCTATTTATATTGTATGAACAATGTTGCCCAAAAACCATCTATTTAGTTATATTTATGTTTAGATTGTGTTTTCCATAATGTTGCATAATTTTTGAATAGGAAATAAACCCTAAAATAAAACAATATGGGCTGAATAGAGTTGAAATAAGGTTGCGTGCGTCAGATAGGTGACAATGTCTCAATGTTCGAATTGGAAATAAATCACAAGTCTCAAATACAATTGGAACTAAATCATATGTTATCCCTACGAATTTGTCTAAGTCTAGACCACAACTGAAAACGGTCAAGAAGAGGAACATCAAATCCTTCAACAGAGTAGTCGCAGGCACGTCTCCATCTAATATCCAACGGAGGTAGAGGACATCCTTGTTGCAAATGCATGAGAACATAGTGGCTTTGTGGATATGTGCTAGGGCTACAACGCGTTCGGGAGCAACAATGTCGGTCGCTACATTGAGTGGCAAAACTGTCATGCATGACTCAGTTATATGTTGGCCGCGCCCGCGAACAGTTGCGAGAGTAACAAAAACGTAGTTCTGTATGGTGGCAGCGGGAAACATATCGGAATGTGTTTCCAACCAATGTTCTGGGCTGCATTTTCCATGCAAATGACCTCCAATCCTGTCCATGGCTATGCGCATCGCGTTATCGTAGCCGTAAGCCGCATCGTACATTTGCGGATTAGCTTTGATTTCATTTGTCATGGTTTTCTGACCATAGACCACTTATGTTGGCCCACAAAACCAGCCTCTCCAATACATCTAAACCCACAGTTGCCATCGTCTACAACAACCCACTTCTCCCCCATTGGAGAGAATGCGCATATCATGAATGGACACTGACACGATTTTGTTTTTGTGTTTAACTGACTGTCGCAATCAATCGTACCTATTTTCCCTTGATATTTCCCATATCGTCAACATCGTAGATAGCATCGCACTGGACCATCCACTTTTCCATTCTTTTTATAAGATGCTCTGACCAATCTGAACCCAAATCCTCTAGCAATGTCATCGGCCCATGCATATAGGTCATTGATGTTATCAAACCACTGCTCCGTTGCAAATTGTCCCGAATAATCTATACCGTCTCCCCCAAATTCCTCAAGCACCACCTAAACAAAATTAATCAAATATAATTATACATAAAATTAATCATATTTTTTTTTCAAAAAATAAAACATATTATTAAACAGTACAATTGAGCGTCCATATTGCGTTTCAACCTAGGCACAAACGCGTAAAAGAAGCGCCTGCACCAAGGTAAAATCGCGGACAGGACAAGCCTGGTCCATATTGCATGTTGGGCGCGTCTGGTCCTTGGCCCAGACTCGTCCTTCCCACGTTTCGTCCTTGGCTGGGGCACGACTTCTCCGCGTCTCAGCCTTGGGAAAAACGCGAACTGGCTGCGATTTTTCTTCCGACACAAAAAATACAAATTCAATAAATTAAACAACGATTAAACATAAAATTTACCTCTTCTTCTTCTTCTTCAGATGATGATTCATTACTCATTGCTAGAAAAATTAGTGTTTAGATTTTGAGGATTTAGATGAAAATAGAGAAAATTTTAGAGAGAGAAAGAGAGTGGAGAGTTATGGGAAGTGTTTGAGGGCCAAGGGCATAGGATGGAACTTTTATGTCAATTAAGGGCGACGCACAGCAAAATAAGGGCGACGAAGAGCAATGTCCCTCTTCTTCTGTTTTAGGTGTTCTCGCCCGAGAAGTGTGAGAGTAAGAAGGGCATAGACTTTTGTCCAGATGACTGAGAGAACTATTTGTATTTTTAATGCTCGTTTTATTCCATATTATTCATCATTAAGTTGACTGTTACAATCTCCAATATGACTCTCTGATTAGTAATTTTTTATATAATTTTTTTATTAATAATTGTCATATGAGAGGTTGTTGTTGTTGTTGTTGTAATCTTTTATTAATAATTGCAATATAATACTTTCAAGATAATATTTTTTATTACGAATCCAATGATAGTGCTTTTATATAACAAATTATTGTATATTTATTAAGAAATTTGTGATCGATATTTTGAAAACTTGACGATACTATATCCAAAGACGACAAATTATATGAAACAGAGGATGTAGAATAATAGGCTAAATATCAGAATACCATATTTTTATTTAGGGAAATTGGAAAAAAATAATCCGAATTTACAATTTTGTTATGAATGAGCTGAACTTTAATCTCTATTATTTTTAGCATCTATCATATAGTTAAACTCGTCCGAAAATTGACATGGTGGTGGCGATATTACACTTAGAGCATATTTTTAACTTTTTTTGAGTTACAAAAAGTTCCATGTATAATATCGCCACCAACACGTTACTTTTTAAACGAGTTTAACTAGGTGGTTGATGCTAAAAATAATAGAAGTTAAAGTTCAGCTCATCCATAACAAAGTTGTAAGTTCGGATTATTTTTTTGCAATACCCTCAAAGTTTGGATTATTTTTTTTCCAATGTCCCTTTTATTTATTTATTCAATTTCATTTTTTTTTATCATTACTACCTCCATTTTTCATTTGTTGCTGTCGAGGGTTGAGTTAAAATCAAGTTCATAAAAGTAAATGATTTAGTTAATAGGAAAATTATTCAAATATATTAATTAAAATCAATTTTTAGTGTTTTATTCAATTAATGCTACGGTTAAAATAAAAAAATGGAAATTAATATGTCACCAAAATTATAAGATGATAGACAATTTGAAATGAATGAAGTTGGTTAAAAGTCAAGTAATCTATTGGCCTATAAGAAAATAATGTGTTTATATAATAAGTTTCTTAATAATTTATAAAAGTATATTTTTAAAAATAAATATTGAGTTACTCAAACTTATCTCTATTAATAATGTTTATAA
The DNA here is from genome assembly GCA_029582165.1 of Portulaca oleracea. Taxonomy (NCBI): domain Eukaryota; kingdom Viridiplantae; phylum Streptophyta; class Magnoliopsida; order Caryophyllales; family Portulacaceae; genus Portulaca; species Portulaca oleracea. The sequence continues at coordinate 16,736,051 of CM055869.1, read as the reverse complement.
GTTGATTATGCATATGGAATTTGGCTATAGGTATCATCTTTTCATAACTTACTTTTTTTTTAATTGTTTGGTTATTAGAGGGGGAGGGGAGGGGAAGAATCTATTTCTATCTTGTTTGGATTATAAATGGAGGGAAATGAAAGGTAAGAGGGGTTAATTATTGTGTTTGGATTAGAAAAGGGAGGGAAGAAGGTGGAGGGGAGAAAAAAATGAGGTAGTTATTATATTAATAAAGTTTTTTTTTAATGCATAATGAATTCTCCTTCCCTCCGTTAATCCTCATATTTATTTTTCCAAACAAGGGTAGAACATAGAAGGGGTTATTTAATATCATTCTCCTCCTTTTCTCTCCATTCCCCTCCTATAACCTCTATCCAAACAAACTGTAAATCATCCCATAAATAGTTCTGTCATACCTTAGCCTTAGGCGACCTAGAAAATATCATTAAAACCTACTATAATTACAAGCATTGAGGAGCTTTTTTAAATTAATATTGTACTACTACAAATATCTATATTACCAACCATTTTTTTCCAGTCAATTTAAAATGGTTGGAAAAACCAATCATTTTAGCAACTATTTTATATTTTTTTAATTTTTCAATTATTTTTCAAATTTTAGACAAAAAATATGTTGGAAATTCTAACCACTTTTGCTAAAATGGTTGGAATTTTTCCAACCAATCATTTTCCTACTATTTGAAAATGGTTGGAAAAACGGTAGAATTATCAACCATTTTCTCAAGCATTTTCAAACAGTAGGAAAATGATTGGTTGGAAAATTTTCTCACTAGTTTAGCAAATGTGGTTGGAATTTTCAACCATTTTTCCCACTTAAAGTAGAAAAATAGTTGAAAAATTAGAAAAATATGAATTAGTGGCTAAAACGGTTGATTTTTTTTCTAACCATTTTAAATTGTTTGAAAAAAATGGCCGGTAGTACTCATATTTTTAGTAGTGCGAGTTGTGTTCGAATTTTATTTCAATGAGATCCTTACCTTCCCCCCTTTTTTTTAGTATTCAAGCCAAATGAGTTAGAAAGTTTGCATCAAAAGATGCAACGAACTATAAAGACAACAACAATAAGAAACGTATAAAAAAATCATCTTAAACAGCAGTACAACAAAGACAAAAAGAAAGTAGCACACTAAAGTCTAATCTTTTAAGCGAGCATTTCTTTACTCATATATCATCTTCTTACGATCCCAAACTGATTCTTTTTATTGTCTACTTTCAGCATCCCCAAATCAGAAATAATCATCACACCTTTGCGAGCAATAATGTCATCAATAGGATGGTAGCTCCATCAGATTCCATTGAATTTGCATTGTTGATCATCCTAATTAACGTCGCCACTAGCTACACACTTAACAACATACTTTTTATTCCTCTTATTAAGATTCAAATTCCTTGAAGTAGTATCCTTGCAAATTGTTTGTCTTACAAAAGCCATTTAGATTTAAGCATAACATTCTCCATTCTTTTCCACCGAGCAAAACCCTTTGGCTCCTTCCCAACCCTGGATAAAGGCAAGACCATGTCAACGTTCACAGAGAGAACATCATCAGCAAAACATAGAGTGCGATCACAATCAAAATCCAACACCTCATTAACCTTAACACCACCAAGCTGGTTCCCCCAAATAAGACAATCTTGTAAGACAAATGATGAGCAGACATAACGTATACCTCTTTAGCAGTAGTAGGACCAGAGATTTTTTTACTGATATCAGATCCTTACCTACCTTACCATCTAAATTATTTTGGAGGATTGCATTTTTTTTTTATAAAAAAAAACTAGTTAGACCTGCCCGTGGAAGGCACGGGATAAAAATTATAGTTTTATAATATAAGTTTGATGTAATAATTCACCACGATCTACCACAACCTACCACAACTCGCCACAACTTTCCCCAATCCACTACAATCCACCACAATCCACCACAACTTTTCCCAACCCATCACAATCCACCACATTTCCTCCACACCGCACCACAACCAGCCGCATAAAAGAACGGGACCTAAGTAGATATTGCCTTAAATTATAATAAATATGAAAAAGTACAAACAATAATACAATATAATGTATGTATAGTATTACATTTATTTTTCAAATACAATGTACAACAATTTAGTTTCTATACAAACATAAAATTCTTTAAAGATTGTCGTATGTTAAGAATTTTAACGTTTTTATAGTACAAATATTATAATTGTATCAAAATATATTTACATAAAACTAAAAGAATTTTTTAGAGTGAAATTTACTTGAAACCAAAATACACCCGACCCGTATTTACTCTAAAAAGGAATTTTTACAATAAAAGAACATCTGACCCATATTTACCTTAATTTGAAATATACCCGAGTCATGTTTTTTTGAGTAAAATTTACCCAAAATCAAATTACATCGGACCTATGTTTACCCTCTCTTTTAATATATTCAATGGTAAAAGAATACATTCATGTGTGATTAATTATTATATTTAAGGTTAAAAGAGTAAATTTGTGTGTGATTAATTAATTATTATATCCAAGGGTAAAATAATAAATTCGTGTGTGAACACAAACAAATAAGCATGTAGACAGAGCAGCCAACCAAAAACACACCTGTTACATTCTTTTCTTCTTTAGTAAATGGTAAAAGAATAATTTCGTGTGTGATTAATTATTATAGTTAAGGTTAAAAGAGTAAATTCGTGTGTGATTAATTATTATATCTAATAGTAAAATAATAAATTCATGTGTAAACACAAGCAAATAAACATACAGACAGAACCAAAAACACACCTGTTACATTCTTTTCTTCTTTAGTAAAGGAAAGGAAAGGATTAGGAAGAGCGACAAAATGAATTAATGAAAAGTATCATATCATAATATTTTAAGTTTTAATAATCAAAGCCAAGTGTAATATGGTCTTCTTAGTTTGGGTTGAGAGGATAAGGTATCTCCTTTTATGACCAAAAGGTTCCCCGCGTTCACACTGACTACCTCCCCTGCTTTTGAAACTTCCATCTATCTTGGTGTATTTTAAACAAGAAATAGGAAGACTGTTTTTTTATACGGTTTGTTCGGTGCGGACTTATGGTAATAGTGTGGTGCGGACTTATGGTAATAGTGAAATTTAAAAAATATAGTAAATTATAGTGAGTTGTGGTGAAAATTGTTGTAGATGGGGTAGGTGGGAGAGAGAATGTGACAGAGAAGAAAAGCTAGGAGAAAAAAAAGGTAAAAAGATATATATTGATAATGATTGTAGTGTGGTGTGGTATGGTGTGGTGAAATTAATGTGATAGAAATTAAAGAATATGGTGTTGTGTGATTATATGTGGTAGAAATTGAAAACTACGGTGCAGAGTGATACCATACTGCAACCACATAAAAGAACATGACCTAAGTATCATATCCTCAATATATTTTTTAAGAAAAAAGAATTGGCTAACACAGAAGTGAGTAAGTGACACCCTTGATCGTATATACAGGTATAAGAAGTTAAAAAAAAAAAAGTAGTATAATATAATCGAACAATGATATATGTCTTAAATCAAGATGGTTAATAACTGTTTTGAATTGTCTATAATTTATAATTTTATAACTTTTTAATTATATTTTCTTTAGTAATTATATATATATTTATCAACTATAAGAATATAACATTTATTAACTAGGTTAACAAATATAAATGATAACATAATTTTCAACCATAGTATATAATGTAAATTTTATGCATAGTTTTATATTTGTAAAAAAAATATGAATAAATAACTAAGTTTATATAGTTTATAAACCATGATAAACCCTTAATTAAAGTAATGAAACATACATTTATAATAATTTAAATATGCTCGCATTAAATTTTTTGAGTGATTTAGGTAAAATTCAAGATGGTTATTAACCATCTAAAATCAAGATATTTACTACCTCCGTCCCATTATATTTGTCCATTTACCTAATTTGAGAAGACCAATGTATATTGGAAATTGAGGTGAAAAGTTTGTAATTTACCAAAAATACTCATACTTTAATTGAAGATAATAATTGTTGGAATTGTGAAAAGTGAAAAATGAATTTATTAATTGAGGGTAGAAAAGTAATTAATTACAGTTGTTGGAATTGAGATGAGACAAATATTTTGGGACAAATTAAGAAGTTAGGTAAAAGGACAAATATATAATGTTTAATTATGTGAAATTAGTGTCATTTCATTTATAGCGAAAAATACTTTCATAAAAGTATATTTTTACAACCTTTTTGAAAGTATATTGTTAGAAAATGATGGTCAAGGTCTTGTAATATTGGAGACTATGAAGAGTCAAGAATGACAAGTATTAAGGAATTGAGAGAGTATATTGTAAATATCAATCTTCACCACTATTTTAGATATAAAGGAGGCCTAGTCTCGAATTGAATTTCTTTTTATCTCTGAATTTTGTCTCCAATAGAGTCTCAAGTAAATTTATTATGATATAGTGATATTTTTAATATTTTATTATGACAAATAAATAATACTATAATGAATTTTAATACGAATGTGAATGTGAGAATGATATGAGTGGGAGATAGATGAGCCTAGTTCAGGCGTTTGGCATCCCCGAACCCTAATTCAATAAAAGTCTACTAGGTTAGGGTTACCCTGAGATATGGGTCTGATGGGTTAGACTATTTACCTATTTTATTTTATTTTTAGAAAATAAATAACTTAGAGTAACTCTAAATAAATTATTAATTACTGTTATATTCATAAAAAAAAGCATCATAAAATTATACTGTTCATGATATATTTGTAATGAAACAACCTTACATACGCTGTACAGATAACAGATTCAAATTAGAGTCAAGTTTAATTTCATGTCTCTAATGACATGCAAAATCTTGTAGACTTGTAGTTTACGCCAAAAATAACCTAATTGGCTATGTGCAATGCTTACATAAGTTGCATTGGTTAGGTGCACTTAGCCTATTATTCAGTAAGTTACTACTTACTACTGTGTCATTTTTGAATCTTGTTCAGCTGCCTCAGTTTGACCAATATTTTTGGACGCTTGTAGGTGAACTTTTCTAGCATCACACTACTACATATTTACAGATGTTTCTGTTTTGTATCTCGATCGAACACCAACACTCCATTTTGTTAAGACTTATTAGGTCATTGAGAACTTTGAGATACAGTCTCAGGTCGTATAGTCGTCCTACATATTCAAAGTTCTTTTAATGAGTCCGGTTGGAGAAATAGTATCTTCAAACGTAATAAGGTTAAGAAAATAAAATAAGGTTACAACTTAACTAAAAAAGGTGTAAGGTTAAGAAAATAAAATAATGTATAAATGTTACAATTTTATGTGAGAAATTGGATTCTAATAATACGAATTTTTGGCCAATATCAGATAACCAGATGACGTGGCGGTGGAGGCATGTCCCAATCAGTTTTATTTTGTCCACATCAGTCTCTCTCTCTCTCTCTCTCTCTCTCTCTCTCTCTCTCTGTCTCTCTCTCTCTCTCTCTCTCTCTCTCTCTCTCTCTCTCTCTCTCTCTCTCTCTCTCTCTCTCTCTCTCTCTCTGTCATTCCCATAAACTTTTCTCCCTCCTCCTCCTCCTCCTCCTCCTCCTCCTCCTTCCTCTCCTCTCCCCAACACCCTCTTTCACCTTCGATGCTGACGCAGCCTCCCTCCTCCACCACCAATGGCCGCTCCCCTGTTGTCTCCAAGTCTGATGAGAAAGAGAAACTTCAAATATTCTCTATCCATACCATAGCAGATGATCCAAAATTATCCTAAAGCTTTGAAAAACTAGAGTCAAATTACAATTCCCATTTCACTATAATCATAAACAACCACAACAACAATCATTACTATTAAACACAACAATAATCATCATTCATTCACAATGTATCTGTGAAGGTTGCCCGAAAAGAAAAGAAGCAATGTAGTAATTTGCAATTGAGATTTCTCAATTCTGCCGATAAGCAATGTAATCTGCAAGAGCAATCAATGTTTTCCCCTTATCCGAATTGAACCCAGAAAGCAACTCTCTGGCTTCCTTATTCAATCTCTCTACATAATCCCTGGATTTCTCGATCCCCATGAGTTTCGGGAAGGTGACCTTCTCGGCGACGAGATCTAATTTTCCGGCGGTTTTTCCGAGCTCCTCTGACGACTTCGTGACGTCGAGAATGTCGTCGACCACGAACAGAACCCAATCGCCTCGCGAACTTCCTCGGCTTCTCGATCTCCTCGCCGCCCGACGATGGCTCGAGCATGACCGCCGCCTCGGAGATTCGTCATCTTGTGGATGTGGATGAACTCCGGTGCTCAATCCCGCCGGCGCACCTGAGTCGATGTCCACCACCTGGCCGGCCACCAGCCCCTCTGACCCGATCGCCGCCGCAAGCTCCCTCACCGCCCGGACCACCCTCCCCGGCGGGACGACATAAAGAAGTCCTCCTTCGATCAGAGTTTGGAGAAGCTTGCCAAGAAGTTGCCCATGTTCGAGCACAAGGTGTCGACGTTATACAACAACCACTTGTTGTCGTACTTTCGGGAGTACGGTTGTCGTATCAATAGGGAGTTGTGTTCTAGGCACTCAAAACTAACTCAAGTGTTTCAAATTAGGTAAATTAACATGGGGAATAATGGTAGTGATGATCAAACTACAAACTACATAAATAATAAAACATGTTCAGGTTGCGATATCAATAATCAACAACTAATCAATCTGAATAGCCTAACCTATCAATTCTAGACAAGTAATCAAGAGGGGTCGATTGCAACATATTAAACGTCAAAGCCCTCCCTCGAGGGGCAGAGACTCGCCAAAGCCCTCTCTCGAGGGTCAGAGGTTGGCTTAACTATTCTAACTACATACCTATTCTCATAGAGTTAGCCTAATTAAACTATAGAATTAACAACCTAGACCTAGTCAGAATTCAATACTCTCGTGCCAAAACCCTAACCATTTTCTCTACCCATACTAGCAAATTGACATCACCTCTCAACATAAATCAATTGCCTAAGAAATACATATGAACACTCTCTCGAGCATTTCATCGAACACATGGTGGGCAAAGAGAAAACCTCAAACTACAAGCATGAATTTGGGTAGATTAGGCCTACAACAAGATTGATTCATCGAAAACATCAATCACAATCCAAACTACACTAAATTAACAACAAATTAACACATTAAAGTAATTAAAAAGGAACGAGAACAATCTAACAAGAAACTAGATGAACATATATGTAAAGAGATAAAGAAAGAGAACTTAGTCTTGAAATTAGATGTGAAATCCGGAAACGATGTTGATAAAGTCTTGCAAAGCATAATCTAAAACCTAAAAACTACCCTAAAGCCTCTAGAGAGAAATCTCTCTCCAAACCCTAGAATAAAACTGGAAACTAACGTTATATTGAAACTGATGATTTAATCTAATTAAAATGTCTTAAAAATTGTAACTACAGGTTGGCACAACCTGTGCCGAATTTGGCACAACCTGTGCTTGCCTTCTCTTTATTTTTTTTTCATTCTTCCACCTTCCATTGCTCCTTGCCCTCTTCCTTAAGCACATATTCTTCATCATAAAGGGCGATATTACCTAAAAACATAGAAATCCGCACACTTTAGTCACTAATGAACAGAGTGAGCAAAACTAAACATTGAATATGGGTAAAAGGACCTTAGAAGGTAAAAATAAGCCAAGTAAAGAAGGCTAAAAACCCGTAAAATTATGGTTTATCACCACTCAAGGTTAATTTGGATTTGGCTTTGTATAGGGCTAAGATTTTTACCAAGAATTTTCAGTTTAGGGTTTTGTTTGGTGGAGAAGATGAAGGGGAAAGAGGGTGTTTGGGAGGGGAAGAAGAAGAAGAAGAAGGAGGAGGAGGAGGAGGAGGAGGAGGAGGAGGAGGGAGAAAAGTTTATGGGAATGACGAAGAGGAAGAGAGAGAGAGAGAGAGAGAGAGAGAGAGAGAGAGGTTGATGTGGACAAAATAAAGCTAATTGAGACATGCCTCCGCCGCCACGTCATTGCGCCACCAAGTTAAGTTCAACTTAACTCGGCGGCTTTTGTTCGGAACAACAGGGGGCCAAAGTTCGTATTATTAATCACCAAATCAAATGTTCATATTATTAGGTCTTATATGACCAAAAGTTCGTATTATTAGAATTCAATTTCTCATTTTATGTTTCTATTTATTGAATATTTTATTAAGTAAAATATGTTTAGAATGCAAATGAAAACTAGTAGTTATACTGAGAAAAACTATTCCTAATAGAATGATTTTTAACATAGATTTTAATAAAATAAAATAAAATAATATTTTGTTAGATAATATATGTTTAGGATGCATATGAAAAGAGTAATTTATATTTTATCTCATGTAACTAATGTTTGCAATAATATTTTTTACACTCCCCATTTTGGGAAATGATTTTCACCCTACGTAATAATGGGAGAAATTTACATTTGCCTTACTTAAGATTTGTTGTAATAATTTTTTATATACTTCACTTTTAAAAAATGATTTTTACCCTACATCAATGAGACAATGAATAAGGTGTAGTTTTTTTTTTTACCCCTTCATTGTACTATAATAAATTTTAGCCAGATTTTCTGATGAAAAGTGTTTTTGTTATTAGAACACTAATAAAATGATGATATTACTACTTCTCATTTATTCCTCTTGATTTATTTCAAATGTAGGAAACGCCCCTCCCCCTCCCCCTCTCTTCTCAAAATTTGATTCCAATATCTGATATGTTTCCTTCGACATTGCTCTCGGTATTCAACATATATATATATATATATATATATATATATATATATATATATAGGGGTCATGAATGCAACAGATTCAAAGGTAAATACTCCCTCCGTCCCAAAATATTTGTCCTCTTTGATTTAGCACGCATTTTAAGGAAAATCAACTAATTAGCCTCAATTAGTAATAAAATATTAATAATACCCTTAGTTTTAAATTCAAAACTACTTTTTATACTTTCCCTCTCATATTTAAATTCTTTTAAAATTTAAATTAAGGGTATTTTAGTAATTTCAAGAAAATAAAAGTTTCCATTTTAGGAAAGTGGACATAATTTTGGGACATCCAAAAATGGAATAGTGGACAAATAATTTGGGACGGAGGTAGTATATCCTAAACAGAGGAAAACAAACATTTTCTGTTTTCCTACCACATAAAGCCCTAATTTTTTACTAAAATCAAGCCTATTGAAACCCCTAACCCAAAATTCACAATTTTCATCAACTTACTTTTTAGGGCATATGATGATATAAAATTGACCCTTGAAATTATTGAACATTCAAAAAAATTTGAACTCAACATACCTTCATTGTGCTTTCATAATCCCAATTAAATTGGCACCGCCTTTCAGCAAACACACCAAGAGATTGTTGTCGCAAATTCGAGATTGTTCACTTCCTCAAACACGTATAAATTCACCAAAATTCTCAACATCTATGAGTGAATCACGAATTCTAGGTTAGAGTTTATGACAGGGGTTGAGTTCTTGGTTACTAGTTTGGAAAAGACTATTCGTTTTTTTAATTCATAGAGAAAATGAAGGTTTTTCATCCAAAATAATATAAAGGCCAAAATCTTCTTTTAATTTACATAAATATGGTATTTTAATGTACATAAATAGGCGTAAAACTATCTTTTCCATTTTCGGTCACACTTTATCTGTTTTAACAATAATTAATATATATCACAATTGGTCAGGTAGGGTAAAACTCATTTTCCAATGATGGGGTATACAAAAATTATTACAATAAAATCTAAAACCGGATAAGAATTATTTTCCAAAAATAGGGTGTGTAAAAATTAACCCGTTCTTTTATGCGGCTGGCAGGCTGCGGTGACATACTGCACCGCAACTTTCTATATTCCATCACAACCCACCACAATCCATCATAATCTACCACAACCCACCACAATCTACTTTTTCTAATCTAATTTATCTTTTTATTAAAAATTAAACATTTCATATTCCACCACAACTTCTTCCCAACTCACCACAATCCAACACATTTCCTCCACACCGCATCGCACTATACCGCAGCGGATGGGGACAAGTAAAGTAAATATAAATTACTCCATATGAAAACTAATAGTTGTACTAAGAAGAACGTCTTCCGTTAGGATAATTTATTGAAGGTTTTGTATAACGATATACTAATCATAATAAAATTATGACTTTTTAACAGGAATAAATTATTAAAGAATAATACTATCATAGTATAATCTATCTATATTAATAATTAATAATAATATTATAAATTGTAAAATGAAATTTAATAACTCTCTCTAAAATCATTCCCGCCATTGTTTTAGTAATTTGAGGCTATGGAGAATTTGAGCCGTTGATTTCATTCATGGATTAAACTTCATCCCTTCGTTCAATTGATTTACATAGTTGCATGTAACTTCTCCCCCATCTCCCTTTGTCGAATAAATGAACTTTAATATAAATTACATAAAACTATGGTCATGTTTTTCTCAATGGTAAGATAAGATAACACAATGCAAGGTAAGGTTAGGTAAAAATTTACTTACTTTGCGAGAAGACAGGGTATAAGATTAGGTAAGGAAATGAAAAAAAAAAAGTAGTGAAGGTAATTAAATATCACACCACCTATTTTTTATTTTTAAATTAAATTTTGTGAGTTGAATAAATAATTTTTACTATAAATTATGTAAAAGTAGACTCACGTCTTTTTAAATGGTAAGACAAAATAAAGTAAGGTAAAATAAAATTTAACTTATCTTGTAAAAGAACAGTATTTTATTTTACTTTTATATCGCCAGTAATAAATACAGAGGAGAGGAAGTCCAAGATGAAGACACATATGCACATTAAACTAGACAAGTGCACGATTTCTTTTTGCAAGTCAAGTCTTTAGTTCTGAAATTTTTGTACAATTATTTCCTAAAACAATTGTACAATGTTTTCCGTCGTTGTCAGAGCAAATATGTAAAACGATGGGATTGCTTATTTGTTGATTCTATAAAAAGTCTGCTACTTTTATACCCATGCATTACGCTGGCAACCTCCCTAGTATTAATTAATTAACAAATTTTCCTTTCGGGAGGGTTTGTCCGTTTGGAGCGGGGAGATAGAAATAAAAGACTTTTGTTACCAAAATAAAGGATTTTGTATTCAAGAGAAAAGAGCGTTGCTATATTTTATTTTATTTTTTAGCTCGGGTAAATGGAGTTGGATTGATCCACTCTTTATAGGGTAAATTGATGAGGGGGATCAATTCGTGGTTAGAAACCTCCTATCTCAGGATCAGTAACTAACCAAAAGACAACAAACTAACAAAGAAAAAACAAAGTCTCCGAACAAAAAGAGAACTAAAAAAAGAAACAAAAAATAGGAAAAGAAAACTAAGAAAATAATAAAAATAATAAAGAAAAAAGCTAAATAAGTAGCTAACTGAAAAACACTAAACAACCTTGAGAGAGGTGTGAACCACCACAATCAAATTGGAGACTACATTCCAAAACCCAAAAAACAAGAAAATGAGCCATCACTTTCAACAAGAATCGAGGCAGGCTCCACTATTTGGAGAAGACCGCCTCAGCTGGACCACTGCATGAACCACCAAACAACCCCCAAGACCTCAATAACGCAACTAACATCCCCCTATTGAACACAGCAGCCCACCATCACAACAACCACCCCACACCGCCACCGCCACCAACACTGACTAGCTAGCCACCGTAGCACCACCAAAAAACAGCCCTTACAGTAACCCCCTTAACTTCAAAACATCAAAGACAAATAAAAACTTGCCGAAGACACTGCAAATAGTAAAAGAAAAACACTTTCTCTCTCATCTCGGAGTGCTCAGATCGGTGGCCAGAACCACCAGATCGAACACCTTTCGTCTTACCAATGCTTCCCACTCATGGTTGTATCGAGCTTTCAGACCCAAAAGCCTGGTTCTTTGACCCTCTTGACGAGTTTCTACCCCATCTTGTATGTTACAGGACGTTTATAACCTCAGATCTGACAGAAATTTTCAAATTTCTCCCTAGGAGGAAAAAAGTACTATAGATCAATTGATCTTAACTTAAACGAATGATTTGAGGGAGACAACCCCAAACCCGATCTCCAATTAAGGAGAAAGACAGAAGCCAAAAAAGAAAAACCCCATGTAGAGTAAGGATGGAGGAGAATCAGAAGTGGGGGGGGGTGCTCTCACACTCAGAAACTCACAAACACCCTCACTCAAAAACCTATCGAAGTTGATTCTCTTTGCGTATGTGTAGATTAGCTAACATATTATAAATTTAAATATTTTTGGACCAATTCGTGTCCTCCACCCTCTGCAAAGGATTGGCACCAAATTAGTCACTGCCGAAATCATACTGAGTGCATTATTGTTAAACACCCCCCAAAGTACAGTGTATTATTGTCCAAGGTCAAAGCTCAGTGCATTTTGTCCAATACCCCAAAAGTTCAGTATATTAGCATCCAAAAACCCTTTTAAATACTATTATAGTTTTAAAAGTTAATCGTATCATTTTTCTCAATTTAAGACTATGTTCTTTTATACGGCTGACTGCAGTATGGTGCGGTGCGATGTGGTGGAATTGCGGTGGGTGTGGTGGAATTGTGGTGAGTTGTGGTGGGTTGTGATAAGTTGTGGTGGGTTTTGTAAATTGTAAATTGTGTTGGTAAATGTGAAAAAGTAATTGTATTGGTAAATGTCAAAAAGTAATTTGCAAAAGTTGATTGTGGTGGGTTGTGATAAATTGTGGTAGATTGGTATATTGCGGTGGATTGTGGCAAAATGCGGTGTGTTGTGGCACCGCAACCAACCAGCCGCATAAAAGAACAGGGCCTTAATGTATAAATATATACTTTTTACTAAGATAAGACATTGTAAGAGTGTCTTGCCCGAAACTCATAGGACTTTTTTGCATTTTGGACCTTGTAAGATACGAACATTAGTTTTCTGAACATTTGGTTTTCAATCTTTAATTTTTTGAATTTGAAGGTTTATGAGATGAATAAAAAAGGTATACGCTATTTATTACTGGCCATTTTCCATTTGAAATTGATTCATATTTGACCCTTTGATTTAATGCTTTGGACTACTCCCAAAAAAACAATGGGAGGAATAATAGTGTAAGTACGGGTCTAAGTAGTTTTGAAGTGAATAAGAGAGGTGGATTCAACAACAAGAAGTCAACACAAACTTCCTAGTGAAACACGATATAGGAGAAATTGATTACAACTACAATATTAGTTTTACACTTAGTCGTGAAGCTCAGCGCCTGGAGCGTGGCGCGATGGGAAGATTGATGAAATTAGCTTGAGTTGTAATCTTGATGCAACAATCGAACAAAAGCTTGAACAATAAAGGAAGGATATGACCTTGAGGTACGTAATCCACCACTCTAGGCTTAACACCCCACCATGACTATCATAGGTAATCCACTAGATAATCAATAAAGAAATGACTTGCTAACACCACCATTAACAAATGGATAAAGTAACAACAAGATTTTGAGATAAAAGGGAGAAAACCCCAACTTTGCATTACCAAATCATTCATAAACATCAGTTGCCTGGAAAAACGAGCTAAACAAGCTATTTATACTAAACTAGAAATTAGGTTAAAACAGAACAAAAAACAACGAAACAGCGCGTCATCGTAGAAGGATGGCTCGGGCGCGCCGAAACTGACTCGGGAGAGTCAGTTGTCTGTCTGCCAAGGCCTGTCGCTGGCCAGGAGGGGTCGCGACAGAAAGGTGGCTCGGGTGAGTCACCAGCTGGCTCGGGCGAGTCAGTCTTCTGGGCAGCTTTTCCCTGCTGACTTCCAACGCGCATAACTTCTTCATCCGAACTCTGTTTTAGGCCCGTAAGATATCGTTGGAAAGCTCTCAGTATGTACTATAAGCTTTGAGACCCATCGGAGTTTTATTGAAGGAGTTATGACCCAAAGCGTGAAGGCGTGTGCATTTCTAACCTTTGAACACCATTATTAGCTTGTGTTTATTCACCCGGCTCACAACCGAACCACGATGCCAAATATTCATGACATCTTGGGATGACCCAACATCACATAGGTCATCGTGGTTATCGACAAGTCTCGAATCTCTTCCGGCCATTCAAAACATCCGTGGAGACGTTTGGACCCCGACTATGGACGTCTCGCCTTAGCCAAGCTAAATTGACGCTCACCACCCCGCTCTTCTTGAAGGTATAGCAATTCTTGAGAACAAGCGGGTGAACGTACTTAGCATGGTGTTGCCGGTTAGCTGCTCTATCCATGTTCTCGTCAAAATCCCCGATATAAGCATCACAAGAGAGTGCAACTATCGATGCTTGTTGAATCGTTGGCTTAACCTCGAACGTGAAAGTTTGGACCTGGTCGCGACACAGTCCATACTCCCCTTCTTGAAGAAGAGTTGCCCTCAACTCTTGGGGGTTAAAATTAATGCGTCCTCCATGACTTTGTATTCCAATGTAGAGACTTCCTGAAAGCCCAAGCATGACTACACTAAGAACTCCTCCTTTCTTGTATGAGTAGCGATTGTTAAAGAGGGTCGGGGTTGTCTCTTCTTCATAGTAGCTTCCTCTTTCAATCCTAGAATTAATTACCTTGTTGAACTCAACAAGATATTCATCACAAGAAAGATTAATGTTGAGGTAATCATAATGGACCTTACTTTCAATCAATCTTGGCTCAAGGATTGCCTTGCTAGGTTGATAGTGCATGACCTCCTCTTGTGGAAGCTCTTGAATTGACGCCTCCTCCTTTAAGAACTCTCCTTGGACCTCAACAAGCTCAAGGAGCTCTCCTTCACTTGCTATGAGATGGACTTCTTTCATCACCTCTTGTTCTTCCCTTTTCTCAGCCTCCTCAAACTTTTCAAGTGGGGAAGGGAGGTTTCGCTCTTTAACTTCCTCCATCACGTCACTAGTTTTCTCTTCCACACCAAATGATTCCTCAATCCAAGCTTCAACGATAGCCATTGTTGGATATTGCAAAGAATCGTGTCCCATACGCCGACATTTGACACACTTCCAGGACGTGATGGTCATTAGCGGGGAATAGTAGAATGACTCCTCAATAGTGTCCCGTCGACGATGGCGTCGAAGCGAATCTCTATCATCGTCACTCGACTCGTAGGAGGGAGGAGGACGGATAGGAATACGAGTGGATCTCCGTCGTTCGTCTCGGGATGGAACGTGACGTTCTTGGGCGAGATTGTCCATCCTCGCCATAAGTGCGTCCATGTTGCACTCGAGAGTGGAGAATCGGTTCTCGTAGACGGATAATCGGTTCTCATAGGTGGAGAACGTATTCTCGATAGCTTGAACCCGATGACTTCGGTGGCGGCTTGATTCCTTTCGATTGGAATTATTTTCACCATCCATATCGAAGGAAGGGTGAGGGAAGGTATGTGTTTGGGAATATTTTGTGGAGTTTGGGGGTTTTTTGTAGTTGGCTTGTGTTTGGCTAAGGGTTCTTTGTGTTTTTCTCACTTGGGCATTTTATCGAACACCTTGTGGGCACAAATTTCCAACTCTTCCTCAAAGCTCCAATATGCTTCAAAAACACCAAATACAAACACAATACAAAGTATTCCAATACTCTTGGATTGCAAAAGGAATGGGGATCACCAATATTTGCATACAATCCACAAAAATCAACACTAGAGAACACACTAACAAGAACAATGGAAAAAAAACTCAAGCTAGATGAAAAACCTTGAGCTCTGATACCAACTGGAGCGTGGCGCGATGGGAGAGATTGAAGACTTAGCTTGAGTTGTTGTTGTAGAAGAGATGAGAGAAATCCATAAACAATAGAATAAGGGGAGAAAGATGAACATCTCAATCACCCATGCTTGAACTTCTCAACAATAGCCTTGAACTTGAATAATAACAAGAATAATAACCAAAATCAACCAATATCAATAAGCTTGAACACCAAAGGGATTGGATATGACCTTGGATAAAGGAGAGTCTACGACTCTAGGCCTAACACCCCACCATGACTATCATAGGTAATCCACTAGATAATCAATAAAGGAATGACTTGCTAACACCACCATTAACAAATGGATAAAGTAACAACAAGATTTTGAGAGAAAAGGGAGAAAACCCCAACTTTGCATTAGCAAATCATTCATAAACATCAGCTGCCTGAAAAAACGAGCTAAACAAGCTATTTATACTAAACTAGAAATTAAGCTAAAACAGAACAAAAAAATAACGAAACAGCACGTCGTCACATAAGGATGGCTCGGGCGCACCGAAACTGACTCGGGCGAGTCAGTCGTCTGTCCTCCAAGGCCTGTCGCTGGCCAGGAGGGGTCGCAAGCGCGACCTAGGACGTCGCGGGCGCGATGTAAAGCCGCTCGGCGAGTCACCACCGCTCGCGAGTCGCCTTCTTCGCTTTTTCTCATCGAATTCCAACGCGCATAACTTCTTCATCCGAACTTCATTTTAGGCCCGTAAGATATCGTTGGAAAGCTCTCAATGTGTAATATAAGCTCCCAAAATTTGAGACTCATCGGAGTTGTATTGAAGGAGTTATGACCCAAAGCGTGAAGGCGCGCGTATTTCTAACCTTTGAACGCCATTATTAGCTTGTGTTTATTCACCCGGCTCACAACCGAACCACGATGCCAAATATTCATGACATCTCGGGATGACCCAACATCCCATAGGTCCTCGTGGTTATCGACAAGTCTCAAATCTCTTCCCGACCATTCGAAACATCCGTGGAGAAGTTTGGACCCCGACCATGGACGTCTCCCTTAGCCAAGCTAATTAAATTGACGCTCACCACCCCGCTCTTCTTGAAGGTATAACAATTCTTGAGAACAAGCGGGTGAACGTACTTAGCACGGTGTTGCCGGTTAGCTCCTCTATCCATGTTCTCGTCGAAATCTCCGATATAAGCATCACAAGAGAGTGCAACTACCGATGCTTGCTGAACCGTTGGCTTAACGTCGAACGTGAAAGTTTGGACCTGGTCGCGACACAGTCCAACGCCAAACAAGAGAAAAATTTAGACATGGAAAGAAAAAGAACATGGCACAAATTAACTTTTTTTATTCGGTCCACAAACCTTTCGATATACTCCCTTCATTCCATATCATTTGTCCTTTTGTTGATTGTCACGCTCTCTAGTGTTATTCTTTAATTGATAATTTATTATATAATATTTTTATTAAAAATTACAGTATTATACTTTTATGATAATATTTTTCGCAACGAATCTAATGGTAGTAATTTTATTTAACAAATTATTATATATTGACAAATTTATGGTCAAAATTTTATAAGGTTGATTGCACAATTTCTAAAAAAGACAAAAATATAGAACGGAGGTTGTAAAAAATAAACATTGAAAACCAAAAGTCAAAAAAATAAATACCCATATCTTACATATTCAAAAAAAAAAAAAAAACTCATCGTTTTGCAAAACAAAACTAAACCTGAAAAAAGAGGGAAACTACATTTGCACAATCCTAGCTAGAATAACCAACCTTTCACTGTTTAACAGGTATTAGGATTCTAATTTCTACACGTACATACAATTGTACATTAACCAACCTTCCATCAAATTTACCATAGTCTTAAAAATTTCCCAAAAAAAAAAAAAAAAGTTGCCGCCATTACTTATCCTTGGAGTAGGGCACTAGGGCACAAGAATCTGAAGCTTGTATAAATAGAAGACATAACTTGATGTGGAGCGTATAATATTACAAGTAGAATACGACTCTGAAAATATGGGTGATGATGGTTGTGATTATTTTGCAGCATTACCTGACGACATACTGATGGAAATTCTAGCTAGACTTCCCGTGGAGTCTCTGATGAAGTTCAAGTGCGTCTCCAAACACTGGTTCTCCACCATCACAGATCCCTTCTTTGCAGATTTATTCGTCTCTCGTTCTTCCGTTCGAAGACCCCATGGTGACCTCTTACTCTTAAGGAGTTATCATCCCGTAGTCTTGGGGGACGACATTGCGTATCACGTACTCGATCCAAACCTACAGAAGCTTACACTTCATAAGTCTCCTCTTCTGTCTCGGTGGATTGGGTTTGCAGCAACCAACATGGTGAATGGGTTAATATGCTTCTACGATTCACTTTATGGCGATAACCAGGTATTGTGCGTGTACAATTTCACCACCTGCGAAATCCTGGATCTTCCTGAAGCACCCCTGGCGTTGCATAGGAAGTGTTACCTTGGGTTTGATCGCGCCACGGATAAATACAAGGTGGTTAGTATGTTTTCTCCCAGGAGGAAGAATGCTTATTCGCAGGCGGAATGTAGGGTGCTTACAGTAGGAGACAATGTATGGAGACCTATCGACACATTGGGTATTTCTCGTTTACGGTCCATGTTTCAGTTTTGGGATGAGGAGCCTGGTGTTTATATTGATGGGGTCATATATCAGATGCTTAAGGACTACAGCTTAGTGAACAACAAAGGTGGTGTACTCGGGTTTGATTTTGAGTTTGAGATTTTTCTGGAGTTGGTTAACTACCCTGGAGATGTTGATATACAGCAAGGAAGTATAAGTCTATGCCAAGTTGGAGGATGTGTTTGTCTTGTTCAGCTTCCATGGCAATGTAGCTCAGATTCTGACATTGTGTTGTGGAAACTTATGACAGGAAAAGACATGCCCTTGTGGAATAAACAAGTCTTGCCCTTCCCATTCGTTGAAGCCCCTATGAAGGGAAGAATTCGATGCAGTGATTTTGGTCTACTGTCGTTTGTACGCACTTCGAAAGATGCATCTGATGTTGCTGTTGTTGATTGCTACGATCTAGCAGCTGGCACGAGAAAGCAGCTGCAGCTTGTTGTGAACAATGCCAGAGGACTTCTTCATGGCAGAATCGCATTTTTGCCTTCAGTTTTGGTGGAGAACATCTTGCCCTTAACAAAAATTTGAGTCAAGATTCGTGTATATATGTGCTTGTGAGGCAAGCTTTGCAATATTGATATTGTTCTGTCTGATGTAATGTAATTGCTGTTTTTATTAATAGTAAGCGTGAATTTTAGTTTTCATATATAGCCATTCATCTGTTTTGATTCTGCATGGAAACCTAAAACGATTACTTGTATGATTTATGTTAAACCAAAAGACCTTAATAAACCAATTACAATCTACAATGTATTGTATATTTTCAACTGTTGAAGCATGTACTTGACAATCTACCAGAGCCTAAGTTCTGAAGATCAAAGATGAAGACATTCAATGATCATAATAAATAGGACACAAAATTGTTAACCAAAACTGTGAGAATGACAAAACTCTGCATCCTCCTTGCTTGAGTTTCCAATTCCAAGTATCATCCTCCCCATCAAACATTGTGGGTATTCTATTGTCATACTCTGATAAATTAAGTTTCCGCTGCTGATTCCCTTGCAACAAGCAAGCGGTTCTCTGGAGAAATACTTGAAGAAACATACTTGACCAGTTTAGCTTCCAATCCACGCTCCTTAATCCACATTAACCTCCCCATATCAATGATATCCTTACACATGAACCCCACGGCTGCTCTATCCACTGCCTTCATATTCCTTACAATTTCTTCAGCTCCTTGTACATCTCCGCCATTCTCATTCTTATCACTATAAATTAAAAAGAAACTCCATCAATGTTATACCAGACAATCTGAGATAGGATGACTTCATTTTATCCAATACATTGACTCAAATATCTGCTTGTTTGCTTACCTGGGTGGCACTGGTGATTGCGAGTAGCTGTCATCAGAGAGCTCTGAACCATGGTCTGCATCGACTGCCCAACTGGTAAACCACGTGATGGCATGGAATTCCTCTTTAGTAATTCCCAGATTTAATAAGTATCTTTTATCTGCAAATGCAATGCTGGAAGACATAAAAATCTAGCTGAAATGTATACATTGTTCAACATAAAATTTTCCCAACAAAGTAACAGATGGCAACAGAGTAAATTACTTGGGTAGTGCTTCCACTGGCAGAGATGGTGACAGCAAGTTGCCACAGCGATGCCTCTAAGGTGCGGCCTAACAGTTTCTGTTTCGTGATCTTGATCATCGTGTTCAGCAAGACAGCATCTAAGGGTCAAATCTGCATTGACAATGTAATAGTTTTAAGAGTAAATTTAACTGACTTCTACATTACTTGTTATTCATTCCCCTACCCTCGCCCACTTCAGTTTGTCCGTTCTTTTCTGAAGAACGAAAGGGCATACAATGTGACAAAAAAAGAAAACACACATCTTGCTTCATGATTCATGATGTTTAAGAGAGAAGCAAACAAAATTAAGCACCTGTTGCAGGCCCACAGAGATGTTTGCCAATCGCCAAATAAGGAATTCCCCTTAAAGATTGAACAGCATTCAGATTTAAGTCCTCAACTGCATCAGTTACCGGAAAAAAGGGAGATAATAAAGCAACAAGATATACAAGCACAGCTAGTAATAGTATTCCTTCTGCAACCAATCCTTGGAGCAAAACTAGTAATACAAACAGGGTCACAACAAACTCATCACTGGCAAATAATGCACTAGACATCGCCACCAAACATTGGGTGTGTGTGACCAGTCCATTACACCAATCATAAGATTATCTCAGTGCTCTGCTTGATGAACATGACACAGAAAAATTCATGAATTTTTGGATGGGCAATGTGATGACCAGTGAACAGAACATCTACGAGACCACTAAAATGACCCTGAAGTTGAACAAGTTGGAAATGTTTAAATTTTCTTTTCAGTAATCAGGGAAGGGTTTAACTGATTCATACTCTGCTCCAAATGCTTGGAAGAACAAATAATTGATATATAGCATCACATCAACAATTCATCAGGGCATTTGCAAAGGCAAAAAAATTTTCAAAAGATATTCACCCCATTTACTCCCCATGGTAAAATAGAGACATAAATAGTTCTGAAAATTTCCCAACACAAACCGTGAATACGTTAGAGGGGCAAATTACTTCAGCGCTAAACTTTAAGCATTTTAGAATTCCCTTTCCCATTATCTTGGTAATATCCATTTCATACTAGCTGCAAAAGCAATTTGCATTGCGTAGCCTCCCCCCTCCCCCCCCCCAAAAAAGGTTGCTAAGAGTACAAAATGATAGTATAATTCACAAAAATACAAACCTCGAGAACCAAAAAAGATTCAAAAAACCTTACTGTCAATTCTCAATCGCTCCAAAACCAAACTTTCTTTCTGTCGCAAACTCCGATCGGCCTAGAAGGGCAACACAGACAACATACAGATAAATGCTGCTCAGTCAACCATCGAGACCTCAATGTTCTGTCTACAACAAATTTGAAGAAACTCCATCCACAGACAAATCTTCCTACCTATACCCACCTTCAACTTGTATGATTTACGCTCAACCAAAAAGACTTTCTTGATCCCATAGCAATCTGCAAGTATTTGGGTCAAGTAGCCTCTCCCTGCTCCAAATTCAACAACGGCAGGAATTTCATTTTCGCTGCAATGTGACCCTGGACAGTCATCCTGTTCCTTTGTCAAAGTTTGATTCAAATCATTCAAGTTCAACGCTCCTATATCTTCCAAATTCCCCACAATTGAAGCCTGTTGTAATACATGCTTCTCCTGGAACGGTAATTTCCTACACATAGTGGATGTATCATTACCTTTAAGTTACAGACATCACACACATGAGAATCTGAGAAATGTTTCACCAAATCTTGAAAAGACTTCATCTGGTTGAACCACATTATATATATTAACAGTCGCTAATTATTATTTCCTATATCTCCTGCCCATGAAGGCTTCATACCAACTTTGAACAACCCAAACAAACAGAAAGGATATACTCCTTTTAATTTTTCTATACATGTACAGAGAACTTTTATAGTGTCAGTACCAAGTCCAAAGCAGAAATACAATGTCTCTACAGCCTGAAACAAAGCAGAAACAAACTACTCATAAAGAGAAACATAGGTGAGTAAAGAAAGAGCTACATACCCATCAACTTGTTTCTGAATCCAGGCATTACAAACATCTAGCACCTTGTAAGAAAGCTCTATGTCCTTGCAAACTGAACTGTGAACAGTTTTAATCTTACAAAGTAAATCAGACAGTTGGGAAGCACTTAGATTGTGAACCAACTTTCTCTTCATCTCAGAAGAAAAATCAGCTTCTTCATCTTCTGGCTCCTTTCTTTTCCCATTCAGTTCAGATTCATCCCTGCCCCGGTTGATACCCTTTTGATAGTAAGGTTGGAGAGACAGTGTCTGAGCTTGTTTCAATAACGGGCATTTCTTAACATGCGCTTCCAAATTGTCTTCAAGCACGGAACTGTGACAACCAATCAACAGAATTGAAGGCCCAGTGTAAGATCAATGATATGGTGAAGCAATGAAATGGGTGAGCATAAATGATAAAAAGAGTGAACTCGAGAAAAGGGTGTGAAGTGATTACTGAGAAGGGTCGATTGGGCACTTGACCCAGTTTCCATCAGACCTTGGGGTGTGATTTCCGCAGAACCTATCAATTTTGACGGGTTTGGACGATAATTAGAGGGTATACTTAGGTTGATTATAAGCATAGCAGGCATTAACAGGAAGCAGAAAACTGTAAGAAATGGAGTAGAGTTGAGGAGTACGAACGAGGAGTTATTAAGGGGGATGTTGGCGCAGAATCTCCTCTTCTTCGGAAGCCAGAATTGGCAGCGGTTCTCCATTCTTCCCGGCGGAATTTCTCCCGGAGCAACTCCCTGCGTTGTTCTGTCCTTTGGAGTGCTCCTTTGCATAGCTTTCCATGTGGGTAGCCCATTTCAACTTTCAAAACCCAGCCCAAACTCTCCTCTAGAGTTTTCTTTTATCTTTTTTTTTTTGGGGGTGCAATTGGTGCTCTTAGGCCGGGCAAAATCCAGCCCTGGTACTTTTCAAAAAATTGTTGGATGTGTCACACATCTTTTTTAATTGACTGGCGGAGCACAACTTTTCTATAATACATTCCCATGTGACACTCTCGGCTATTTTGGCTGAAATCCGACGAGTTATGTTGTAAAAGACGAAAATGTCCTTATTTTTCTATCTAATTTAACTTTATCTACCATTCCTCCGTCTTTCTCTCTTTCCCTCCCCCTCTTCCTCCATAGTTCATTCATCTCCCATTGAACCCCAACAAAAGTTGAATGAACAGGCATCGGTTATTGGTATTGGTATTAGTATCTCAAACTGACCCAAAATTCTCACATCATGATGATCTATCCCATGAAGATCAACCCTAAACTTCTTCACCCAGATGAAATTATCTTCAAAATCTTCATCATCATCCAAACATCCATCGTTGATTCCCATGGAAATCGATCCGTTACGCAAAGCTTCTCATCAATCTCCACCAAATCCAAACACTCAACATATCGATTCGTCGGGAAACAAATCGACCCGAAAATCTCTTTCCCAAAATCGAACGACATAATATTTTTCTCCTTTTCCAGCTAGTAAAGTTTATCATCAACAAACACGTAATCTTTCCAACCCAGAAAATCAAACGGACATTTCCCCAGAAATTTCAACTCCTCTCGATGATCCGACCCGATTTCCAATCTGGGTATCGTCAGAATTTCGCACATCTCCTCCTTGAACTGACATTATAGTTCAGCAAAGTAGAACTAGTGGCTTGTAGAGTTGCCAGATAGTTCTGCCCACCTCAAACCCAAAATCACAGCCATAGTGGATTTATGCGAGAGATCACAAAAATGGGTTGTGACTTGTGAGCTTCCTTGTTTGATTTAGTCCTCCTAATCGTCTCTTCGAACACAACTCATCTAAAGACGGAGGAATTTTGGTTTTGGCAATGTTCACTCCAACCATAGAGCTCTTATTTTTAACGCCAATCTCGTTCATTCGTCTTTTTCAGCTTTTGTTGGGGTTCAATTGGAGATGAATGAACTATGGAGGAAGAGGGGGAGGGAAAGAGAGGAAGATGGTGGAAGGGTAGATAAAGTTAAATTAGATAGAAAAAAATAAGGGTATTTTTGTCTTTTTCAACATAACTCGTCGGATTTCAGTCAAGATAGTCGAAATGTCACCCTTGAGTCATTTAGTTAAATATAATGTCACCCGGGAATGTATTAAAGAAAAGTTGTGTCCCGCCATTCAGTTAAAAAAGATGTGTGGCACCCCCCAACAATTTTTTGGGTACTTTCGGGTTTGGTTAAATCGGTCATTCGGTCAAAAATCTATTACCCAGACTCTGTTTGATTCGAACACTGATACCATACCCAGACCCGGAGGTTAGATGTTCGAACTCATATGTCCGACGCCCAAATTGTATATAGAGACAAATTCATACTTTTGCTTTTTGGTGTTGAAATGACTGAACATTGTCCCATTGTCCAACGTCCCAATTGTCCGATTGTCCAATGTCTCAATTGTTCGATGCCCATATTGTATATAAAACTAAAAGCCAACCAAGTTTGCTCCCAAACCGGGTCCATACATTTTGTTTGACTCTCCCAAATGAACGAACCCATATTTCCCCCAAAATTTGGACAACCCAAACTCGATTTTCCTTGACCTGGACCCATTCACCCAACACGATTTTAAATTAGACAATTACCAGTTGATCGATTTTTAAATGGGATATTGGATGATAATATATTGACATTTTGGGGTATTGGATTGTAATATACCGACCTTAGACCTGGCAATTCTCGACCCGACCCGCAAACCCGACCCAAGCCGACCCGCAAAAAACGGGTTCTAGACACGAAATTTCGACCCGGGACCCGAAAATGACCCGACCCAAATAACCCGGTAAAAAACGGGTTAGGTCGAGTCAGGTTTGGGTCGACCCGTTGGGTCAGACACTTTAATTTTAAGTGTTTTGTCTACCTTGGCCTTGTGCAAAAAAATGGGACCATTTCATGAAAATTAAGACCCAAAAGTAAAATATTTGGTGACTTTGGAAAATTATCCATAGAGAGAGACATATAAATGAAATAATCAAATAACAAATGACCAAAACAAAACCCTAACACTGTCACTCACTCACTCTTTCAGTGAACCCTCAAACTCCTACAGTCCCACCGCTCTCCTCTCTTTTAGTAAAATAGTGTATTATTATTCAAGGTCAAAGTTCAGTGCATTATTGTCCAATATCCTAAAAGTTCAGTATATTAACATCCTAAAACCCTATATATTTCATAAGTACTGTTATTCGTAGATTGTTGACGAAAACCGCATAATACTTGTAGACTTAAAGATTGCCAAATTTTGTCCCTTAGGTGTAATATATCTATACAACTATGACATATCGTGGTGGTCGAATTTGGAATGGAATGGTACATTACACAAGTGTCTTGGACTAATTATAATCAATTTTATTAGTTGTAAGTGGCTGAGAAAAAGGGCGGTCATGACCCGTAAACCCGACCCAAACCGCCCGAAACCGGAATACACCCGACCCGTATTTACCCGAACCCGAAATACACCCGACCCGTATGGAGCGTGGCGTGATGGGAGAGAATGATGGACTAGCTTGAGAGACTTGAATCAACAATCTAACAATAGCTTGGACACCCAAAAGGTTTGGATATGACTTGGATAAAGGAGATTCCACCACCAAAGCCTAGCATCCCACCATGACCACCATAAAGGATTAATCCACCAAATGATCAATAAAGAGATGACTTGCAAACACCACCATTAATTAATGGATAAAGTAAAGCAAGATTTTAAGAGAAAAGGGAGAAACTCTAACCAATGCATAAGCATATTCATTAATCAGTCAAAAGTGTCCTGGAAAAACATGATAACAAGCTATTTATACTAAACCAGAAATTAAGTTAAAACAGAGTAAAAACAGTGTCTTCCCGAACGATGGCTCGGGCGAGCCAGGGGATGGCTCGGGCGAGCAGGTCGTCTGAGTGGATGGTTGCGTGCACGACTAGGATCTGGCAGATGCTCGGCTCGGGCGAGCCAAGGGGTGGCTCGGGCGAGTAGGCCCACTGGTCGCATGGTTGCGTGCACGACTAAGACCTGGCAGAAGCACGGCTCGAGCGAGCCAAAGGGTGACTCGGCCGAGCAGGTCCACTGAGTCGCGACACCTTGCTGTAAGACGCCAAGTCCGCGCACGACGACATCTGGCAGGAGCTTGGCTCGGCGAGCAGGCCCTCTGACGCCAAGTTCAGTGCTTCGATTTTATTGCTTCCGGGGGTTTAAACACCTGCACCCCCATACCTCCTATTCTCTAGTCTCGAGACGGCCCGGTCCAGTCCCGAGGCCTCCGGGGTCGGTGTTGTGAGCGGGCCTCCCTAAGAAGCCCCGGGGCCCATCCATTGGATGGCCGAGACTAGCCTCGCAACTCCAGAAGTGACCGGAAATTGTAACTCAAGGCTCGAGTTGGACGAAGCGGCTCGCTTGGCAGAGGTCACCAGAGAGGAGAATGGAACCCGGACCTCTTCATCCTCCCCTTCTTGAAGAGGATTTGCCCTCAAATCCACGTCGGGTTCAACATCCTCAATGTAGGGTGAGAGGTCCTCGATGTTGAAGATTGATGAAACACCGATGTCACCCGGAAGATCAAGCTTGTAGGCATTGTCATTTATCTTGGCCAAAACCTTGAACGGTCCCTCGCTTCGTGGCATTAGCTTATTACTCCTCCGGGAAGGAAACCGTTCCTTCCTTAGATGTAGCCAAACCAAGTCCCCAGGCTTGAACGTGATACCACGGCGATGCTTGTTGGCTCGGGCCTTATAAAGTTCATTGGTGCGCTCGATCTTCTCTCGAATTTGCCAGTGAAGCTTCTGGATCTCAGCGGCCTTCTCACTTGTTTCAAAGCTAACCCTCGACTCTAAAGGAAGAGGAAGGAGCTCGATAAGAGTGATGGGGTTGATACCATAGCAAGTCTGAAAGGGCGAATGACCCGTAGCAAGAGAGGGGGACCGATTATAAGCAAACTCGGCGTGACATAACTTGGCATCCCAATCTCGTAGACTCTGACTCACAAGACCCCGAAGTAATGTAATGAGAGTCTTGTTAGTTACCTCAGTTTGGCCGTCTGTTTGAGGATGATGCGATGTGCTAAATAAAAGCTTCGTTCCCAAGAGCTTCCACAAAGACCTCCAAAAGTGACCCATGAATTTAGTATCACGATCCGACACAATAGTCCTCGGGACACCATGTAAACGCACCACCTCTCGGAAGAAAAGGGTGGCAATATGTGTGGCGTCATCGGTTTTCTCGCAGGTAATGAAATGCGCCATTTTAGAAAAGCGGTCAACGACGACTAGAATTGCATCTTTGCCACACACGGTTCGGGGAAGAGCTACAATGAAGTCCATACTCAAATCCTCCCACGGACCATTCGGAACCGGAAGGGGTGTATAAAGCCCTTGGTGGAACTGGCTCTTAGCATGGTGACAAATAATACACGTCGATACCACGTCCTGCACATCGCCTCCCATCTTCGGCCAATAAAAGTGCTCCTTTAACATGTCGATGGTCTTATTGATACCGAAGTGACGAGTGAGTCCACCTCCATGAACCTCCCGCACTAGAAGCTTTCTCAACGGACATTTTGGAACGCACAATTTGCTGCCCTTGAAGAGAAATTCGTCTTGTAGCAAATACGGTCCATCACCACCACCGAGGTGTGATTTAAAGTCATCATCCTCCTCATAAAACTCCTTTAGGTGCTGAAACCCAAGTACCCTTGCCTCAACTACGGAAAGAAGAGAGTGTCTCCTCGAAAGCGCATCGACGACCACATTTACACTCCCCTTCTTGTGTTTCGCTACAAAATTATATCCTTAAGGAACTCAACCCAATTAGCATGCCGGGAGCTAAGCTTGTGTTGTCCATTCAAATATTTGAGCGCTCATGGTCTGAATGAAGGACAAACTGGCTCGGCCTCAAATAGTGTGACCAATGATCTAGAGCCCGCACGAGAGCACAAAACTCCTTATCATACGTGGAATAGTTCCTCCTTGAACCGCTGAGTTCCTCACTGAAATAAGCGATAGGACGTTGGTTTTGCATCAACACGGCTCCAATGCCTACACCACTAGTATCTCAATCAACTTCGAAGGCTTGTGTGAAATCCGGGAGAGCAAGCACTGGAGCTTCACAAAGTTGGGATTTCAGCTTATCAAAAGCTCCTTGGGCTGCTCGGGTCCACTCAAAGGCGCCCTTCTTCATGCACTCGGTAATAGGGGCGGTAAGGGTACTAAAGCCCTTAATGAACCGGCGGTAGAACGAAGCAAGACCGTGGAAGCTCCTCACCTCCATAATGGTAGAGGGAGAGGGCCAAGAACGGATGGCCTCCACCTTTGAAGGATCCATAGAAATTCCCGTGTCGGAAACAATATACCCAAGAAAGGTGACTTGGGGAGTGCAAACTTCTTAAGCCGCTTCTCGGTTGCCGCAAAACCGCGAAAACCCGCTCCAAATGCACAATATGCTCCGCTTCACTCCTCGAATATACTAGAATATCATCGAAATAAACCACGACGAATTTACCAATAAAGGGTCCCAACATCTCGTTCATAAGACGCATGAATGTGCTCGGGGCGTTGGAAAGTCCAAATGGCATGACAAGCCACTCATATAATCCCCCCTTTGTCTTGAACGTTGTCTTCCACTCATCGCCTTCCTTCATACGGATTTGATGGTAGCCACTCCGTAGATCAATCTTGGAGAAGATACAGGAGCCATGTAGTTCATCGAGCATGTCATCAAGCCTCGGTATAGGGTACCGATACTTGATGGTAATGTTGTTGATGGCTCGGCTATCTACACACATCCTGAAGGTTCCATCTTTCTTCGGCACCAGGAGGGCCGGAACGGAGCACAGACTCATACTCTCTCGAACATAGCCTCGTGAAATAAGCTCGTCAACATGTCTTTGTAACTCCCTTGTTTCTTGCAGGGTTGCACCGATATGCCGCCTTGTTGGGGAGTGGAGCGCCCGGTATAAGGTCGATTTGATGCTCAATACCTCGGATAGGAGGTAGACCCGGTGGGAGCTCTTCGGGGAACACATCTCCAAAATCAGCAAGAAGAGGGGCAACGAGAGGGTGTTTAGGTTTCACTTCATCACATATGTTCACCTCTAAGAGGAGCAAGGCAAAAATAGCCTTCCCCTTACTTAGGGCTCGCTCGACCCGTGTCTCACTCAAGTGTTTGGGCTCCTCACTTCCCGCCCCAGGTTTAGGTGGTGATATTTCATGTGGTGCTAGTGGAAGGAGTTTAACCCTCTTGCCCTCGTGGATAAAGGAGTAAGTATTCTTCAATCCGTCATGAGTGGTCTTCTTGTCAAATTGCCACGGTCGACCCAACAATACGTGACACGCGCTCATGAGGACAACATCACAAACAATAGAGTCCTTGTAGTTAGTGCCAAAAGTTAAATTCACTAAGACACGATTGGTTACCTTAATGCCTTCGTGGTCATTGAGCCATTTCAGCGAATTGGGACGGGGATGAGGCAATAGGGGTAATCCCAATTTGTCAACCATATAGGTAGAGGCCACATTAGTACATCTTCCCCCGTCAATGATGAGCTCGCACACCTTGCCCCCAACTAAGCATCGTGTTTGGAATATAGTCTCCCGCTGGGCTCTATCAAGAGGGGCTTCTTGAACATGCAAAGCTCGCCTCAAGACGAGAGAGCCTCCTTGGTCACGCGAAACAGCTGCGATTTCTCCTTCTTCACTAGTGTATGCATCCTCGACAACAAATTCAGGCTCATCCTGGGCTCCTTGCGATTCCTCGTCAATGTCTTGAACCTCCTTGAGAGTCAAGGTCCGTCGGTTCGGGCAATCGGCCTGGAAGTGGCCATATCCATGGCACTTGAAGCATTTCTTCCCTTCCACAAGACGAGTGGTTCCTGTAGGAGACGCCACAACAAGTCCCTTCCCTTTATCAGTTCGGGGTGTCGCAGGGAACTTGGATGTCTCACTAGGTATGGGGGTGGCCAATTGAAGAGGGGGACGGTTTGACGGTGGAAAGTAGTTGCGTGAAATCGGTTTGGAGAGAGCCTTTTCTTTCCGACGTCGTTCAACTCGAAGGGCCAAGCTACACAACTCATCCAGGGAATAGTAAGGTTGAATCTCGACCCTTTTAGCGATGGTGGAATCCAAGCCATTCAAAAAGCACATCATGGTTTGATCTTCAGGTTCTTGGAGACCACTTTTGATAAGAAGTTGCTCGAATTCCGATATGTACTCCCCGACGGTTCGTTTGCCTTGGGTAAGGGCATATGCCTTCTTCAGAACGTCGTGACGGTAAGTGTTTGGTAAAAAGCGGCGATTCATCACTTGCTTAAGCCGGGTCCAAGTAGAAATCCTCGCCTTCCCTTCACGAGCCCGTTACAACTTCATATTTTCAAACCAAAGCGAAGCGGCCCTGGTGAGTTTCAAGCTTGCGATTTTATAAGCCTTCTCATCATCATACTCCTTGGTCTCGACGATCCTATCTATTAGTTGGATCCATTCGATGTAGTCATCCGGGTCAGTGGAGCCGTTGAATTCGGGAATGTCAATTTTAATGTCCTGGAAGTCGTCACGAGGGGGTGGATCTTGCACATTCCGACGAATTCGGTGTCGTGGAGAGCCTCTAGCATCGTCACTCGACTCAAAGTTTGGAGGAGGACGGATAGGGCTTTGTGCTCGCCTCCGTCGTTCAACTTGTGGTTGACCTTGACGTTGCACCGTCAAATTGTTCATTTGTGCCGCAATCTCCAGAAGAGTCCGCTCGATGTTGGCGTTACGATTCTCAAGAGAAGTGAACCTCTCATCCATCGTGGCGAGTCGGTCCTCAATTCCTTGGACTCGAAAACTCCTCCGGTGGCTAGGTTCCTCTCGATCGGAATCATCGTGACCATCCATATCGAGGGAAAGGTATGGGACGGATTGTGTTTGGAGTATTTTTGTGGAGTTTTGGGGTTTTTTTGTGGTTGGTTTGTGTTTGGCTAAGGGTTCTTTGTGTTTTTCTCACTTGGGCATTTTATCGAACACCTTGAGGGCACAAATTTTCAAACTCTTCCTCCAAGCTCCGATATGCATCAAAATCAACAAACACAATAGCAATAACAATTTCTCCAACACACTTGGAGTCACAAGGGTTGGGGAACACCAATATTTCAATCAAAATACCAAAAACCCAACAATAGAGAACAAACTAGCAAGAACAATGGAAAACTCAAGCTAGATGAATAATCTTGTGCTCTGATACCAAATTGAGCGTGGCGTGATGGGAGAGAATGATGGACTAGCTTGAGAGACTTGAATCAACAATCTAACAATAGCTTGGACACCCAAAAGGTTTGGATATGACTTGGATAAAGGAGATTCCACCACCAAAGCCTAGCATCCCACCATGACCATCATAAAGGATTAATCCACCAAATGATCAATAAAGAGATGACTTGCAAACACCACCATTAATTAATGGATAAAGTAAAGCAAGATTTTGAGAGAAAAGGGAGAAACCCTAACCAATGCATAAGCATATTCATTAACCAGTCAAAAGTGTCCTGGAAAAA
Organism: Portulaca oleracea; assembly: GCA_029582165.1. Classification (NCBI taxonomy): domain Eukaryota; kingdom Viridiplantae; phylum Streptophyta; class Magnoliopsida; order Caryophyllales; family Portulacaceae; genus Portulaca; species Portulaca oleracea. The sequence goes on along the minus strand of CM055869.1, from coordinate 16,704,530 downwards.
CATGATAACAAGTTATTTATACTAAACCAGAAATTAAGTTAAAACAACGTCTTCCCGAACGATGGCTCGGGCGAGCCAGGGGATGGCTTGGGCGAGCAGGCCGTCTGAGTGGATGGTTGCGTGCACGACTAGGATCTGGCAGATGCTCGGATCGGGCGAGCCAAGGGGCGGCTTGGGCGAGTAGGCCCACTGGTCGCGTGGTTGCGTGCACGACTAAGACCTGGCAGAAGCACGGCTCGGGCGAGCCAAAGGGTGACTCGGCCGAGCAGGCCCACTGAGTCGCGACACCTTGCTGTAAGACGCCAAGTCCGCGCACGACGACATCTGGCAGGAGCTTGGCTCGGGCGAGCCATAAGCTCGGCTCGGGCGAGCAGGCCCTCTGACGCCAAGTTCGGTGCTTCGATTTTATTGCTTCCGGGGGTTTAAACACCCGCACCCCGATACCTCCTATTCTCTAGTCTCGAGACGGCCCGGTCCAGTCCCGAGGCCTCCGGGGTCGGTGTTGTGAGCGGGCCTCCCTAAGGAGCCCCGGGGCCCATCCATTGGATGGCCGAGACTAGCCTCGCAACTCCAGAAGTGACCGGAAATTGTAACTCAAGGCTCGAGTTGGACGAAGCGGCTCGCTTGGCAGAGGTCACCAGAGAGGTGAATGGAACCCGGACCTCTTCACCGTATTTACCCGAACCTGATATACGACCGACCCATAACCCGCCCGCTAGCCCGTATTGACAGGTCTACCGACCTTTACTATTGGACGACAATATCCTTGACCTTTATACTTATGTGAGATTATTATACAACAGTGACTAAGAGGCGGTGACTGGTTAACTGGTCTCGATTCTGAAGTGACAGGCGGAGGGAAAATAATTGACCCTTGCTCAATAACCCTGTTAACTCCTCCGATTTTCTCACTAACCCACATTAAAAAAAAAATCGGCCCTAACACAGTGACTAACGGGGTGGTGAACCGGTCTTCGTACTAACGTGAAACACAACCAACCAATGTCTTGTAATGTGGGTCAGTGAGAAAAACTAAGGGGTTAATGAAGTTATTAGCTTGGGATAGTCTTTTTCCCTTCAACAGCCACGTTAACGCGCATGGAGACCAGTTCACCACCCTCTTAGTTATTGTTGGTGTAATAATGTCACCCATGTATAAAGGTTAAGGATATTGTTGTTCAATAGTAAAGGTTGGTATATTACAATCCAAGACCCCAAAGGTTGATATATTTTCATCCAAAAACCCTTTTTTAAATTCGGACAAGCTTTTGGTGATCACACCCAATTTTTCTGGGTCGGACAAAACCGAATTATCCAATCCGTCAAAATTTTGCCAGGCGTAAGTACTTATATAATGTATTTTATCTTATCACATATAATACCTTTGTTCCATATTATTTGTCTTCTTTGAAATTTATGCAATCAAATTTATAAAAATTTTATCATAACTTTCTCAATATAAATAGCATTACTACCATTAGATTCATAACAGAAAATAGTATCATAAAAGTATAATATTGCATTTTTTAATAAAATATTATATAAGAAATTATCAATTAAAGAGTAACATTGGAGACCATGACAATCAATAAAAGGACAAATAATATGAAACAAATGGAGTATTTGAACCGTATGGGGATCAGTTCACTTTTGGTTTGTCTCTATCGGACCATTCCCGAGCCTTCTAAGGGGTTTCGGAACCATCAACAAGAATAAACACAAGGTGGTGAAGGCGTTCAAAGGCTGGAAATGCAAGTGCCTTCACTATGTCAACCATAACTTCTTCAATACAACTTCGATGGACTTGAAATTTTGGAAGCTTAAAGTACACATCGAGAGCTTTCCATCAATATCTTATGGGCCTAAAACGAAGTCCGGATGAAGAAGTTATGCGCGTTTGAAGTCGGCAGAAAAAACTGCCCAGAAGGTGGTCGCGCCCGCGACCTCCGTCATAGCGCCCGCGACGATTGGGAAGAATGTGATCGCACCTGTGACCATCCCTGTCGCGCCTGCGACGTCTTGCTGCCCCAGCTGTTCACGCTCGTGACACCAAGCGTAGCGCCCGCGACCACTTGTTTCCAGTGCGTGTTTCGACCACTTAAAATGTTGTTTTGATTTTTCCCCCTTTTTAGTATAAATACCCCCCCAGCTTGTTTTGGGAGGTAGATTTTGATGATGAATGTTTAGGAGTTAGATTCAAAAAAATTCCTATCAATTAGAGAGTTTGTAATTGTGGGTTTTCAAACCCTATTGCAATGAAAGCTAATCTTTTGGGTAAACGTTGCTTTGTGATTTCTCTTCTTTGTGAGTGGGTGTTTATTCACTACTCTTTGTGAGATATCTTGGGTGATTCAAGACTCTTTGCTTGTGGGAAATCCTTGTGAAAGTGTTTGAACATCTAAGTTTAATTTGGTGAGATTTCTCTCTTTAGAATTGTCCATATCTTTTAATTTCATGTTTATCTCCATTAATCCAAAAACCCTAAAAATTGGTTCATAGTGTTTATGAGTTCTATAGGTAGAGTTCCATCATCCACATGGTTTATTCAAACCCTAGGCTTCTGCGCATCCCTCTCCAGTATCTCATAGCACACAAAACATCGCTTTTTTCGGTGCAAAAGGTGGAATTGTAATATTGTATCTCGCCATGTCAATACCAGGTATTGTTTGATTGAAATTGAGGTTGAAAAGAAAAGATAATTTGTGAAGTTTAACTCACAATGTCAATACTAGGCAAAGAACTCTAGAGGGGGTAAATAGGGATATTGAAATTTTGTACACTTAATGAGGACGTTAGTAACAAATCTTAACTTACCATTAAGGCTTTAAACGAAGTGTAACAAAAATACTTATATTTTTGAATGCAAACCAGAAAACGTTACACTGAGGTGGTTACAAACAATGTCACTGTCATAGAGCTTATGTCCTCAAAACAGTTGCAATGGAGCTAGTGTCGCAACTAAGTTGACTAGTATCCCAACTAAGTTGTCCTAATAGTGATTTTAGAGGAAAAATTCCACCAACCACGTTGGTGATTATTACCCATAAAAACTACAACACTTAGTTTTAATTACACTACTCGTTGAGGTCGTCGACTGTATCTACAAAAATTTCTTTATTGGTTACACTCTCACCACTATCAATTTGTTACGCACTTAGATATCACTCACTGGTTTCCTACAATTTTTCTCTATATTTCTTCACTTGAATTCGAATACTTTTGTTGGTTAGGTCAGGGGATGCCTTTAAAGTCTCCTTGGTTGATTTGGTTTTTTTTTTTTTTTTGTGGGCGTGACAATCTGCTTTAACAACTATTTTCTTGTTGGAGATCCTCATGATTCTTTCCATATGTGATTCTCTAATTTCGTTCCAGATTTTGTGTCGAAAATCTTTGGTTTCTTCAATCTCGGATTTCTTTGAAAATTGTTTCCTTTAAGATTCATATCCAAACTTAGCATCAATCATAAATACAAGTTTTGGATAGAATGGAACACAAAATATTCTCTTTCTTGTTTTCTTAATCTTGTCTTTCATATCAAATCTCTGTATGAAGTTCTTGTTAAATGTAGAGGTAATGTCCTTATCCTTAGTCTCAACGTATTTAATTAAATAACTTAACTTGTCATTTGTCTTTTATTATATAATAAAAATATGTGAGAATTAAAATTTATTTCAGAATATATAAAATCAAATATTACATGATAAAAAAATAAAACAATAATATACTTTAAAATATATAATGGTTAAATGTTAATAAATTTTGATTAAAAGATAAAAATAACCAATATATCGTTCATCTATGATAAAAAAGTTGTAAATTAATAAAGAACCATATTAAAAATAAATTTTCTCATATATCCTCAAATTTACAATTTTTTTTGAAGATTAATCTCTGCTCCATATTATTTGTCATCTTAATAAATTGTTCAGTCAAACTTATAAATTTTTTACTATAAATTTGTCAATATATACAATGATTTATTAAATAAAATTACTATCATTAGATTCGTAACGAAAAATACTATCATAAACAGTATAACATTGCAATTGCTAATAAAATATTCTATAAAAAAATTAGAGATATTGGATGATAATATGCCAACCTTTGGGGGTATTGGATTGTAATATATCGACCTTTACTATTGGACAACAATATCCCTGACCTTTATACTTGGGTGAGATTATTACACCAACAGTGACTAAGAGGGTGGTGACTAGTTAACTGGTCTCTGTTCTGACATGACAGGTGGAGGGAAAATAATCGACCCTTGCCTAGTAACCCCGTTAACCCCTCCATTTTTCTCACTAACCCACGTTAAAAAAAACCGGCCCTAACACAGTGACCAATAGGTTGGTGAACCGATCTTCGTATTGACGTGACACACAACCAACCAATGTCTTATAATATGGGTTAGTGTGAAAAACTAAGCGGTTAATGGCTTGGGACAATTTTTTCCCTTCGCCCGCCATGTTAGCGCGCATACAGACTGGTTCACCACCCCCTTAGTTACTATTGGTATAATATTGTCACCAAGGTATAAAGGTCAAAGATATTGTTGTCCAATAGTAAAGGTTGGTATATTACAATCCAACGCCCTCAAATGTTAGTATATTATCATCCAAAAACCCAAAAAATTATCATCAAAGAGTGAAATTGGAGATCGTGACAGTCAATAAAAGCACAAATAATATGGAACAAAGGGTGTACATAAAATCAAAGGTTAATTTATTCAACCACCAGTCAGGTGACATATCTAACATAATCCAATTCAAGTCCCGTGCGCGCCTTGCTCCAATTGTCTGCCCCCTTGTCCTTGATCCATTCTCCCTCCTCCTCTTAAAAGTCTCAACAAACCACTCACGATTTTGATCGGTGAGATAACTCCCAACATAACAACCAACAACAAATTTGGCAAAGTCTACCAAGCATTTGATGATCCAGTCAATCATCATTGAGTCCTCTTTGACACTGTCATCATTGTTTTCTACGACAATAATGGACGTCGACGATGGTGGTTCAAGTGTATCTCCACACTTGTTGGACATAGGGGCCCCACACAATTCTGGATTACCTTCAAATGAGATGGCATCAAAAGTCCCAAACCGCCTTCCTTGTGGTATGGGCCATTTGAGATGATTGTAAGAGATGTTGAAGATCTTAAGAAATGTGATTTGTGCCAAATCAAGAGGGATTTCTCTGCACAACTTGTTGTACATGTCCAATGACTCCAACCATGTCATGTTTCTTAAGGACGATGACGGTATTTCACCATGCAATTTGTTGAGCGATGGATTAATTAAGCACTTTGAAGCCCTCGTAGTTCACCGAGGAAACTCGGTATCATGCCTGTGAAATTGTTGCTTGAGAAATTTATCATTATGAATGCCTTCAACACCCTTGTGTATTGCATGCTGTTATCTTTTTTTGTTATGGTGATGGAGTAGTCATAGTCCAGTGTCTAAGACATGGACACGTTCTCCAATTTTGTGGAAATTTGGGCACTAGTTCTCGATGTAATTGATTGGCTTCCATTTGCAAGTTTCATAGCATCCCAATCTCAAAGGTTGGCTAGAAAATCCTCGATATGGAAATTATTCGACAAGTCAATGACATGGAGAAAGTGAAACCCACATCCAACTTTGGGATTAGGACCACCCATTACATCGTGAAAAATGGTAGTCTTGTAGGATAAGAATACGCAAGTTTAGGAGGTCTCCCAACCATGATGGGAAAGTGTCATTTACAAGATTGTGCTCGATGTCAAGAACCTCAAGGCTTTTGCAATTAGTCAATGACCTGGGAATAGTACCCCCTCAATTGATTGTTGTTGAGATTCATCCACTTCAGCTTGTAGGATTCAGGGTATGTGTCGGAGATAGTCCCATGAAAAGGTTGCCTTCCAATTTCAAAGTAAGGAGGATGAGATATAAACAATTTATCTCTTATATTAGCTGGTTCTACTAGTATTTTCAGAAGAAAATTTCTTTTACATTTCTTATTGAAAGATCAATCCGTCAAAAACCTTTTCACCAAAAAAAAAAACCAATACAAAAAGTCAAAAACCTTTTCACCAAAAAATAAAATAAAATAAATAACAATACAAAAACATTTCCACCAAAATTTAAAAGAAAAATACAAAAAGGAGTTACGGGCTGGGCTTGGGAAGAACGAGGCCCACAAAGCCCACATCGTTTCCTTCCACTGGTTATGAAAAAACCCTAGCGTAGAACCCCTAATAACCCCCATCCTCCCCTTCATTCCCACACCCTAGCCGAAAATCTTTCCACCGCCGCGAAGATGCAGATCTTCGTGAAAACCCTCACCGGGAAAACCATAACCCTAGAGGTTGAATCCTCTGACACCATCGACAATGTCAAGGCCAAGATTCAGGACAAGGAGGGCATCCCCCCTGACCAGCAGCGTCTGATCTTCGCCGGAAAACAGCTCGAGGACGGCCGCACCCTCGCCGACTACAACATCCAGAAGGAGTCCACCCTCCACCTTGTCCTCCGCCTCCGTGGTGGCGCTAAGAAGAGGAAGAAGAAGACCTACACCAAGCCCAAGAAGATCAAGCACAAGAAGAAGAAGGTCAAGCTCGCTGTTCTCCAGTTCTACAAGGTTGATGATTCTGGAAAGGTCCAGAGGCTTCGCAAGGAGTGCCCCAATGCTGAGTGCGGCGCTGGTACTTTCATGGCTAACCATTTCGACCGCCATTACTGTGGTAAGTGTGGTCTCACCTACGTCTACCAGAAGGCTGGCGGCGATTAAGCGATTTTCTGATGAGCAGATTTTATCTCCTTGTCTTCGTCTTATTTAGGGTTTTCGTTTTGGTTTAGAGTCATGCGGACTTGATTGTCTCTTAGTAATTTGTGTTTTTTTGTCAATGATGATACTGTGTTGTTCTGCTGCAATTTTGAACAAGTATCTTTATGTTAAAGGATCTATATTTCTGAATATCTCATCTTACAGGCCTTTGGTTTTCTTTGGTTGTGCTTTCCTTATGTATCGTATTGTATTGTTTGTGTTCTGTATGGATTGCGTTGTTTGTTCTGCTGAGGGTTTTGTGAATAATCTGTGGATCTGTTTGCTAGGTAGCATATGTTTTCATGATGTACATGCTCAACTTGACGCTTTTATATCTTACATGGTGTTTATTCCATGAAAGTTTTGATTTTTTCCCCTGAAGTTTTGTAATGTGAATTATTTGGAAATTGGATGATTATTTGTGCACTTATTGTTGGTTTTAGGTCATATGGATGTTTTCAGTGGCAGTACCTTTGCTGCATTGTCTATTTGCTTGGGTACCTAAAGGGTTACACTTATAGGCAATTGAGGTAATTCAATGTAATATGATGTTTTGGTGGATTGTTGTGGTTTGCTTGGGTACCTATAGGGTTACACTGTCTATTTGCAATGTGTGGTGATGCATTGATCCCTTTTAATCCTTCATTATGTGGATGTAATCATATTCTCATAGGCTTATATGTAGAACGACTCTTAGCTCCCCTGAAAAGTTTATTGTGCACAATGTCTTCTAGTGTCGGTACTACATTCATCCCAATACCGTAATCCACAATGTCTTCTTAAGATTGACTATAGTTTTCGACATTGGATAATCTTGCGGGAATGACCGTCTTAAATGTCCCATATTATCTTATCCCTCGATTTCCAAACTTTTCATGTCAACTATGAAACGGTGAATTATATAGTTCCCCCTATTATTTACCCTTTGGCCAACAGCACTTTCTTACAATTTTTAAGAAGGGTTGGGAACCGATGGGATCCCATCTATGTATGCCATTTCCTTCTCATCTACTGAAAATATGTGCGGTGTATGCCATAGAAGTTCGATTGGCATCTTCCTAAAGAATTGTCTTCAATATTGAGACCAACTTAATGCACCATACAAAGTACAACTAATTGCTTAATCTACAATTTGTTGACTATACAATAATTTCTAGCTCTGTTTTGTTCATCTGTATGCCTTATCTGTTATGTTTTGAAATCTTAAATCTTGTAGAATAGTAATCACTGAGTACATGTGTAATCCAGTGATCCTCGGAGCACATATTACATTCATCATCCAGTGATCCTGGAGAGCGCATATAACCTTACAAATAATGTCCAGATATGGAGGCCTTTTCACTAAAAAATGGAATTTTTGAGTTTAACCTATAATTTGAAACAGTTGTGTGTTGGATGTACTTGTTGGAGTTTGAGAATTAATATGTATGCAACTCTTCTACAAATAATCACGGATATATAACAACTCCATGAACTTTGATAATGGTATCCTACATATGATAAGAACTGATCAAGGCTCTATTTTTTTGTGTGATGCTATATTGTACTTATCACAATTACCACACTAACCATAAACCATTACATATTATCATACCATAGTGCACTCTATTATAGGAACCGTAATTTTCTTTGTTCTCGTTTTCTTTCTCCCCACCTTTTTTTTTTTACTTTTCATTTTATTCTGTTTCCATTTATTATATCAATCATTCTTATTACAATTTATCACACATATTATATCAATCATTCTTATTACAATTTATCACACTGTCACATCATATCGTACTATTTACATATTTACCATGCCATATAATTACCACACTATACCCTCGCAGAAAAAAATAGGGTTTCAGCATTAATATGTTTGCAAGTCGCAACTCTTCTACAAATAGCAAAAGATGGTGCCAATGTGCTATTGATGATACAAGCACTTTATAAAGGTGCAACTCTTCTACAATAACTATAGATGGTGCCAATGTGCCATTGAGCATACAAGCACTTTACAAATGTGAAAGTATGTAATTTCTTCCAAGGCAGTACATTGCAAATTGTTCACTGCCTCAAGAATTTTACAGTTTTATTGCATCCAATATTGGAATTAATGCAATGGTCATGCAACAATTACACGTTCTTATGCTGCTGCTCTACAGTTTCTTAACAACCAACCACCCACAGAAGGCATAAACCCGAACTCAATCTGCTTTCTTAGGGTTCCTTGTCCGTTTGAGTGGTCTGTCAAAACAAACTATTAAGAAATCGACAATGGTAAGATAGAACTAGCTGCTGGCAGAGACAAACAAGAGTACATACAGCAATCAGGAAAGCTAGTATAACCTCACAAATGATTGAGGGAACAACTTAGAGAAGACGGCGTTTTTGGCTTTTACGAGCAATATGTATACACCATAGCATGGTACGTGAATCACAGCCAACCCCAGATACCTAAATTTCGACACGCATACTGATTAGATGATTTATGATCAGAAATCAGAATATTGAGACTTTGGTGATCAACAAAATAAAGATGATAAGATTGTGTAATTACCATAAAGGTGCCCAAGGAGTTGCAAGCTCCAGAAAGGGATAAGGCCACCTGCAATAAGCTTATCCCAGTAAGCATCTGAATTCTTAAGTTTGTAAGAAGTCTGATTTTAGTTATTACCAATTAACGCCACAGGCATGCAGAATCCATTGAAATGTCACGTATGTACCGCTCCAGAGTATGAAATAGTTAAACCCAAACCATTCAAATGGCTGTAAGTAAGATCAACAGAATGAAAGCAAGTTAGATCAACTTTTGATCCTCAGTATTGATATTGTTAATGGAGATTATATAGGTTGGTGAAATTGTGATACTTACAAGTGCATTAAGAAGAGAATCAATGACTAGGAAAATAGCGTTCACTGAATGGACACTTCCTATCAACTGCCCATGTACATGATAAAATGCCGTCAGAGTCCAATGTTAGAGGCAATCACTAAAGAAGTTAGACAAAATGAGGGATTGTCATCCAGTTCTATTTGGGTTGGAAATGTTGCATTTTTGTGAAGATTGTGCCAGTTTTGTGATAAAAACGATGATGCGTGGGACAGTAGGAGACATTATAACTAACCATATATTGAAGACAAATTAGTATGCACACAAAATTTATGCCTAACAACTTAACAAGTAAGAACTCTGGTATCGCAAATCGCTCACCAAAGTAAGTTGAAACTTTTTTCCAGCCATCATAGGTACCAAAATAGTCCAGAATACCAAGTCTGTAAGCACAGATGCACCTGCTGCAGTCTGGATACAATATGAACAGCAAAATCAGTTATTAACAGCAGTCAACAAAATCAAACTGACATGACTATGAAGATTCAGCTAGAACATCTAGACTTTGATAACTTGGTAGAAAGTCCCAATCAAGCAATTCAGCTGACCTGGTAAACCATGTGCATAAGATTTCCCAGAAATCCTGCTCTCTGAGGAGACTCATCACGACTATTATGCTTGTACAAGCTGGCTGAATTTGTACCATCTAATCCATCTTTGACAAAATTTTCTCCCTCTTCACTATTGATGTGAGAGTTTTCAGAAGATTTGAAGCATCCCTGTGCAGATATGATGATCCCAAGCTACAAAAACCAGCTCATGCAAAAACCAGTTTCATGTCAGCAATTGAACTAAGGTTTTGAGTTTAACAGACTACTTATCCAAGCTGAAACTTACCACAAAATAGAACATAACCAGTGCAAAAGTCCACCTGCATATCAGTGACAAATAATCATAAATTCATAACTATTTGGATATTGTGACCCACATCTCAAGTACACAACCAACCCATGAAGAAAGAGAGGGGATCTTACTGGGTATAAAAGTAGAAACCAAAATAGCCAGAATATCGAAACATCTCATAAAAAATCCAAGCCATAGTGAAGAAAGCCAGGGTCCTGTAGAAAAGAACCCATCTGGGGTGGAGTTTTTTCCAGCAAGGAACCCAAAGATGATTGAAATTCAAGGGATGTTGTGAATCACTTGAGAGTCTCTTTTTGACCAAACTAGCTGCAATTGCAGTAGGGATGGCTATGATCAGAGCACAAACAGGGGCTTGCCATTTCAGAAAGTAACTCAAACCCCCACCCTCACTCCCAACTGATGGGTTTTCCATCTTTTCTCTCAATTCCCAGAACTCCCACTCAACTTCACTGAATTTCCAGGGTGGTTATTGATTAATTTGATTAGAACATTTGGTGGGAGATGGAGTACTAAACCCTCAGTGGAGTAGGGTTCCCTATCAGGGAGCTCCCAAGGTTTAGGTGAGGAAAGATGTCAATATGTTTGGTGAGCAGCAAGATAGCTAACATAAATGGTTCATCTTCTTGGAGAGAGAAATAGATACTACACACTTGGACAAATAGCTACACCAGCAAAATATGTCTTCTTTTTCATTTTCTTTCCTTTTCCTTTTTTTTCTCCTTGGGGGGCCTACAGGCTAAGACCTACTTTTCTTGGGCTTTTCGCCTTTCTCTAGTCTATATTGTCAAATCCGGATCAAGTCATCCAGTGAGCCAATTGGTTGTCCAACCGGTTGGCCCGAGTTACTGGTTGGAGCAGTCAAAACTTAAAATTGATATGACCCGATCATTTGTAAAAATAAAGAAAACCATATTTATCAAATAAAAAGGTAACATCTTACGTGAATAGGAATTAGATGTGGAATAGGAATCAATATTTGACTATGTGTCGGAGTCAGAGTTTGGGTAGAAAATAATTAGGGTCTTTGCTATAGACTGATAAGGTGTGTGTGCGAGCGCGTGCACGCGCGCGTGCATATATGTATCATATGCATCGGCAAAAAACAGAAAATAGAGCAACTCATTCTTGATTATGTCTTTCTTTCCAAATCTTTTCCCTTCTCAGTTTCTCTTTAAGCTGATTTTTTTTCATGGCATCAAAGTTTTAGGTTGACCAAAACAAATCACGGGAGAAAACTTTGTAATCACCCAACAATCACCATATTACTTTCATCCCTCTGAAACACCCAGAGCTTTGATTACGACAATAATCTTTAATGGCAAGAACTACAATATGTGAGAGGAAGCTATCAAGATTGGTCTGGAAGCAAAGAACAAATTAGGGTTCATTGATGGCACTATCAAGGAACCCACATCCGTGGAAGGCGAAAACAAAGCAGAAGTGTAGGCATGGATGATTGCAAACTCGATGATAAGAGCGTGGATTCTAAACATAGTCGATGAAAAGATCAGAACAAGTCTAGCATATGGAAGAACATCTAAGAGGATGTGGGACAAACTCAAGTCTAGATATGCAATTGCAAACACACCAAGATACATGATCTTAATGTGAAGTTAGCGGAAAGCAAACAAGGAGGTCTCGATGTAGTTGAGTTCCACACAAAACTATGGGTTATTGGTGTGAATTTGACAACTATGATAAATTTCCAGAGTGCACTTGTAAAGGGTGCAAATATGACCTCAACACCAAGCTCATAGGTAAGCTTGAAGTCGAGAAGACGCATCAGTTCCTAAGTGGATTGAATGACGAAACCTACTCAACTATTAGAGGCCAAATATTAGCCATGGATTCTCTACCCTTGCTTAAGAAAGTCTTTGCTATGATCCAACAAGAAGCAAATCATAAAATGCTCATAACCAACCGGGAACAGAGGTATGATCCAATGTTTGACGAGGCAGCGGAGGAGAAACAAGTTGAGAAGTGACAAACGTTGCTCTAGTCTAGGGGGAGCATTCTTCTATACCAGCTAAAGACCTGGTACATCTGAATTTGTTTGGATTCACTTCAAAACAGGTGCAAGGGATCTTAAGCCTTATAGAAACTGCAAAGAATACCCATGAGAAACTCTCGAAAAAGAAAGATTTTAGTATCTTTTACTACTATATTATCTAAAATAATTTTGAAGACAATTTGCATAAAGAAAATACAATTATAACGACAATACAATTGATGTATATTTCTTTTATTAATTTCTAGTTATTATTTGAATTAATTGTCATAAAATTACTCCAAAAAAACAAATCATATATAAATAGTGGAAAATTTTTCACGCATAGCACAAGATGTACAACACTGGTTGGTTAGAACAACATTTCTGGGTTTGTCATTATGTATGTGTAACACAAGTTGTTCTAACATATAGACATGATCAATTATGCAAAGCGAATGCCATAAAAAAACTAGATTACATTTTTGATATAAAAATATAAAATATACTAATTTTTAATTAAGACGATTAGATGACTCCTTTAACAATTAATATCAAAAGTTATTTTAGGTGAGATTGTTACATAATTTCTATACCTATTGCTCAACGACAAATTTATATTCCATTTATATTCCAATGAATTATAAAAAAAATGATTAGAGGGTACCCAAATTTTGTGGAAACAATTTTTAAATTCTCATGGTTCTAGAATATATTTTAATGTATTTCATAATTTAAGTTGACAACTGTTAGAATACAAATTTGATAATTTGAACATGTTTCTAGTGATGTAACCTAGATTACTGAAATGCCTCTCATTTTTTGAATGTTGACGCTTGTAAAGAATAAACAGATTCAAGCAACTTCCTACTAAAACTTCATGCAAAAATACATTCAAATCATCAAATTTACCTCCTAGCAATTGATAACTTAAATACAGGGTACTTTGAAATATATTCTAGTAATACGAGTGTCTAAAAATATATATGATCTAATACATAGCAATTGTTGGTCCGTTCCTTCTAGGTCTCATGCTCGCATGATGTTGTAGGACCCTCCTCCCCCGCCCGCTAGCCTTTGGACTTACACATGCAGAGGTGTCCAATGAATGGGTCCACTAACCAGTGTAAAAAAATATATATATGGACAAGTAAAATTTAAGTATAAGATGAAGGCCCAGTTCAGCAAAATTAATATTTAGATAGTGGATAGAGGTTTATATAGCGAGTAACGGTTTAAACAGCGAATAGCTGTATAAGTAATCAATAGTGGATGATTGGTCAAATGAGAATTGTGTTCGGTAAATTTAGCGGTTGAATTAATAGATTAACGTGAATTGAAAAAAAAGGATATCAATAATTTCCAAAGATAAAATTTTTAAAAGGTATTTTTTTACTGAAAAATATGAAACGTTACTCCAAAGCTAACTGTTAGCTTTATTAATGTTTCACAAAACGTTTCTTAAAACGCTAAACGCTCTTCAAAATGCTAGCTTACCGAACAATAATATATATGTAATTAGAGTTTTAACTTGGTCAAAACGCTAAATGCTACTCCAAACGGTACTACCGAACGCGGTGAAAGTGTTTTGTGATAACTGGTGATTGTGAGACATATGGCACAGAATAATCTTTTTGAAGACATTTACAAAAATTAATGTTTTTCAAAAAAATACCAAGTATGTTATTCTTTCTGATAATTCTAAGCTCAAAGGGAAGAAATTGGATCCAAAGAGAGGCTCAAAGCCTTGAGTACATCCATTCCCTACAATGCAGCACTTGGGCCGGATGTATTCAAAGCCCAAATGTGCTATTTTCTTTCGAATGCCGCTGTGAGCAACCAACCATGCATGTGGTATCATATGTGACAGGCAATCTAAAATATACACCCACGCAATTATTAATAAATAAGATTAAATAAGATAAGTATTAGATCCAATGGTTTTTCAGATTAGATACAGTGAATTGATCAGAAGAACCCCATGTGCAATAATGATCTGTCTAACAAACGTAATTTCAACTTCTCACAAAACGTTCGCAACATATTGTAGTATTTGTGCAATTTTGACTTTGAAGTTTCTCCATTTCACACATACTTGTTACTTGTTAGCTGAGGCCCGTTATTTTATGCGGTGCAATTGATTGCGGTGTGGCAGAATTTTAAAAAATGTGGTGGGTTGTGGTAAGTTGTGGTAGGTGGGATAAGTGAAAGGAGAGAATGTAAAAAGAAGATGAGAAAAGTGAGGAAAGAGAGAAGTAAGAAAATATTTTGGTAATGATTTATGGTAAAGTACGGTGAAATATAATGAAGTGTGGTAGAATATTGAGTTGTGAGATTTGGTACGTACCGTGCAGTATCGTATAAAAGAACGGGGCCTAAGAGCCTAGGACAAGAAAGAATTCTAGATGTTCCAGCTTTCACATAACAAAAAACTTAAAAAAGCATTGAAATACATATCAAATTGGCATTATTTACTTAATTAATTAAAACTTAATATTCATATATGATGTTCAAATTCTAAAATAATAATAATATTCCTCAAAAAAAGAAAAAAAATAATAATTAATGGAATCAGATCAATAGCTTTGAGCCTTTGACTAAAGATGCTTGTATACTGATTGGAATCCTTGAATAACCATAGCACTTTTGGTATATAATACGTGGGGTGTATTATCCATAATTATTAATTACTTTTACCTCTACTATTCTTACATTCGTCCGTACTATTTTTTAAATTAATAATTTTTTATATAATATTTTATTAACAATTGTAATATTATATTTTTATTATAGTATTTTTCATTACGAAGCTAATGATATTAATTAATTTCATAAAATAAATCATTGAATATATTAGGCCTCGTTATTTTATACAGTTGGTTGCCGTGCGGTGTGGTGAAAATTTAAAAATTGTGGTGGGTTGGGGAAAATTGTGGTATAATGTTGTGGTGAGTTATGGAATGTTGTGGTGTAAATAATTGTAAGTGGGCTGGTAGATTGTGGTGGATAGTTGTGGATTGTGATGAGTTGTGGTGAAATATGGAAAGTTGAAACCACAACCAACCAGCCACATAAAAAAACGGGGCATTAACAAATTGATGATCGAACTTTTAAAATTTGATCACATAATTTTCAAAAATGACAATTGATAGCGCATCTCCATTGTCCATAACATTGTCTCTCTCTAGTTAATGGGATGAATTATTTAGTGAGGGATAATGATCGAGATAACCCAGCTCAGCCTTGTGCTTGTAGTTAAGCATATAGTATTATATTATATGGTATATTGTGGTGAACATATTGAGGTTCATAGTTATTAAAATACAAATACTGTGATTTTACTATTCAAAAACTTTTCATATGATTTTATATTCCTATTCACAATCTTATGTAACTTTGAAAGTGTTTGCGCAAATTATTAATGTTAAAATTTTGTATTGAAGTTTTCCACTGAAATACAATTTACATATTGCATTATTTTAGGAATATCTATTAAGTTTTGACTGTAATAAAACTTGTTTTGATATTTTCCCCATGCATTCGAATCTTACGATTTTCAATCCGATTATAAGATTTTGATTCTAACTACACTCATTTCGATAATAACTAGAATCTCAATTCCAAAAACTTTGCCTAGGTGCGCCATATATATTAAAGGGTTTTTGGACATCAATAATATCAACTTTTGGGGTATTGGATACTAATAATATAAACTATTTTCTTGGACACCAACTATCGACCTATTTTCCTCCAATAGTATATCGCTAAGTTGTTTTGGTTTTAATTCATCGGAAAGATGACGTGACTCCATAATGTGTGACATGGAAGACATGTTTGTGTCCACCTCAACATTTTCTACCCAAGCTCCACCTTCCACGTCACACATTATGAAGTCACGTGATCTTTTCAATAAGTTAAAATCATAACAACTCGAAGGTGTACTGTTGGAGGAAAATAGGTCGATAGTTGGTACTACTAGTGTCTAAAAAAATAGTTTATTATAGTATTAGTATACAATACCTTCAAAGTTGATATTATTGACGTCCAATATTTCTATATTAAAATAGATTAATTTTTTATGTGATAAATTTTTGTGAAAATAATAAATTAAAAATATCAACGAGTTTTACTATAATGTTGATAAACTTACCATGAATTTACAATGAATATTGATGCATATTTTTTTAAAAAAAAATTAACACATTGGTGAGACTCGATAAATACTCCCATTTGTACCATTTAACAATTGGTGGTTAAGTCATTCGCTTCGTCCCATATCCAATGTCCACTGTAAGACTAAAATTAAGTTTCTTATGAGGCATAAATATAACATTGTAATTTAAGATAGACTTTAAATATGAAATGAAATGTGTCGTTAATATAATTATTACGAGACAAACAAATACTCCCTGCATTCCTTAATATTTGTTTTTAATGACTTTTACTGTATTCAATGTTTGATCATTTTTTTAATATTATTTTTCATAAGAATTGTAAAATTATGCTTATATAAAAATATTTTTTGCTCTGAATTTTATTATAATAGCTTAATTTAATAAATTATTATGTATATTGAAAAATTTAAAATTAAATATTTTATATGTTGACTATACAACTTTTAAAATGACAAATATTGAAAAACGTGGAGGACTACCCTACTACAGTCTACAGTCTAGACTCTAGAGCAGTTAATTTAGCCCTCCCCTAGTCCCCTTGCTATATTAGAACCCGAGAAGTTATTTATGACAAGTAGCACCGATCGCGGCATCCATTCTCAAAATCTCACACACTCCCCAACACCTGCAGGCTGCAGCAGATCTAACTCTCTTCTCTGTCTCTGCTTCTCTTCATTCGTACCATCATCATCATCTCTTTCTCCACGTTCATTTCAATCACCATGTCCAACCCCAGGTAAACAATCATCTCTGCTCTCTATTTATCAATCAATCTTCATCATTAAAACTTGATCCACTACATTTCTAATATAACCATAATCAGATTGGAAGGCAAGGTGGCGTTGATCACCGGCGCCGCCAGCGGGATAGGTGAGGAGGCGGCCAGGCTATTCGCCCAGAACGGCGCGTGTGTCGTAATCGCCGACATCCAAGACGAGCTTGGCCGAGAAGTGGCCCGCTCCATCGACCCTGAAAAGTGCAGCTACATCCACTGCGACGTCACCGACGAGACCCAAGTTACCGCCGCCGTCGACTTCACCATCCGAACGTACGGCACCCTCGACGTCCTCTTCAGCAACGCCGGCGTGATGGGGCCGTTGACGGGCCTGCTGGACGTCGACCTCACCCAGCTGGACCGGACCTTCGCGACCAACGTCCGTGGGATGGTGGCGACGCTGAAGCACGGCGGCCGGGCCATGGTGGACCGGAAGATCCGGGGGTCCATCGTCTGCACGGCGAGCGTGGCCGGCTGCGTCGGGGGGGTCGGCCCCGTCGCGTACACCGCCTCCAAGCACGCCGTGGTTGGCCTCGTCAAGGCCGCCGCCGGGGAGCTCGGCTCCTACGGGATCCGCGTCAACTGCGTCTCGCCGTTCGGGGTGGCGACGCCGCTGCCGTGTACGGCGTACGGGATTGAGCCGGCCGAGCTGGAGACCAACACCGCTGCCATGGCCAGCTTGAAGGGGGCGGTGCTCAAGGCCCGCCATGTGGCGGAGGCGGCGCTGTTCTTCGCCTCCGATGAGTCGGCGTACATCTCCGGGCATAACCTGGTGGTTGACGGTGGGTTTGTTGTGGGGAGTCATGTTGTTGGGCAGTCATAGTGTTGATTATTTTTGTGATTTGATTAGATCCTAGGGCAGTGTTTTTGATTTGGAAGCTCCGGGGATAGCATTTTGAGAAGCCATTGTTGTTAGGGCTCAATGTATAAAGCTGTTATGCATTTGAGAAGCCATACCCAAGTTAAACGTCTCATTGTTTCAAATTTTCAATGGCTGCTTCTGTATTACTGTTTGATCGATTATTAAATGGAAAATTCGAATTGCCAAAAAATGATTACAAATATTAGAAATTTATCATTAAAACAAAAGAAAATGATTATCAAACCAATCGGGAAAGTTACAAGAATCCTCAATTTCAGGGGCGTGACTTCTAGTGGACCGAAGATAGTCATGACTCCCCTCGACTTTTTACGCACAAGTTATATTAAGATCATATGATATAATAAATTTTATAAAATTGACCTAATTTTTAATATTATAGCCTCCCTAAATTATTCGAACTAGTTTATGTCTCTCCTTATATATAATGGTTGGTTTTGAATTTTCCCTTTGTGCCCTTAGATTCCTTTTAATAATTTTGATAGCACCCTGCTTGTTAGGACTTTAGGAGTCTTCAATCCTAGTAGGTTTATGAGCTTGACACCTTTTGTGGTCTTTCCAATCATCTACTACCTTAAAACACTTGTATCATTACCCCCTTCTTTTGTAGGGGATACATCATACACGTACACATATCTAGATAGTTTTAAGCCTGTAATAAATCTTAATTAACAAACATGTGTATCATATAATTTGATTGAGAAAGTATGATTAGATACCTATCAAGATTGCTTGCAAAATTTGTTGATAATTCATAATTCACTACATTGGAAGAAGCTGCAATAAGAATGAATAAAATAGAGTGTCTTTCTTATTGCAAACACATTGAAAATTTATCTCAAGGCATCTCATAAGACACAAAAATGAATCCTCCACAGAAGGGGAAAAAATGAACATACAAAAAAATAATGAATAATTTAGACACCAACGCATCTGCTAGTGTTGTCAAGGGTCAAATGCAGCACCAGATGCAACATTTGTTTTGACGTCGCGGTTCTTCTTAAGCAACTGACTCCTAGCCTTGTTGCGTGCCGAAGATGGAGACATGAGCATTCTCTTCTGCACCTCCTTCTCCTTGCCGCTCACAAACGGCAATATATCATCGTAACGATGCTCCTTCCTCCCCTGGTTCTGAGGGCTGTAAAATCTCACTGTCACCTCTTCTCTCTCTGGATTGTTCAACAATTTGTCGTCATCATCGTCGTTGTCTGGATCAGCTTTCTGCTTTAATTTGAACAGTTTTTGCATATTCATGTTGTGTTGAAGGTAGGCAGTAAAACCCTGTTGTCCTAGGAAGCCTCTTATGAACTTGCATTGTATAACTTCAGAGACTTTGGACAATGTTAGCCCTTTTGCTACCTGCTTGGCAATCACTATGATGATTCTTCCATCATCCTCATTCTCATGGATTGCCATGCCCTGTAATTTGCTGGCGACTTGATCCTTGATTTTGTCTTTGTAGGACCCTTCTTCTTCTGCTTGTTCTTGGAACTTGTTGAGGCAGCCCATCTCCAGGATCAAAGCCAGAGCATCAGCCACAGCGCAAGCAACACCATCATCGGCCATAAGATTCAAGAAATACGAAGTTACTGATTTCCAATACGTGCGATTAACATGGCTTCCAGGCATACTGCTGAGCAAAAAGGACCAAGCAGACACCGCCTTTAGCCTGATCAAATCGGACAACTTATCACCATTCTTGGTCAAACAATCCCAAACAACAAGCATAACCCTCTGGGTATCCTCTGGGTGGGTCGACCCAAAAAAACCCACAAAGCTGAGGCAATCTAAAATGTCCAGAACAGCCTCAGAGTCGGACCCAGATGACTGAAAGTGAAGGAAGGCTTGAGAAAGAACGGGGAGACTTTCGTCGAACACATGGTGGGCATGACCTCCTCCAGACACGACATTGATAGCGAGCAAGGAAAGAAGTTTAAGGGAGAGGCAAATCTCAGGCTTGGAGACTTTGGAGCGTTTCTGGGCACCTTGTTTTATGGTGTGGAGACAATGAAAGAGGAGGATGATGCAGTTGTGGGATGCGAAGCCATGGGCGGTGGAGGGGTTGGAGGAGAGGTGGGTATAGAGGGAGGTCAGAGAGTCAATTCTGAGTGATCGTTTGGGTTCAGAGAGGAGAGATAGATAGCGCTCCAGCATCGCCATGGCTGCCGGAGACTGAGGATTAAAGGGTTGCAATTTTCAGGGAGGTCCGACATCTGAGGAAGCCACGGCTCCCGTGTTGACTGTTGAGTGCCTTCTCCATTCACCAATTACTCCATCCACGCTTCTCCAACCTTACTTTTATTATTTTAATAACTATTATAATAATAATATAATTTTTCGCCCTATATATCATTTTTTTTTTCATCAATTTTTTTTATATTAATTGATATTTTGACCAAATTTTGACCATTAATTATTCACAAATTATGATGAGTTACAATATGAAATTACCGTCATTAAGAAGATACTTTACTGAAAATTAGAATGGAGGTAATTTCATATTGTAACTCATTGTACTTTGTGAATAATTAACGATCAAAATTTAGTCAAAGTGTCAATTAATATGAAATAGAGGGAGTACCTGATAAGGTTTATAATAAATTGTTAGATGTAATAATATTGATAAATTTTGTAATAATATTAATAAATTTGTAATTAATTTTTATAATAAATTCTGGATAATTTTTTTTTAAAAGATTACTACTTGGGAGATTAGATATGTATTTTAAGGTGCATTATATGATAATTGATGAGGAATTTTTTTTTAAAAATTTAATACTTTGGAGGTTAGGTTCAGTATTCTACGGTGTATTATATAACAATTAATAATTATGAGTAAACTTGTTACATTTTTTTAGGGTTGTCTTTAAGGGTATTTAAATGATAGGAGTATTAAGGCAAGACGCATTTTAAGTGTCTTGCTCTATTATTAAAACTATATTATTATAGATAAATTGAAATAAAATGGTATCATTGAATTTTATGACTATAATATTACATATAAATTGCATAAATTTGGTTGAAGGAAGGTCCCGAGGTTTGTATAACCTTGGCCAAAGACGATATGTCAATTTTCTTACAAGTCAATGAATAACCTCGCTCGTTTGGCGAGTTTTCTCAAAAAAAAAAAAAAAGATTACAAGGGGCATTCCACTCAAAACTTAGATGTTTGGAGTGTTAGCCCGTCGTCTGAGTTTTCTTTTATTTTGTTTCATGATAATTTAAGAAGACGCCTTGAGAGAAGGGTCTCCTAAGTTCCTGTGTACTCTTCCTTTACCCGGATTCAAAAAAAAATATTTTTATTGATTATTTTTTGTATTTAAAAAATACGCCTAAAATATGTCTAACAGATAAAATCGATCTATTTAAGGTATCAATTGTGCTTATTGGCTTAGCCAATGCATACAAACCTTCTTATAATTAAAAGTTACTACTTAATGAGGAAAAATTTGAGATAAAAAGAATTATTTTTTGTGAAAAATGATTCTTTTTTTAAATTGCTTTCCTTCTAACCAAATTAACTCTTAAAGTCTAATATAGCACTTAGTGATCTATCTAACAAAGTAGTTCCCTCTCACCAAACAAAAAAACAAAAAAAAAGTAGTTCCCATTTTTTCTCAATATAAAAGCCAAAACAGGGGGATTAGAAATGAGGGGGAAAAAACTCATAGTTATTGAATTTGTCTTAATTATTTGAATTTTGAAAATCTTTGAAGCTTGTATGGTAGAATTTCAGAGAAATTTTTTATGGGAAATTTTTTTCTAAGGATGCGTTTGTTAAGATTTTTAGGAAAATTTTTCTTGGGGAAAAGTTTCCTTAGAAAGTTTTCCATTGGAAATAGTTCCCCAGAAAAAAATTTCCCTTAACCCCCTAAGGGAAATTTTCCCTAGGAAAAACTTGCACATGATGGACCTCTTGTAAAAACTTTCCCGAGGTTAATGTATAACCAAACATGGGGAAAATAAGTCAACTCGGGAAAACTGATCATTTCTCAGGTTTGTTGACTAAACAAACGCACTCTAAGGGTGCGTTTGGTTGGTCAATAACCCCAGGGAAATGGTCAATTTTCCCGGGTTGACTTATTTTCCCCATGTTTGGATGCGGGTTGACTTCGAGAAAGTTTTCACGATGGGTCCACCATTTTCTCCATTTTCCTAGGGAATATTTCTCTTAGGGGGGCTAAGGGAAATTTTTCCCAGAGAAATATTTTCCTTGGAAAATTTTCTCCGAGAAAAATTTCCCGGGGATTCCTACCAAACACTCCCTAAATGTATTTTACAGTACCTGGTTAAAGTTGTAAATTTTATTGAAAAATGTTTGAAATATCCAAACTATCCATATTTATAATTGTTTGGATTTGTTATATGAGAGTATCTTGGAAATTTTAATATAAAAAGTGATATACGTCTTGGGACAAGATGATTAATAACCATCTTGCATGACATGATATATTCATATAAGCATATAAACTAAAGGCTTTTAAAAGAGGCCACTTCACTATTGTGAAATTAGTATAAACAACATATAGCAAATAAATTTCAATTGCTATATTTTAATATTTTTCAAAATCATATTTTATTTATATTTTTGAAAATTATTTTTACCGCCTGATTCACTTTTAAGATAAAATATTTGCTACGAAAAAGCTACTTTTTAAATAAAAGTTTCTATATTTTAATGGATATTTTTTATTTTTCTTTTAAATATTTGTGAAAAGTCACTTTCTTTATTTTTTCTGTTTATTTATTAATTTTATAAATTCAGATTTTTTAAATATTGAATTTTTTCTTTCACAGTAATGAGAAAGTGGCTACAATTTTCTTTAATTAATTGAAGGTCCTTATGTATTTCTTTATTTATTTAATCACAATAATGACATAGCATACTTTTTTTTTTACAAAATAATTTAGCATACTTATGTGGATATGACATGTTATGTAATATGGTTATTAGCCACAAGATGCTTATCATCGCCTTTTCAACATTTTCGTTCCCATTTTCTATTATGAAATTTTTTCTTTACCCTTTTTTTCAATGATTTTTTGTAAATAATGGTTCTCACATAAAATATTTTTCATTAACAAATAACAATAATCATGAAATCAATTAGTAGTGAATTTGAAAAAATTAGACCAATTCTTATATAGTTTTGGACACTAATATACTGAACTTTTGAGGTACTGGACAATAATGTACTAAACTTTGACCTTGGACAATAATGCACTGAACTTTGAGGGGTGTTGGACCATAATGCACCCGAGACAATTTCGATAGTGACAACTTGGTGACAATCTTATGTGGCAGACCGAGAATACGAATATGTTAAATAATATTTAAGCCATGATGTTACATGTGATCGCGACGAGTTAGTCATCGAAAAATCATAAGTGCGTTATGCATACCCAACACCCTTCAAAGTCAAGACATTATCGTTTGCAGGCCAAAATTTAAGACATTATCATTCAATACTTCAAAAGTTCAATGTATTAGTATCCAAAAACCATAATTGTTAACACACCAAACGCAGTTTTACAGAAATTTCATTGACCTTGCAAGTACGTGTGTTTTGCTTTGTTGAAAAAATGAAAATACAAAACACGATTTGGTAGTGTACGTTTATGTGAGCATCTCCAACAATTTTGTCGTCATCTTGAGTGGATCAAACCAACCAATCTGTCTTCTGCCAATCAGCATTTGGCTGCTCAGCGTCCAAGTTGGTCTCCGATAATTTCAAGTGGGACAACAATACACCCAAACACAATTACTCATCAATTATGGTCTCCACAGCCATTGTCACCTTGCCATCAGCTTCTCCACTTTCTCTTCCCACCAATTTCATCAAGGCAGCTTCAACCCACAATCAGATTTTCTGCAAACTCAACTTCACCCCTTTCTGCAGAAGAAACCCTTCGATTTTGAAGCCAAAATCTGTGGTTGAGCTCTTGTTCAACGTCCCAAATGTTCGTCATTCTTCAATCTACACTTCCTCCTCCAAAACCCTTCTCCGGCCAGTCATGGAATGGCAAGATTGCACGTCAGTATCTCCATCTCTTTCTATCTTTCTGTATGATTTGTGTTCAGCACTGTTGCGATGCCGATCATCGGTCCAATTTGAAGTTCAAAATTTGCCAAACATTGTTAACTGATTTGCTCCATTGATGTTATGCAATCTCTTGGGTCAATATGAGTTGTTGAATGGGCCGGGAGTTCGTTGATTGTAAGAAAGAAACCCTAGGTAGTGATATGGGCAATGCTCCTATTCACAAAGGATATCTTTCTGTATGATGGTGCTTTAAGCGGGTAGTAACTAGTGTGATGGGGCTTTCCTCTATTGAGAATTTGTTCACGTATTATGAGATTTTATATTGGTTATTGTTGGTAGCATAATCAACCTGTAATTCTTCAATCAATATTCATCTGAGATTATTATTTAGTTCATAAAAGGTGTGCAAGTCGGTCTTTCTGTATGGGAAATGGTATAGACCAAGTATAGATGCTTCTGTTTCTTAACTTTTGGTTCTCATGATCTTGTAGTGCTCAAGTGGCATGATGTTGCTAATTGAGTTTGGCTTATGCAAATTAGTCAAGGGTAGATTCTTTGTGTGCTACTCAATTGTCATTATGCAATGTTATGTGTCTGTTCTTAAATCATAGCATGGTGTGGATGAATGCAGGGTCAAAATGGAAGTTAATGTGCCCGTGTCTGTAGCGTATAAGTGTTACTTGGATCGTGAAGCCATGCCCAAGTGGCTGCCATTCATTTCATCTGTAAAGGTCTGCGTTAATATTGATAGTCCGTTATTTCCTGCAGGATTTTCTTTCAGCTTCCTCAATGTGACCTTAAGTGTTGGTAATGTTCGTGTTAGAGATAAAAATCATATACAATATCTTTGCTGAATTTTCCCCTTTGACTATATTGCTCTATGATGTATTCGCATTGGCGTTTTGATGCCTTTTCTTGAAATAGATTTGCGTTTTCTTTCCAGTATTTTGGTGGCGGGGAGATGCTATATGCTTATATCAAGTTTCTACATTTATTTGTTGTCTTCTTAGAACCCAGTTCAACTGACTGAAAATCAATTCTGAATGAAACTATTAGGCTTAGGTTCTTATTGCTAAAGCAAAATACCTCACTAAAATGAGATATGTTCAATTGAAGTTTTAAATGGTGCATGCAAGCCACCATAGCTTCTTTCCTATCCTGGGGCAAGGCTACAATCATAATTATTAGGAACGCTTCCCGGGTCGTTAGTCCCGGAACGCGGGTCACAAGCATATGTAGCGTTCCTGGTAACTATGCCTACAATCATTTGAAGGACCCTGGAATGTCCTGTATAGGTGGGATTTTAGCTGTGCATTGTTCTGCAGTCTTTTTAAGTGTGTCCATGCTTCTGTTAAGAGTATACATTTGCTTTTTTTTTTTTTTAATCAGTAAATAGTAATATTATGGGTGTTTCCATGGTTCTTTGACTTCTAGTTTACCTATTTCCCATGTGGTTGGTCAACTATAAGTCACCTTAAACTATACAACAAGCAAATGGGAAATGGAACTCAAAAAGAATCCAAGTAACTGTTTGGAGCTAGCTCTTTGCTAGAATTAAAGTGAATCCCAATTTTTGTTACTATTGAAACTATATATTTGTTCATGTATCTCCACAGACATGGGAAATGGAACTTTTTATTCCAATGAGCTTTATCTGCGGCTAAAAACTGTGTATTGATTAATGACAGAACTAAAGTTACAGCAACTGAAAGGAGCCTTGTATAGGTTCCTCTTAAGGCTTTATGGATGGTTTAACTGACCTAAAACTCGAGCATACTAAATTGCTGTCCTGCTTAATTAAGCATAATATTCTTTGTCAAGTAGAAGAACCTATCTGATGATTTGGAAGTGACCACAGATCCTAGAGGACAAGCCTGATCAATCAAGGTGGACATTGAAATATAATGCATTTGGTCGTGATATTGAGTTCTCTTGGCTTGCTCGAAATCTCCAGGTACTTATCTTGTTGTAGTACATTCAATTGTTTTTTAAAATTTTTTTGTGGGTAAGGTTTGGTAGGGTAAATTCTCTAACCTTTAAATACGTAACTAAACTTATCCAATCTTCCCGTATTCACCCAAACATACCCAACCAACCTTCCAATATTTACCGAAGCTTACCCAAGTAACCCAACCATCCGATAGTATCTAAACTTTTTTATCTTGCCTAACCTTGCCCATGAGTAAACAGGCCTAAAAGAGTTTGAAAGGTGTAATACTCATTGAGGCAGAAAGGGCCCTTGAGTTGAGGTGTAAGCTTGCAGGGCTTGTACACGCATCATGGCCCTTGGATGTGACTCATGTGAGGCCTATAAGTTTGCTAAAATATGCTAACATGTTTCCATCTTTTTGTAGTGCATAATTGCGAAAGTGTTATTTTTTCTACTTGGATTGTAATGGACTTGGGCAAAATGCTTCATTAAACCTCCTCCGCTTCTTTTCCATGGAGTAGTAGGTAGCAAATAGTGTTTACTTCTCGGGTCAATTGGAATCAAGCCTCCAAACTGCAAAATTTAGGGGCATGACAAAAAGAAACTGAAAATTAAAAAACACACAAGTAGCACAAAATAAAAGAAGAAAGGAATAATCTTCTTGAGGTGGCTCCAGAGCTCACCTCCTATTAGTTACACAATGGCTATTGGACCCTTGAGAATGAAGTCCATTATGTAGTGTTTTCGGAATGTTTGGAAAATTATATTTGCATAGCCACAAGGTGATAATGTGCTCCTATTGGCCTATCAAACTCTTTTAACTTTCAAGGGTTCTGCATGCCAATATGCATGTTTTTAAGACATTCAAGAGTCGCACCTCAAAAAATATGCTAGACAACACCAATGGAGACAGTATAATCAACAAAAGTACATGATGGGATACTTATGGTGTTACTAGATGTCTCATATGTGTGTGGTGAGAGCCTCTTGGAACCCAAAAAAGGGAGTCTATTACATAGGATTTTTAAAAATAGTTTTCAAGAAGTTCCAAGTGATGACTTTATGCTTTCAATGACACCTCTTAATGTCTTAGGGTGTTTTAAATGGTTTAGCATGTGTCATATATTAACATAATGCTCATATATTTGCGTTTTGATACAACATTTTAAGCTGTATGAGATGCTGCCAATGAACATGAGCACTGTTACTGTGTTACACAACTATTCAGGATCTTAGAGGACAAATGTGCTAGTGTCAAATAATGGAGATGGGCTCATCTCAACTCCCCATTATGTTTTGGAATGCTTTAGGTCTGCTCTGGACAAGTTAAAGTGTATTATAGTTTGCCGTAGTCCCATCTTTTCACAGTTTGGTATCATGCATCAAATTCTACAAGGTAGTGCCAATGACGCCACCATGCTTACAGAAATAGTCCTATGGATATGTTTAGAATATCTATGATATTGAGTTTAGTCATTAGAGCCTCTCAAAACCATCAAATGGAGGCTACATGCATGATTTTCATGAATTTTGAAATAAATGTCCAAGTGGTTGGCAAATGTCTCATTCATAATTTCATACACATGACATTTTGTGCTTTTTAAAAGGTTAATTTGCTGTAAAGCTCTCTGTATCGTCGTAGCAGTTCTCTTTTGGATTTAGATCCAACTTATGATATTGTTGGTGTCCTTGCAGCCCATTCCGAATCAGAAAATCCACTGGAGATCTTTGGAAGGTCTTCCAAACAGGTAAGAAACTTCATTCAGGTAACATTTCCGAACGACACCTGAGTGCTGTGCAGAGAAGTTCCTTTTCTGTATTCTCTCCGATTCTATGATTTTGTCCACTGCTTCTTAACTTCCGATATTTGTTGTTCAACACAAATTACATAAGTTGTGTTGTCTTTGGTGATTTAGGGGTTCTTTTTCTGATGGCGGGTCATATGTCCTTGTGGACTTTGTATAGTCAGTCTATAATATAGTCTATAATCTAGGCCTAGATGGATGGCGATGCGAAATATTCAGAATCATGGTCTCTCTGATAGGTCCTTTCAGGAAGTAATGCATCTGTTGTGACACAATGACAGTACTTGTTCACGTATGATGCTTTTTCTCAGTGGTGGCCTATAAGCCTCCAAAGTGTTGGCTTTTAAATGTTATCCTGATTTATATTTTCTGGCTATGCAGTGGTGCTGTTCGATTTTACCCAAAAGGCCCATCATCATGTCTCATAGAAGTAAGGGCCTTTTCCTCCCAGCACTTCTAGTTTTAATTTGTAGGTTGTGCATCTACTTCACTGGCACTCCTTTTTAACCATATTCTGGCCTTGTTTGACCCCTAAAAGATATGCTGAACCCTAGTTAGTTATGGATGTTTGGTGAACTTTTGCATGCTCTTTCCATTTGATTACCTACTGTGCTCTTCACCTGACATTCTCTTTCTATCCTTCCTTTTGTTTCAGCTGACTGTATCCTATGAAGTTCCTCAAATTTTAGCACCTGTTGCATCGGTAAGTCTTCAGCCTTCAGCGTATTTGTGCAAGTGCTTGTAATATTTTGAAAATGCAAAATTGTAGGGTATTATTGCATTACAGCTCCTCCTTGGATCTCGTTTGAATGATTAACATCCACTTTAGCCATATTCCTTGTTATGCCTACGGCTTACCTAAGTTTTTTGTAATTGTTTCTTGCAGGCACTTCAACCTTTTCTCCAAAGCCTACTTATGCGGGGTTTGGAAAGGTTTTCAAATTTCGCTAGAAGCTATCAGTCAGAATCAACTGCCTGATCATCTATTCGTATGAATCTCTGAGCCTTAAAAATATCTGTACAAATAATCTTTTGGGGATGGGAATATCCTACAACAACATATTTTACTTACTCATCCTCTTGATTAGCTCGGTGGATATTCTTGCAGGAGTCATATATTCTTCTGACCACTTGTATACAAATTCTTAAGAGCTTCAGCCAACCAGAAAGAACAGCCTTCTCTTCTAGTTGGTACGCCAGATTAATATCGTCGTCAACATTTTATTTCCAAGTTTAGAATGTAGCATGGCATTTCATGTAAAGTAGCCCACAGGAACCGGCTTTTATATCTCATGAATATGTTAGAGTTGGTATCTCTATCTTGCTTTTTCTCATTTCACAGGTCCAAAAATCTGGAATTGTGCTGCTTCTTGTAGATTTACTGTCGCATCTCGTAATCATCACTCGACTGGTCTGTTTTTGTGGTCCTTTCAATCTGTTCTGATATGTGATTTTTGGTTGTTCAGGTGTACTGTAGCCATAACCAAGAAAGAACCTTCATCATCGTGGTGTAGCTTCGACATAAACGCTGTTAATTACTGCACTATAGATTGATGAGATAACGTTCAAGACTGTACATTGTACATGAGACTTATGTAAAACTAAATACTACATTACGTTCACCACTTGAATACATGACAATTGTTTCTGAGTTATGACAACCAGATATTGCAACACATTTCTTCGCTCATTGATATTGTAGTAATAATCTACTGTGTGGTAAAACCCCAAAGAATTTATACATTTGTTTTGGAAAATCAATTAAATTGGTTGGGGAGCCGGAGCCCAAGCATCGGACCTGGACCCACCATAAGCTGTCGTTTATAACAGAATGCAATTTATATATATGGATGCAGCGTACTGTGACTTGTATTTTGGAAGACCCCAGGCTTTATACTTTGAAACGGAGGCTTGATGTTGCTGCTGGGGTGAAAGTGTGAAACCAAGCCTTGTTTAACGGATTCTCTTCCTTGGTAGTTGTTAAGCTTTGTCAATCCCAAACTCGGACTTTTTCCCATTTTCAGCGGTCAATTAAAGGACAACGGCCAAGTCAATGAAGTTGGGCTAATAACTCTATCCCATCAGTCAACCAACCAATTGCTGTCAACACCCTAGAGTTTCTTTGAGGGAAAGATGAAGAAAATAGCACCTACTCTAAATCCGACAGTTGGATTTTAGTTCATCTTTCAAATTTGTCCCAGTGACCTTTTGGTGTTAGGTTAGCTTGCATATGAACTCTCTCTGTCCCTAAATAAATATCAACTTAATTAAGTTTTGGGCATTGATTACTCAAAAATTATAATAAGTTACAATGTAAAATCAAAACCATTATAATTTTTAGTTCAATTTCTTTCTAATTGTGGCAATTTCATATTATAACTCATTGTAATTTCTTAGTCAAAACTAAATCAAATTGACACTTAATAGAGATTTAGGGATGTAGGTAGTATTATTTAATTAAAGCCTCGATCTGGTATTCAAGGTTTAGTTGGTTTAGTTATTGGGCACACTGTAATACTTCAACAACGTAATCCAAATTGTGTGTTGTAGAGTTTGATGCTTGTGCCTTTGATTTCTATGTCTAGGTATGAATTTGTGAGGTACATTCATCAAAAAAAATGTCAACAAAGTCGGAAATAGAGTCCATTGTTCACTCATGCGTTATCAAGTAACAACGTTCACTTCTTAAATGCTCCTCTGCATCTGTTTACACATTTCAAAGTAATAACAACTAGCAAGAACGCAACAGCGAGCCAATTACCAGATATATAAAGCAGAATAGACACATAAGATTACTACTAACTCAACACAGACTATTATTGAGAAAAGATATGAAATAGAAGTTCGACGCATAAATGTAATGACTGGAATGGAAAGAATAAGACTGCCGGATTGGTTTTTATTTTTATTTTTATACACAACCATCAACCCTCTTCCCCAAAATTATGTACACAGCCACCACCATGTCAGTGTCCTCCCCATAGAAAACTCTAACACAAAACAGTTAAATATCAAACCCCCCTAAACAAAAATGCAAGCTGCTTTTTCTAAAAAATCCCCCACTGAAACAGCTTCAAACAGCAACAAATAATAATGCCTCCTCCGGTCTGCTCCGGCTCCACCCTTTCTTTTTCTGATTTTTTCTTTGTGTTTGTGTCGAATATCACACACACACTCAAACAATGCCCCAGGGTTCTCAACTCCATCTTTATTTACACTCTGGTAAACACAAGAATCAGACAAATCAATGAGTCTGTCAGTCACAGCCCTCCAAGATGCTCCTCAGGCTGGACTTGGCATCTGCTGATATTATGCATCCTTTTTGCCTGTGTTCCCTTTGAAAATGGTCCACCGAAGAGAAGCAAACCACGATGACTGTGAGGTTGTCGATGGTGTTTAGCCGTAGGGCCTCCCTGACAAGCTCCTTGGCGGACTGCTCGGGGTCGTCGTGGCGTCTGAGGCTGCGGCGCACGATGCTGACCGCCTGCTGGCTCGACATGACATCCCAGATGCCGTCACACCCGATGATCAGGAACTCGTCGTCCTCCGTCAGGATGATCTGCCTCAGCTCCGGGTCTGCTATCAAGGGGGAAGCCGCAGCTGATGGCAGCTTCATGTCCCAGTCTCCCAGCGCCCTCGTCACCGAAAGCACCCCGTTCAGGTACCCATCATCGATGTAGCCTCCCAGCTCCTCGACCCGTC
Source organism: Portulaca oleracea (assembly GCA_029582165.1). Lineage (NCBI taxonomy): Eukaryota > Viridiplantae > Streptophyta > Magnoliopsida > Caryophyllales > Portulacaceae > Portulaca > Portulaca oleracea. Next base: position 16,672,689 of record CM055869.1, on the reverse strand, counting down.
TCCTCTCTGACGGGTATGTCGGCCTGTGATCCTGAGACATCTCAATGGCCTCTCCTTTGCGGCACAACACAGCCCGGCAATCTCCAGCATTTGCAACAAGCAACAGCCTGATCAAAAACCTCATGTATTAGTACGTGTTTAGGGCAATGCATTCCCTTTAATCAGAAGCTTTCAGGGTCTGTTCTTTCGGTGGGTAAGGAAAGGTTAGATAAAGTAAATTTGGCTAAGATTGCGTAAAGTTGGCTAGGATAGACAATATGAGTAGTTAACCAAAGCAAAGAGAGATTTTGTGATCTGAGCTTACCTTCCCAAGACTAGTGCTGTAAGAGCGGTGGTTCCAGAAGAGGTGCTGATAGTGTTGTCGTCGGCAAGAGCCAAGTCCGCGAGAAGAAAGGCTTTACGGAGGCAATTCTCCACACTCTCGAGAAATATCTCATCCAGTTCGGAGGCTTCTGGAAACCCAACATCTTCAAAGAAGAATCTCATCACATTCCTTCTAACATAGGCAGCTGCTTCGGGCCCTCCATGACCATCAAAGACCCCGTAGAAAGCACTCGGCTTGGGGCATCTGAAGAGCGAGCCTAGCTGCAACGAGAGGTCATCGACCCGTATGTGCTCGTCCTCCATGAACCTTCGAGGGCCAATGTCAGCAAAGCTTCCCGAGCGAATGTTTGGGACAAACTCCAGTATAGGAGAGGCAAGAGAGTTGTCCGGTGCTGCATCCGGAGTTTTAATGTCCTGAAAAAGACAAGCGTAAGGGAAAACATAGTTAGAGAAAGGTGAGCCAGCACCGGGCATTTCAGCTGTGCATTAACATGGCAACATGCCACACAGGTCATATGCCTTTTGTTTGTAACTCTGCTTAATATACTCGTACTTTATAATTGTTGGCCATTGAAGATGATTAAAGAAGCAAGCACGCTCCTCTATTCCCACTGTGATTATAAGTTACTCCTAAATGTGAAAACAATGATTAGTAGTTCTTTTCCAAGAACTCTATGCTCATAGACTAGACCAATTCATGAATCCAGCTAGTGAATTACTGAACTAGACAATATATGAACATCATACACTGTAACTCCGAAAATAGTACAGTGACAATAAAATTTGAAGTAAATTAGCACTCTCTGTATGGCACAACTCCCTCAGCACCATTAAAGATTCAAATGAGGAACTTCTACAAATTTCCAACAATGATTGACAAAAACATCGACACAGCACTAATACATGTTTGGGCTTTCCAAATCAACATCATAGATATAGCATCACAGGATTGACCACATAGCAGTTCATCTGACATCATGATTAAATTTCCCTACTTGGGACAACTTTCATTAGATGCTTCTCCACAAATACATTGTGTACAATCAAGCAAGTGTACATACGACTTCGATCATCAAGAAATCCCAGGCAGATAACTCACTAAACATATTCTTCTATCCATTCAACATGAACAATGAAGCAATTTTGATGCCAAGCATGCCTCATTTACAATTCCAGCTCAAACAAACTCATTCCTAAATCTAAAGAACCCCAAGTCCTTAAATTTGCATATCAGGACATCGATCTTATCGCAACGAAACATCTATGAAACCCAAAGCATCTTTCCTCATGCACCAAATATTCCCTTCTTTACATAAGAAAAGTACCCTATGGATCTTTTATTTCTATGTTTACATAGGAAAGTTCCCAATTCAAAATTTACAAATCCAATTATCCCCTAAAATCCCACCAGACATATAGATGACTGCCTGGTGTAGACAAGACATCTAAGAAGGGAGCAGTATCAAAGAAGGCTGCAAGAACCCTAAACTTTCAAGAACAAAAAGGTGTTTGTCAGAAATTAAAGGGCTTTTCCAGAGATATTTTCAACGATCCCTACTTTTTCTCAAAATTCCAACTTCTAGAAATCGGATACCTAGCATTCATAATAATCATAACGACCTACCCCAAACAACCAAAAAGAAACAATTGAACGACGGACCTAACCAACCCCCACAAAACAAAACATGGATCTAATTAACCAAATAACAAATCTTGAGATCTAAATCTGAATCAAATCGCATGCTTTTTTCTCAATTACAAGCCACAATTATTGATTGGGTAAAGATGTGATACTTACCAATTGAGAACAAGAGAGGACGGCGTCGAGATTAGGAACGCTTTTAGGGCAAACAATTTCAGCTTCTGCACCCATCTTTTTTATCGAATCATCCAAACAGATAACACACAATTCAGACAGATCCTTGGAATTCAAATCCAACCCAGAAAAATTCGCACAGAAACAAAGATACCCAGATCAGAAAATCACCAACAACCCAACCAATATAGAAGTCTTTCCAATAAACAACTCTTCCTCAATCCTCTGTATATCTTCAGCCTTTCAAATTCCAATTCAACCCAGAAAATATTTTTTCTTCCTTTCTTTCTTTCTATTATTTTCGCACACCTGCAAAGAAAATTTTGGGAGATTTCAGATTAACACGAGATTAACGTTTGTTGAGAGAGTTTGTTGAGAGAGCAAACAAGAAAAAGTTCGGAAATTGTATTCCAGGAGCCACGCACCTATATATAGAAGATAGAGAGAGATAGAATTAAAGCAGATGAATTTATTTTTCTTTTTCTTTGTTGATAATAACTAGGGTGAGAATGAGGCGGCTACCTGAGGACACGTGGCCGAATCAAGAGCCATACGATCAAAAAATATCAAGATTCCAAGTTTGGACTTACGTAAGACGGTTGATCACAAAAAAACGCGGCAAGAGTCTTGGTCTTTTTTAAATTGTTGGAGGGTAATTCTGGAAAACGGAGAAAAAAGAGGCGTTGTTTTAACTTGCACGTGAATTTTCCACGTCGCCGCGTTTTAACTGCGGCCTCTCCTGTTTCTGCTGTAATTTGACTTAACGTACGCCATCTGAAAGTACAGTTACCCCTTCTTCTTTTTTTTTTTTCTTTTTGTATGAGGAATCTTCAGTTTATTTACAACCCTGTAAATTTTGTGGAATTGTTAGTTTAACCAAATTATTGTGGAATTAATTGATGCCGAAGAAACTGGCATTCATGTGCCAAGTTATGTATTTATGTGGGAATTCATTAGATATTTTGTGGACTGCTTTACAGATGTTGGCATATACTTTATGGTATGTGCATTACTTACATTGACGTTAACAACCTATTCTTTTATACGGTGCAGTATAGTGTGGTACTATAATTAATTGTATTATTCAATATTTTTTCAGATTTGATTACAATTATTATTAAGGCTTTGTTCTTTTGTGCGGTTTCACATCGCATCTGTCATGTTTATCCACACTTACCACAATCCTTTCATACCATATCATACCATTCTACACTTTAACACAACAATCGTAACTTTCTCTCTCCTTACTTATCTTATTTACTTTTTACATTCTCTCTCCTCACTCACCACATCAATCATTCTTACCACAAATTTTGCCATATCTTACCGTACCGTACCATACTTTCCACAACATTATCATACCATACCATACCATTTACTACACTCAATTTGCCGCACAAAAGAACAGGGTCTAAGATATTTTATCACTTTTTTATTTCTTCACTTTTCTTCTCTACTTTTCACATTCTTTCTCCTCACCTACTACATTAACTCTACTTTCCACAAATTTTACATATCATTACACATCTTACCGCACTTTCCATAATTTTACAACACCGCGTAATTTTCACATCTTTCCGACCGCAAAAAAAAAAGGCCTAGTAAAAATTTAAACAGGAAAAGTATGGTCTTGTCAGTAGATTAAGTTCAATTTTTAAGTTAGTCAATCACATTTGAATATACAACAAATACTTACAAAAGTTTGTTACCACCTCATTTTACTTATATTCTTACCACAATAAAAGTTGTGTAAATGTCTTAAATCTTAATTAAGGTTAATGACGGTAATATACGAGTAATAAAAAAAGAATTTCACTCTATGTGTCAATAATGATATCATTGTTGATGAATATCGAATATTGAAAAAATTCTACTACATCAAGGCATCAACACTTTTATCTTGTTATAACGATTATTTTTAATTGAAAAGTCATATACCTTATGATAAATGTGTAAATCTTCACGCTATATTAAGTAACAAAAAATATCCTAAGATGTGTGATGTTACTTTAATGGATCTAGATAAGAATTTATTCCTCCCTTGCGTAGAATATATCTAGATGCCACTATGTGAGATCAAAGAACTTTTGTAGGAGATCCTATCTAACCTTAAGATATATTTCTTACCCAAAATTATGAGCATCCGTAATGATGAGCATGAGTTATACTCATGCCCTATTCTTTTATGTGGTTGGTAAGATGCAAAAATGATGTAGTGGGATAAAACTGTGGAAAGTGCGGTAAGATGTGAAATAATATGATAAAATTTGTGGAAAGTGTGGTTGATATGATAGGTGAGAAGAGAAAATTTGAAAAGCAGAGGAGAAAAGTGAGGAGATATATTGGTAATGGTTGTGGTAAAGTGTGGAATAATATTGAGTTGTATGGTGAGTTGTGGTATCGTGTTGCACCCTATAAAAGAAAATGGTCATAATGGATGAGGTGGAAGTAGTATGAGCCACTAGGAGAGTTACAGTTAGACACTTAGACTCTCCATATTAACTTGTTTTCCAATGACGAGCGTGAATTTGGTTGAAATAATTAAAACAAGGATGTAGACCCACATTTAATAATTTAAATACACGACAACCTAAATAAAAAAAAATTGTCGAGAATCTCGTCTTCGTCCTCACGCGCCGAGCATGAGTCCAAACTGTTCTCACTGCCTATACTCGTCCGCCGTTACACTGTCATTCTCGTTCTCGCCACGCCATATCAGCGTCATATTACTGTCAAATTTACCGCACAGTTGCTCTAGAAAAAGGGCTTCCACCATTTGATAACTATATATTTTGATCGTATTATATATTTGTATAAATGAAATTCAGAATATCATTCGAATATATAAGATATGCAATTGAATATACTTTAATTTGTGTCTATTTTATTTTTGTTAGTTTAATATTTTTAAAAATTAAAATACAAAATCCCCATGAATTTATTGAAGTTTAATTAGTTTGGAAATGTGGAGTGTTAATCATCAAGTTCAAAACCTCCAATATGAATTCAAATTGATTGTGTTAAATACCAAATTGACCGTTCATTACATTTTTAACTTTTTTGTTGATTACACATTTGTACTAACTCCCCTGTAAAATATATGCTTCTTTATTTCTTTTCGGATTTTAAAATTGTCACTTTAACTAACAAATATCAAAGATATAATGGGCTTGTTTACCAATTATGATCTAACTAATTATTTTTCTTTCATTTTGTTTAAATCAAAGACAATTCAAACATTTCACTAAGAACTTGTTGCATCATTTTTTTGCTAAGCATTGGTATTTCCTTACAGTATACCAACAACTAAAAAAATATAAAAGGATTAAAGGTAACTAGTAACATATCCACAACGTATGCATTTCAATCCATCACAAATATTCATCACTATTCAACAACATCTAATATTGATAAGCATCCATAAATCCTTTCATATTTTAAATTATATCAACAATATCAATATTAAGAGGCCAGGCGAACCTGTGGGTTCTTCAGGGTGACTTCAGGGTGTCCACGGACACCCTTAACCAATGAGAAGTTTTTGATTCTTTAGTATTATTCAGAAGAAATTTTCTTAATTGGAGCAAGCAGACATCGCAAAAAAAAGTCCTAAAAAACATAATAGGGGTGTCCAATTTAGCAGCAACCCAAAAACCTTAAAATATTATTCCCTCAATCCCAAATAAATTGTCCAAGTTTGACTAATTAGGTCAAAAATTTTAAATTTTGACGGTTAATTTATCAAATTATATTGTGTAATTGGATTCTAATAATACGAACTTTGGGTCATATAAGACTTAATAATACGAACTTTCGATTTGATTCTTAATAATACGAACTTTGACCCCCTGTTAGATACAGTAACACGCCACCGAATTAGGGATTATTTGACTCGCCGGAAACATGACGTGGCATGTGCTTCCTCATGTTTGACATTGCCACCTCAGCCATTGACCAAAAAAAAAATGCCAACTCACCTTTTTATTTTTTTTCCCTTTTATTTTTTAACCCCTTCTCTCTCTTTCTCTCTCCTCTCTCTACATTCATACGCCTTCTGCTTTCTCCCGTGTCCTCAACAAATCCATCGTCCCCCACTCCAATTCCAACCTTCACCAACGCCATCTTCCTTCTCCTACTCAAATCCCTATCCGAATTCACATACACCAACTTCAATTTCCCTAATTTTTGTTTCATTTGATCTTAACACGCGGAGTTAGGGTTTAAAGGTACCTCCTTTATTTTTCATTTTTCATCCTCTTTTTAGTTTGTTTCCAGAATTCCTTTGGCTTCAAACTTGTGACTTTTGTCTTGAGGTCCACCAAGTGTTCTATGAAATGCTTCTTGTGCTGAAACATTAAAAGTTGTTTGGTGAACAAATATAACAACATCTATTGAAGTCAACAATAGCCAATGATCTGGAGGGAAGTTGGAAGACAGTGCCAAGCCATGGATTCAACAAAACTTGTGTTCACACTCCGCCATTAAAGCTCTGGTTTTGTGCAGGTATGATGGAGAAAGCGAAGCAGCTTCTTTAGCTGAGTATGGAGGAGTCGGAGATGGCGTCGCGCGTGGCTGTTAACCCCCATGAGTTCCAAGCTGGAGATCTGCAGTGGCGGAACTCCGAGTTCGCAGGCTATGGCCGCCGGAGTGCTCCGAAACCTAGCTCAATTCGAGGAAATCAAGGAGAATTTCATCGAACAAAACGCGATTCCAGTCCTAATCGCTCTGTCCGCATCAGGTACGCCTCTTGCTCGGGAGAATTCCGTCGGTTGTTTGGTGAATTTGGTGTTAAACGACGAAGTATTAGTTAGGGTTCGAAACAGGAAATTGACGTTGTGGATGTTTCCAGAACCGTCTAGAAGGAGTAGCCTAGAACCTCTAAAGGGATGGTCGACCCTTCTGGAAACTTCGGGAACCCGGATGTAGTTGTGGCGGGACTTGAATTTGACAAGGATTTTGACGAAATCTACTGGAATTCCATCGTCTTGGGTCTTTGTGGAGGAAGATTGGAGGAGGGTTTGGTTGCCTTTGGAAGAAAGTATGAGAGGGAGAGAAAAGGGTTTTGGAGAGAGAAATGAGAGGTTTCGAGGGGTGGAGGAGGAGGAATTGTAGGGTTTTTGAAGTGGGAAATGGGTGAGTTTTGGAGGGAATTGAGTGGGAGATAAATTGGTAGGTTAGATTTCATGGAGGTTTGTTTGTCAATGGTCGATCATGGGCTATCTCACGCTCAAGAAGAAGGAAGAAGAAGGTTAAGTTGCAGAGAAAAAGGAGGAGGGGTTAAAAAATAAAAGGGAAAAAAATAAAAGGCTGACATGACATTTTTTGGTTAACTGTTGAGGTGGCAAGGTCAAACAAGGAAGAACACATGCCTAGCCTGCCAACTCATGTTTCCGGCGAGTCAAATAATCCCTAACTCGGTGGCGTGTTACTGTATCCAACATGGGGTCAAAGTTCGTATTATTAGAATCCAATAGCCCAATTATATTTTGAGCTATTATACAAGACTACTAGTATGCCACTATTAGATTTGTGGTGAAAAATATTTTTACCTGAATCCAATATTATTAGTCTTGCTAAGATAAAATGTGAAAAATTAGCGGCCAAAGTATTGCAATGAAAACCGTGAAAAAGTAAACTTGAAAAATTAATTGGGACGGGAGTACCAAATTATTTTTTTATAAACAAAAAGTGTAAGTTAACGAATTGGGTAATTGGGTATCAGTGTAAGTTTAAGGTATAAATATCTAGTTAACGTGAAATTTCAATTTATTTGGTGGACATATTTATATGATGATGTGAAATTTTGTTAAGCTTGTGAATATGTCATTTAATATTTATTTTTAATTTTATTGTTATTAATTTAAATTTTACTATTTTATTCTTCAAAAGCGTTTATGTAATAACAAGTAAATTGGACACCCCTAAGTTAATTATTTGGATCCGCCACTGGCCAGGCGACAGTCTAATATGTTTTACAAAAAAAGCAAAAGGAAGGAAGATATGAATAAAGGATCAATTTTCAAGAGTATGACAATATAGTGGATTAACAATTTTTACATGATCCACCGTGGTATACCTATTTAGATATATTAGTTGTACTAATTTTTGTAAAAAAATTCATCAAATATTAATTATGAAATTCATCATAAATTTACTAATATTATTACAAAATTCATCCATATTTACAAACTTTCATCATATTGATCTAAATAGATAAATATAGACAATGATGGACCTAATAATTTGTGAGTTTGTATGTAATTGGGTATTCTTCATTTTTGTCTTGTTTTTTTTATTTATATTACTCCTTCCGTTCCATATTAATTGACACTTAAACTAACTTTTTTTGTTTCAAAATAATTGTCACTTTCCATTTCCTTATAACTAATTTAATTATTTTAACTTTAATAATTGTGTTAACTTTTTACTTTTCCAATAAATAAAACTACTTCTACTCACATTTTCTCACTACCTACACCTTAATATGCGAAAAACACCTTCGAAAATAGTGATATTTAACTATCTAGGTAGTTTTTTTAGGTAAACATTGATATATGCAAAATTATAAAATAAGTCAATTTTAATTTGGAATGGGGAGAGTAATGTTGTTTAGGAATGAGCATGGGGTTGAGTGAGATTGAGAGAGGGAATTTGGACAGGGATGATGAGATTGGGAAGAGTAGCAAGAGAAGAGAAGAGAAGCAAAGTGGTGGGTAATTAAAGAGGGTCACGTTAAAATTGAATGCCACATGTTGGGTCAGGTTGAGAGTTATGGGAGTTGTGAAACACGCAGCTGTAGCTTAGTTGTCCCAAAACGTAGAAAACTGTTGGTCGGTCGCTTACTAATACTCAGTCTTTTGCTTAATTAAGTCTAACGCTCTCAAAAATTTGGGTTTAGATAAATTTGAGTCGGATAAATTTGGACAATGTCAAAATTTGGACGAAAAATTCATATCCGGATCCGGTTTTATTTCGGGTCGGACAATTCGGACGAACCTAAAATCGGGTTCGGACAATAGAAAAAAGAGAGATTTTATGTCCGAATATTCAATCAATATCGAAATTCAGACGAAAAATCTATGTCTAAACCCGATTTTTTCTGGATCAGACAATTCGAATAATCCGGGTCGGACAAAATTTTTGCGGCGCTAATTAACTCCTTTTAATTCCTTCTAGTCCCTTCTTTCTTTCTTTCTTTCTTCCCAAGTTCATTCACCACCCAAGTGTTGCAAAACTACACTATTATTATATAACTCAACTCTCCCAGATCCATCCAGACTTCTCCTCCTCCTCTCTTCTTTTCTTTCTCAACTTACCACTTTCCTAGACCACCTAAAACAATAACAAAAAAAAAAAAAAAAAAACTTACCACTTTTTCCAAAATTTTTGATTGTTACTCCCTTTATTTCCGTTTAATTACTGTTTAGAATTTTGTATCAAAAATTTTAACGGTTAATTTTTCAATATACAACCCTATTTTTTTAAGTGGTAGCTAGAATTAAGTTAATTAAAAAAGGAAAGACAAGAAAATAACTTTTGGTGGATAATAGAGGATAGTATCTTTTTGTAAGAAAACTTCCATAATTCGATTATATATACTTTATATAGGCTCCTAGTTGGGACAAACCATACCATTTATTTCCACAGTGGAGTAAAGCCCTGTTCTTTGGTCGTTAGATTATTTTTAGGTTTGGATTGATAAGTTGAAATAACTTATGATACTTTTTTATTTAGCTAGCTTTCCAATGGTGAGAATGAGTTTGACTCATATTAATTAAAAAAAGTAAATCGGTCCCACTTAAGAATATAATTAATTTGGTTATATTGATTAAAAAATGAGGTGGAGGAGGAAAGAGAAAAAAATATGATTAAAATATTAATATTTTAAACTCGCTTTCAAACTCGTCTCGCGAGTTTGAAAGCGAGATCCTCGCGAGACGAGTCTCATTCTCACCACTGAAATATCCTATACGACCTCATTCCGTTCTCGTTTCATGCCACGTCAGTAGTGAGTCGAATTAAAACTCACCATTGCAGATGCTCTAAAACAAAAAACTGACAATCTAAGCCATGCTCCCTTCATAGAAATTGGAAGGACCTGAAACCTTATATATTCTAGTTTCTTGTTTCTCCTACTATTTTGTAGCTTGTACATTTATTCTTCATTCCTTTGGGTTGACCTATGCTGTTTTTTTTATTTTTAAAATAAAGAAGTTGAAATTCATATCCCCATACTTACTGTTATTTTTTTATTTAACGCAAAATTTCTGTTTTCTATTAGGGATACCTCCACCTGTGTGGTGAAGTCAAACCATATAATGTTTCTTATCTTCCTTGATGTAATTTTTAGATGTTACACGTTGTAAATTAAATATGGAGATTCAATATATAATGACACTTTTGACCAACCCAATACTTGATCCAAATTGACCCACCTTCGAACATCAAAGAACGCGGCATACGTAGTAGACTACTCCCTCATTTTGAACTCCAAAAATTGAGGCTAGTACCCCCTATATGAATATCTTATCCAAAATTATATATAAATAGTCTCTAAATAAATATAACGATAAATAAAATAATACCAAATGAACAACGTAACGCAAGAGTCATTCACACTTCATTTTCAACCAACACATAGAAATAAAAAGAAATATAAGTGTGGACCTACCCTAACACCAAATATTAAAGTCATGAATGTGTCCAAACGGGATTGGACATATCCAAAATTTGGCCATCAATTATACTAATGCACACATACAATGGTTACTAACCTTTTTTTTAGTCATTCCACATGTTATATGCTCAATGATACTTATACTACCTTAAGTTTTATCAATGGAAAAATGTTATTTATTTGTTTTCCCACAATCTAAAGAAATAATCCAACAATATCCTTTTAAAATGGTACCACATATATTAATGTGTGATGATAGTATCTCAAGAATTTCACTTAGCAGCGCATATATATATATATATATATATATATATATATATATATATATATATATATATATATATATATATATTCATGAAAGGAGAACCAATAATTAGTCCCACCAACATGCAAAATATGGTCATCAATTATTAAAATCATTGTTACTTTTTGGTGATTTCATACATTATAGATTCAAATAATACTAGTACTACCTTAAAATTTAAAAAAAAAAAAAGAGAAATTTGATTTAAATAATCTGAACTTTGGGTTATAATAGACATAATAATCTAAACTTTAGATTTAGTTCTGAATAATCTGAACTGTGAACCCATTGGATTCTATTAGCATGCCACTGAATTAAGTTCAGAACCCAATTTAAAGTTCAGATTATTAAGTCTACTACAGCCCAAAGTTCAGATTATTTAAATCCAATTTCTCAAAAATAAAATTCATCCATTATAGTTTACTCAATAATTTTTCTTCAATTAACAAGAAAATAAATCCAACACAATATCTTTCTGAAATAGTCCCGTCCTAATGTGCCAATAATCAATCCCACCAAGATACTGATAATTATCATTTCATCATGGTATCATTGTTAACAAAATCGCAAAAAAAAAAGAGGGGAAAGAAAGAAACCAAACAGAGAAAAGGAAAAGAAGAAAAGAGTAATTTTCCAATTGGAGCACGTCGGTAACCCACTGGTTTTGTCATTTATTTGCTGAAACGTTTTCAGGTACTTGTGTTTTCATGGTACGGATAACCAGGTGGCTTAGCCTTGGCATTCCACTTCACTTGTTTCTGCCTTTTTTGTTTGTTTTGTGGGCACTCTGGATTAATTAAAACCATTCATAGAAGGTTTGCATTAGTTTACTTGCTCACTTTCATCTCATTCCTTTTTCTATTCTTGGTCTTATCTTGATGGAACACTACTACTAAGCACAACAATAGACATTCCATCACGCAACTTAAATCACAATACCAATTAGTTTAACTGGTAAATTATAGTATAGTATTTAATCGAACAAAACTCAAGATTTAAAAAAAAAAAATCCATAAAGAGTCATCTCTAAATACGACTCAGATACAAACATAGTTGAGCTGAATGGTGAAGGAGACCAACCAGTTGTCAATCCAGGAAGCAAACATGACAACAGTTGCCGTGACAGCAAACGACGTCGCTGAAGGCTAAAGCTAATATATAGTAGTATATACTTGTACATACAGACATACCAGATTCTTTGAACTGGGAATTCTGGCATCATTCAGCTGCTTTGAACTGACTATCCACTTCCATCCAGCTGGCCATGAGAGAGTAAGTGTGCCATGTATTGCTGCACCATTTATTCAATACCAAACAGATGAGATGAGAAAACCAAGTACAAGCCTTCTTTTGTCTATGTATGTTCACTTCTAGAAGGCCCATCTTAAGTGCAACTAGTCACTTCAGTGATAGGAAATATTGTGTGGGATTAATGATGATGTTGCGAGCTACTATTCACTTAAGTGCTACAATGTTCCCCACTTACACCATCTTCAACATCCCCTATACATCATACTCTACATTTAGCTCCAATATTCTTCACAACAAGTTTCATCAAATTAGACATATTAGAATTCCTTAAAGATGTGATTCACGACATACATTGGAACATGATATTCAGATTCGACGCTCACAAGGTTTCGAAACAAGTGATTGAAATTCGTAGATATGGAAGTGAGCAAGGTTTGTGTCCAATGATTTACAGGCGGGAACCATGGGAAGGGAAAAAGTAATATTGGATACATGTATACAAAAGTAGTAAACTTACAGCATGATATGCATATGGCGACTTCCCTTGACGCTCGAAATGTTTAGCCATAATGGCAAACTCAATCGGACCCCAATCGTCAATTTCAAAGCAATTGCCAAGTGCAGCTTTATATAACTATACATTTGAATCCCAATGATAAATGATCAGTTCTTATATATCAAAATTTTGCAAACAGGGACATCAGACAAATGCTCTCACCTTTGCAGTATCTGTTAGCAGCTCCGTCCCAGCCGGATAAGATGCATAGAATTGATCGTCTCTAGAGTAGCCGGCTCTAGTTCTGTAGCCAACCAGAACAGAAATGTAATTGCATCTATCTTATCTCAACCTTTGAAAAGTATGATTTATAGGAAGAGATTGATGACTAACGTGTTGTTCGTATATGCATAACTTATCACTGTCACGAAACAATAAAATCCGGCATAGGAGACTACCCGTCGAAATTTTTGAATCTTCAATATCTCAGAGCAAGCATCTAAGAGTCCCATGATCATTAAAATCTCCTACTCCTTCCCTGCCCAAACACAAATCATATTTGAAGAAAAAATAAATACAACAAACCGTAGTGTGATCCTTCTAACACGAGGTCTAAGGGGATCCAAATGTAGGCGGTCTTCCTCATGCACGTGAGTGTATGAAGTTGGAAGAGAAAAAATATATATTGAAAAAAGAAAGAGAGGAGAGATTGACATGCATAAGTGTTGGTAAACAATGTATGCTAAGAGAATACATCACCAAAATTAAGATCGAAACATTCACAAATCTGTTGCTCATAAATACAGCTTCAATTCAAGCTGAGGATTAAGGACACCGAATGAAACAGGAGAAGACTTTGTGAAGAATTGAGAATATAACCTTTAAAGCTCATGAAGGGCTGCTGCAATTTATGCCATACAAGCAATGCAGTGGCTTCATAAGAAGTTTGCTTTAAGCTGACAAGAGTGAGTGCCAAGTAAAACCTAAACCTTACTCATGCCAAAAGAAAATTCATCGTTCAGTTAGGCAACATGCATGGCTTTGGGTTCCATGGTCCTAAGAAAGGGAAAACAAGGTGAAGGGCAATAATAACAACCTGATAATCTCTGGAGCTGAGATTCTTGGAGATGTAACTAACATATAAGAAAAGTGATGCCACATTGAAATGGTCGGTCTAATGGACAAACTAGAGAGCTCAACTTCAAAACATCAAGGTGGAAAAGGCACCAAACCCCCCCCCCCCCAACCAAAAAACACACACACACACACACCCCTTAAAACTTGGAAGATATACAGAGTCAGCACCTTGTGATGCCAAACCAAAGTTGATGATTCAAGTTACAGGGTGATTTGTACAAACAACAAAAGATTTAAGGGCACAGTTGCAAGGACTCATTAGACAATCATACATAGTTGGAGGGAATTGAAATTCACGGCTTTGCTATGTAACCTATGGCTTTTCTTGTGGATTATACGAGAGAAACATAAAAAAGAATCCAACCAAAATAATAATAAAAAAATGATAATCATGATCATGACAAAAGGGTGCATCCCCAAAATTTATCAGTCTCAGCTAAGTTTCAAACTCATAAGCTGGTAGTTGTTTGCCATCTTAAACATTAACCGGCACATGTTTAGACAATACAGAATCCAAAATTAAACAAGAGATTTCAAACAGCAACACTCACAAGCCAAACCTTCCATAGAGAACTAATGACAACACAGTTGAATCAGTTATCACCAGAACAGGACTAGAAGATCATTAAGGAACAAAACAAGAACAGGACCTGGTGTAAGGATGCACCATGCATTACTTGAAAAACATGCCTGTTTGGAGACACATGCTCGCTACTCACTGAGGCATTGAACACCTAATACACAATTCTCTAACTTTATTTCCTAAGCTACAAAACCAAACCCCTGGTTAATTTTATTAATCTACTTTCAAAAGAAACTCAGGCAAAGTGGTGGAAATGGGTAAAACTGTGACCATAAAGAAAGTCCTTCAGGACAAGGGATACGCGAATCAAGAGCTGCGAACTATGCTTCTTCTAGGTCATCCCAATGTTATATCTTTGAAGCACTGTTTCTTTTCTACAACTACCAAAAACATGAGCTCTATCTTAACTTGGTGCCTGAATATGCCCCAGAAACTGTTCACCTAATCAGACACTACAGCAAGAATAACCCAAGGATGCCATTGATACATGTAAAGCTCTCCATGTACCAAGTACAAGAAGGATAATACTCTGCTAATAGTGGAGTATCGTTTATACCAATCTAATGGTATCAATTTTGTACAATGAATCATGGTATATATCGAAAAGGTAACGGTAAAAGTTTTCAACACGGAAATCATAGCGACACTTAAATAAAACTGGAGGGAGTAAGCAGTATTAGTTTCCATGATCTAGGTGTTTTCTTTTGCGCTAATTTAACTTTTGATGGCCACATTTATTGATTTTCTATGAATCCTGCTATACATTGAATGGCTGCGGTAGTGCACTTACAGATTTCATCTTAACCATCTTCATTTTATATAGGTCAACCACATACACACCCGCTAAAGATTTGTGACTTTAGAAGTGCTAAAGTCCCGGCTTGTACTCAGTTCTTACAATTGCTCAATATCGTCTTGAAATTGGAATGAAACACCAAAACCCAATTTTTTAAAAAAAGGGTCCAGACTGTTCAATGCTCATTGAAGCATTTCATCGAACACGTAATAGACAATTCTGTAACTACACCCAGAAGGCCACAAAGCAATGCCCTTTTCATAAATAGTAACAAACATCAACCAAGCAGTGATTCATGATTGAAATAAAATCGAACCAACTTACCAGAAAAGAGAAGGATACGATCAGATGAGGCAGTTGCTCAGCCGCCAAGTACTACCACACTGAGGAAGGACTGGATCAATGAACTGTAAATGACCAACAATGATCTTCGATCGAATGAATGTTAGAAGCAGTCGGAACCCAAAAGCTCTCTCGGTGTTCCCGCCTAATTCGGTTTCATGGCTGTGTGTACTTCCACGGTTCCGCCATTGGAGTTCAGTAATCTCAAGGGTCTAATTCAGAATCTCTGAAGATGGAGGAGGAGGAGGCCCACTAAGTCACAGACTGTTTTAAGAACTAGTGGGTCACCTCAATATGAACTTGATATATGGGCTCACGACAAAATGAAAGCCCAATGGCCTCCACCTTCACCATTTCAATTAGGGTAATCCACTCTGAGGCACGGCCCAGAAGCCAAATTGACAAAAAATGCTCTCCGGGATCATAAATCCTAAAAATATGATACAAATTATACAACAGTTACTAAAAAATATGCAAGCACTCACATACTACAAAGAAGAAAAAAAAAAAGGAAAAGGAAAAGAACAAAAATAATAAAGAATTTTGATTATATGCCACATGTCACCCACCCAAAAAATTATTCAATAATGACAATTTGTTTAGGCAACCCTTCAACTTTTCAGTTAATTACTATCCTCATAATATGATACAAATTAAGTTACAAAAAAATATTCAGGCACTCACATACTGCAAAGAAGAAGAAACAAGAAACAAGAAACAAGAGAAGAGGAAAAGAAAAGGAAAAAAATAATAAGGAATTTAATTATTATTTAAAAAGAATGAATAGCTAGCAAATAAATAAGAGTGATAAGGTAGTAAAAGTACATTAATAATTTAGTTCATTTAGCCAAAAATAATATGAGTATACAATAGGTTACAGGTTCTACCCTACAATAGCCAAATATATTTTTTCATTTCTTTATTTCATTCCGGATACTTTTTTTATTTTTCAAACTTTTCTATTGATGAAATTATTTTTCCAACTTTTATGAAAAAACTAAGAAAATAAAAATAAATATCATAAAAATATTAAATTAAGAATTATTACATGAAGCAATGAATCTACTCTCTTTTTGGTCCGCACCCATTTCTCTTCCATCATATTTTGGTGTAAATCTCTTACTTATATGCTTAATCTTTCGATCAATTTAACATTTTACACTCTCGGCATTCTCTATTGTGTTACTATAACTGTTTCTATTCATAATTATCCACGTCATAATTAATAAGGAATGGGATAAAATGGGGGCAAAAAAGTTAGGTAACTTGACAAATAAAAAAGAGACTACTCGAGTACTAATAACCATTCTAGGTTTCGAAAATAAATACTCCCTCCGTTTCATATTATTTGTCCCTTAATTGACTATTACAGTTTTCAATGTCATTTTTTGATTGATTGATAATATTTTTATTATCAATTGCAATCTTATACATCTAGGAGACTATTTTTCGTTATGAATCTAATAATAATAATAATTTTATTTAACAATTTATTGTATATATTGAGAAACTTATAGTCCAAAATTTTTAAATTAGACTGTACAATTTTCGAAGACGACAAATAACATGGAATAAAGGGAATCAATAATAATATGGTGAAGAAATTATAAAGGGATACAACCATTTAGAATATTGAAAAAAATATTGAGGGATGAAAAAAAGAAAGTGAAACATAGTTGAATGATTTTTTTTAAGGTAATAGGCTATTAGGGGAGGAAGAATCAAACCTAGGACCTCATCTTCTTGGGGATTCAAATATAACTACATGAATTGGAGGTTGCTATCAGCTGGAATGCTATTGGAGTTAAACAGTCCAACCAATTGTGTTGTCTTATTACCAAAAAGTTCAATCGTTAAGTGACTACTACAACACTTAGATGATGATTATTTTTTTGGTAATAGGCAATAAAAAAAAAGTTAAATTTGATAATAATTTATATGACTATAATTAAAGAGAAAATTAAAAAGTTCAATTTATTAATTACTTTACTAATATTGATCTTAAAGTCAACATGCAAGTAAAATATAGTTTAAGATTCAAAATTTACAATTATAGAAATGATTAATACTAAAATATAGCAAGCAAATAAAAAACTAATGACAATATATTTGATTCGATTGTAGGAAAAATAAGAATAACTATTTAGAGAATATTAGGACTAAACTTCTTACAAATTAAGCATCATTGAAGAAAGACAGAGAAAATATATTTATAATTAAATCAAAAATTAACAAATAAAACAGAATAACTCGTACATTGCGCGAGAATAAAGACTAGTTTGTATTAAAAAATGGACCCACACGAATTAGTTGACATGATATATTTCAATGACCTTTTTTTTTTGCAGTTATATAGCTGCCAAAGAAAAAAGTTATCCTTTCTTCCAAAAAAATTTAAAACTTGGAAAAAGGAGAGGGAGAGGAGGTGAGATTCTTTGCAAACACAGAGAGGGAAGAAGAAGAAGAAAAGGTCGCTTGTATGGTGGACAGACATGTGGTGAGATGAGAGGAGTTAGGGTTTGAGATGGTGAGAGACTCAGAGTAAAATTGAAATAGAGATATCTACGGAACCTCCTCATCCTCCTCTTCTTTTTATTTTTCAATTCCGTCATGCAGAATTTAATATATGCATCAATGGTTCGTTATACATGTAATCCATGGATATTAATATTTAATAGTTTTCTCTCTCTATTGAGAGCATCTCTCTCTAAGATTTCCGGCTAGATCTCCGGTTTTGTAGTGCGGTGCTTCTCTATTACAGTGACAGAGGGGTTAACTTGTTTTCTTTTCTTTCTTTTGTGGTTCGAGTATGAATGTGGATAATATCAACTGCTTTAATGTAGTTTTGCATTTCAATTCTATGATTGGAGAGGATGATATGAGTTTGTGTCTCATTCCTTCGAAGTCCATTGATGGAGCTCTATGTGCAGAATTAACAGAGGTCGATTTTGGGGAGGATATTTGGGAAAATAGAATCATGTGCCGTATATTAGGTATTACTTTAGCTTTGGATGAGATAAATAGATTTATTCGGGAGATTTGGAAGGATTTGGAAGTGGTGAAGGTGGTTATAAAGAAAATCGGGGTGTTTATTTGGTACAATTTCAAACGAAGCAGCACATGAATGTGATTTTAGGAAAGGAGATTTACTATTTTGATAATAAGCCGATGTTAGTTCGTGAATGGAATGAGGATTTTTCCATTGATCTGGATTCAATTACTTCATTACCTGTTTGGATAATCATACCCAAAGTGCACTTGAAGTATTGGAATTCGAATGGATTCAACAAAATTGGGAGCACTTTGGGCATTTCGATTAAGACTTGTAACTGAGCTAGGGAGAAGGCTGATTTGACAGCAACTTGTTTGTTGGTGGTAATGAATGTTGATGGAATTTTCCCGAATTTTGTGCATTTTGTTGATAATGGTGTTTTTATTACTCAGAAGGTGTGATTTATGATTGGAAACCTATCAAATGCTCTCATTGCAAACAGTTTGGACATTTTGTGGTTGATTGCAAGAAGAAGGTGTCAAGTAGTCTGTTACCCAGTACAGCTACAAATGATAGTAATGGTCAATCCTCACAAGTTCTGGTAAACAAGTCTCCTCCTCCTCCTCCTAACATTCCAAAGCAACCTATCAATACACCATCAGTCCCCTCTAAAAGTCTGCCTGGCCTCCTAGTACTTTGTTATGGAAACCTCACACTATTAGAGCGGGAGAGGTCCTTAAAGCTTTTCAGAAGGCAGGTGGGGGTTTCAACTAGTGGTCATGGTTATAATATTATGAGTTGGAATGTGAGGGGATGTGGTACTCCTAATAAGCAGGCGGACATCCGAGCTTTCCTACAATTTCATCAAGTAAGCCTTGTTGGTTTATTTGAAATAAAGTCTAAATTCGAAAAAATAGCAGAGATTGAATCTAGAATGTTTTTTGGTTGGTCTGTTATTCATAATGCACTAGTGAATGGAAAATGGAGAATCCTTATTGCTTGGAATCCTAAAGTATATAAGGTGGATGTGGTGGAAATTCAAAATCAATGGATATATATTTGTGTTACAAGAATGGTGGATGGAGATTCGTTTCATGTTACTTTTGTTTATGGTTCAAATAGTCTTCAAGAGAGGAAAACAATTTGGGAAACACTTTGTCCGTGGGATAACTCTATGCAAGGTGGCTGGTTGGTTTTAGGGGATTTTAATGTTGTCTACTTGTCTTATATCCGGAGGACAGAATTGGTGGAACAGATGTTGATTTCTTTGAAGTGGCCAACTGACTTCCAAAGTTGTTTGCTTCATACTAATCTGCAGGAATTGGGTTTCCAGGGCGATTATTACACTTGGACCAACTCATATATTTGGTCTCGTATTGATAGTGTTTTCAAATGAGGAATGGGTTTTGCAATCAGGTTTTGCCAATACTACTTTTCCACCCTTTGGACTTTCTTATCACTCCCCTATTCTTATCTCTTTTCCTGATTGTCCTAGGGGTAAACATTCTTTTAAACATTGTAGAATGTGGCATAGTTCTGATAATTACTTGGACATTATTCACAATGCCTTATCCAATGTTTCTAGTGGGCATAAGATGTTTCAATTCCATAAATTCTTACAATCCTTGCGAGGCCCTTTACGTCTTCTGCACAAGGATCAATTTCATGATCTACATAGTCAAGTTGAACGTTGTAAAATTGAGTTGGAAGCTTTACAAAGGGTTGTTTTCAATGATAAGTATAATCCTAACCTATGTTCTCAAGAAAAGCTGAAACAGGCTGAGTATCTAAAGGCACTCAATTCTGCACAGCTTCTTATTCGCAGCAGTCAAAATTAACTTGGTTAAACCTTGGTGATTGTCCTTCTCGTGTGTTCTTTAGTAAGATGAGAAAGAAACATCAAATGTCGTATGTGTTTTCCTTAACTAATGCTGATGGTGATTTGATTACTGGTTTTGATAGTGTTGCGACTGAGATCTTGATTTACTTTGAGAATTTGTTGGAGCAGCAACAGTATGACAGACAACTTATGGATGTTGAAATCATTAAGAAATTATCAACTTTATCTATTGAACAACAAATGGGTCTTCTTAGGCCTTTTACTAAGGCTGAGGTGCGTGATGTTGTGTTCTCCATTCCTACCGTTAAGGCTCTTGGGCCTGATGGTTTTAGCAGTTCTTTTTATCAGTATAATTGGGAAACTATTGGGGATTGGTTTTGTGATGCTATCTTTGATTGCGTTGATAATGGTTCTATTCTGCATTATATTAATGACACAGTGGTGTCTCTTATTCCTAAGAAGATTAATCCTAGTACTCCTTCTGATTTCCGGCCTATTTCGTGTTGTAATGTATCTTATTGCAAGTGCCTTTCAAAGTTACTTTGTAATAGATTAAGGGATGTTTTGCCCCATTTGGTTAATCACAGTCAAGGTGTGTCTTTGTTCCTGGTTGAGAAATTGTTCATAATATTCTACTTTTTCAAGAAGTGGCTAGAGGGTATTCTCATCGAAACCTTTCCCCTAGATGCATTATGAAGATAGATATGAAGAAAGCTTATGATTCTGTGTATTGGGAGTATATTGAGGAGGTTTTGATTGCTTTTCGATTCCCTCCCAAATTCATTCATTGGATAATGATGTGTGTTACCTCCCCCTCTTATTCTATCAACTTGAATGGGTAGCTTCATGGCTATTTTAAAAGTGGACGTGGTCTCAGGCAAGGAGATCCTTTATCCTCTCTATTATTTGTTTTGGTCATGGAGTACTTATCTCGTTTGTTGGATAATTTACAACATTTCCATGACTTTACTTATCATCCGGGGTGTAAGAATTTGAAGGTGAATCACCTTATGTTTGCAGACGACTTGGTTATTTTTTGTGCAGCTGATCAGAGTTCTGTTACCCATATTTCGAACATTCTGAATCAATTTTCCATATGCACATGCCTGTCTGCTACCCCGGATAGATCTTAACTTGTGATTGCTGGGTGTGACGGTGAAATGTCCCACATTTGTTTGAGATCTTGGGATTTGCTCAAGGTGTTTTCCCCTTAAAGTATTTGGGGGTCCCTATTACTACTGGTAGACTTGGCAAATTTGACTATTTACTACTTGTTGATAAAATAACAGCGAATGTTCGAACTTGGGCTTCTAGGCACTTGTCTTATGCTGCCATAGTTCAACTTGTTAATTCAGTGCTGTTGAGTGCTCGGTTGTAATTTTTGTGGTTTTAAGTAAGGATGTCGAACTCGAGGATGGGTGTGAGATTTGTCTAGGTTTTTAGTTTGTTAGAGGTTCTCAAGTGCGGAAAGCATTAAAATATGAAAATTAAGCGATTAAACTATCCCTAATCATGATACTAAACATGACCATTAAGAAGAAACACAATCAAGCAAGTAATTACTAACAATTGATGCAAAAGAAATCTATAAAGCTAACAAGCAAACATTTAATAACACTCTAAACTATCACCAAGATCAGAGGCAAGCAAGTAGAAATTAATAAGCAACTAATTAATTAAAACAAGCTTAAGAATTAAGTCCATACCCTCGGCGACTAATCGAAATCGATCTCCATTCTTCATTCTTCATCTTCGTTTGCAACTTTCCCCGAACAAAATAGAAAGTTGTGAATCAAGTTACTAAGGACCCTCAAATCTTCACTTCAAGTAAGATTTGTGGCCCTTAATCCCCCTTTTCACTAAAAGATTGATTGATGGCTAACCTAGAAACCTTGAATGGCAAACTCAATGAAATCAAAAGCATAAGGTAAATGAAGGAAATGCTTGCTGAAATTACTTGAAGAAAAAGTTGATTACACTCAAAATCTCAAGAACTTGGAGAACAAGGCAATAGAAACCCTAAGAGAGAGAAAGTAAAAACAACTTAAGAGGCAATTAAAACTAAGAAATACATATTAAAACTTAAGCAAAAGCTATCTCCTAGTGAAATCGCAGCTAAGGTCTTTATAATGATCCCAATTTGTTACACAAAACGCAACATTTCAATTTCAGACTGTACGCGGAAAATCAGAGTGGCTCGGGCGAGCCACCACCTGGCTCGGGCGAGCCAGCGTTCTGGTCGGTTGCACCTTGTCTTCTTGGCAGCTTCTCTTGGCTCGGCTAAGCTCGGTCGGCGGGGCCGCGCTCGGGCGAGCCAGCCCTCTGGTTCTTCATTGCCTTAGCCATATTTTCAAAGTTCCCCATGGTTGTTGTGCAGAAGCATGGCTCGACCGAGCCAGAATGTTGCTCGGGCGAGCCAATACCTCTCTCTTCTTCTTGGCTCAGTTTTGGTCGGCAAGTTTGCTACTCTTCCAGCAGCTTGACTCGGGCGAGCCAGGATGTGACTCGGGCAAGCCATCCTTCTGCCTCTTTCCTCTATTTGATGAGTTTTGCTCCGTTTCGGCTCCAATTTAGGTCACTCTTTTATTATCCTACAAAACTAGAAAAATCTCATAACTAAAATGAAATACGGGGTTAGAACATGTAAAAGCTCCCTAATAAAGAGAAGAATTCGGCTCGAAACGAGACCGAACACTGAGTATTTTTTGCTACTAGGCAAATATTTTCCTCCTTTATCAGAATGTCATCGAGCAAGTTGTTAAAGTTTGCCGCAACTTTATTTGGTCTGGTGATGTGAATTCATAGAGAGTCCCTCTAATTGATTGGAATATGCTTTATACTCCCAAAAAGCTTGGAGGTATGAGTTTGAAAAATCCTAAACTATGGAATATTGCTACAATTGGCAAATTGATCTGGAATGTAGCTAAAAAGAAGAACAATCTTTGGGTTCGATGGATACATGAGAGGTATGTCAAACACCATAATTAGTGGCAGTACAACCCTCCTGTCACGAGCTCTTGGTGTTGGAAGCAAATATGCAAAGTGAAGACGAAAATTAAGTTTGGAGATGAAAACAATTGCAAATGGAGAGGAGATATGGATTCTCATTATTCTGTGAAAGAATGTTATAAATGGTCTTATTTTGACCATGTGAAATGGCCTTTTTACCATTTAATTTGGAATGGTATCTCCCTTCCAAGACACATCTTCATTGCTTGGGTTGAAACTCATATGAAGCTTCATGTTGCCGCTCGTTTAATAGCTTATGGCTGTG
Source organism: Portulaca oleracea (assembly GCA_029582165.1). Lineage (NCBI taxonomy): Eukaryota > Viridiplantae > Streptophyta > Magnoliopsida > Caryophyllales > Portulacaceae > Portulaca > Portulaca oleracea. Next base: position 16,648,857 of record CM055869.1, on the reverse strand, counting down.
ATATTCCTATAACCTGTTGTTTGTGTCATGCTGCAGATGAAACAACTGATAATATTTTCTCTGAATGTGTGATTATTAAACAGATTCTGGATTATTTCTGTAGCAAGTTGAGGATTAGGAGCAGATTTAATTCACTTCATCAATGGATTACGAACTGGAATGACATGAAAAGGAAGAAGCATATAAAGATGTTGGCTGATGCGATATGATTCTCACTTTTTCCATTTTTGTGGTGTGGGAATACATAAATTATTTGAGATTTCCTATTGGTCAGAGGAATGCATCGATGGATGAAACTATTAAGAAGATTCAATTTGTTGTCCTTAATAGGTTGTTATTCTTGTCCAAAAAGAATGCTAAGTACACCGTCTGTATAGATTACTTTCTTTGATAGGTTTGTTTTGGGGCTTTTTGGCTTCTTGGTTTTTGTTTGTAATGTTGCCCTTGATGGGTTCCTATTAATGAAGTGTTGAATTTTATAACAAACCTAAACAATCTTGGAATTTTATAATAGTATCCATGGATAACACATATACCGACTAACCATGGATGTAGTCAGTGTATTGTCATAGAATATCATGTATTAAGGACTTTTAGAGCGTTTTATTCTATGGATTAAATCTAAGTGGTCTCCCATTATATGCAACAACAAATATTGAATATGAGTGGCATGTTTTCTTCATCTTCGAAGTTGTAAATGGATTACGATGTATGGAGTTGAATCGACTCAAAGTTGGAGCATGTTGTCCACCAAATGCAAACAGTCCACTCCCTCTTATCTAGGTTTCTTCCCTTTGCTTATTTCACTTATTTGAATTTATTACAATAACTTTTAATGCAAATGATATGAGTCTTGGAACAAGTAAAGTGTTTTGGTCTATTATTAAAATGTATTGTTATATATTAAATTGAAATAAAATGATAGAATTGAATTCTATAACTATAATGTTATATATAAATTGCATAAAATTATACTTTTATCCATTATTTTTTATATTAAAAAAAACCTTAAATATTTCTAATGGATGAGATTGATTCAATTAGGGTATCATTTTTGTTCATTAATTTAGCCAATAAATTTGAAGCTTTTTATAATTATTAGTTAATAATTTTTATTTAAAAAATTAATATAAAAAATGATAAAAGATTTTATTTAATAAAAAATAAGACACTTAAAACATTTCTTAAAATGAGACACATATTATCACCTTTATTTAAATCCATTATACCAAATTTACTTTTACAATTTAGTTTAATTAAAAATTTATGAAAAACATAGCCTTATTATGAGGGCAGGAGACCCAAGATAACCGAACTACAATCCTCGTAGTTGTAGAATGTAGACTTATTAAACTAACTATTTTTTCCATAAAAAATCTCGAGACAGTAGAGAGAAGAAAAAAGAAAATTAGTTAGCACTTGCCAACAAAGAATCACGCGATAAAACTAAACCCCATTATTACAACAAAATATTTAAAAAAACCGAGAGAAAAGTAAGATAAGTTGGTAAAAGTAAGGGGCCTTGAAGTTTGAACGAAGTTGACTGAATGAAGAGAGAGAGAGAGAGAGAGAGAGAGAGAGAGAGAGCTTTGAATTCATTAATAAAACCAACCCCCAACCCCAAGTCAAGTATTTAATTTCCCTTTGAAATTGCCCAAAAAAATAAAAAATAAAAATACGACTTTTTCATTTCTTGCTTTGACTGACACCAGCCCCCATAACCCACAACCTATCTATCTATCTATCTATCTATCTATCTCTCTATCTCTCTGTATTCCCCCCCTTTTTCTCATCAAAAATCTCGTCTTTTTTTTGAATCCTCCCCACATTCATCTCTCTATCTTATGTGGACATCTCTGTGTTGTTGTTGGATCCTCATCTCCCCAGTGTTCTCGCTTTACTGGTAAATTGTTAAATCTCTCTCTCTCTCTCTCTCTCTCTCTCTTACCTCTCCATCTTATCTTCTAACAATCAATATTTATCTGGGTATTTCTATTTTTGGGTTCATCCTCCATTTATTCTTCCTCTTTTTTCCGTACCTTTTTCTTCCTTCCTTCAGTTTTCGTTTCTCTTCATCTGGTTTTCTTTGTATTTATGGCTTTTCCGTCTTGAAGGGCTGGATTTTTCTTTCCTTCCTGATTTGGTACCCCTGGTTTTGGTTACGCACTTGATTTTTGATTTGCTTGGGTTAGGGTTACGTTTAGGCTTGTTCTTCGTTGAATATATGTCTCCCGTTGGTTGAATGCTTCCCCGTTTTTGTTTGCTGATCGTAAGTGTTAATAAGGGTTAAATTTTTTTCTTTTTTCGCCTTATCCAACCAATTGATATATGTAACGTATGAATTTTTTGGTTCAATGGTCATTGTCGTGCTATGGATATGTATGAATTTGGTGTTTTTGTGATATTTAAAAGCCTTGTTTACATTGTAAGCTCTGGAGGTCAAACTTGAACAAAGTTTTGGGCTTTGTAGAAATCGCTGTCGTTTTTTTTCCTGGGAAGTTTGTTTCTGCATCTTTTAAGATGAAAAATGTGTTTTGAATGCCCTGGATAATGCTCGTGAATTTACTTTGAAAGCTTAGGTTTCGAGGATGGTTTTTTTTTAATTAAGATATTATTTTGGTAACGCAACATTGCTTGAATACCTAGACAGTTCATTTAAGATTGATCTTCCACTGAATGTGGATCTTGTATTGCACTTCTTGATGCCAGAGTAATACCAACTATCACTATAATAATGTTGAGAGAACCCGGTAGTAATGTTGGTGCTATCGATAAATTGCCTGAGGAGATGAATGATATGAAAATTCGAGATGATAAGGTAGAAAGTATATCCACTGACTTATTCTTTTGATTCTTGTTTGCCCATGCGAAATGTGAAAGTTGACGTTGTAACTTTCAGGATACGGAAGCCTCTACTGTTGATGGTAATGGCGCCGAGACTGGTCATATAATTGTGACGACAATTGGTGGTAGAAATGGGCAACCTAAGCAGGTGACTTAGACTTCTAGTTATAATGTTCTTATGCTAGTTTCTGACGATATTTGGTCTCTTCTGATATTTGCATTATCTCTTTACAGACAGTAAGCTATATGGCTGAGCGTATTGTTGGGCAAGGATCTTTTGGAGTTGTGTTTCATAATAGGTTATCTGGCAAAAATTTCTCATATTGATTGCTGTTTTTGATTTCATCATGACTGTAAAGCCATCTTAGTTGGTTTTGTTAATCTATATTCATGGGAATGTTTAGGCAAGGTGCTTGGAAACGGGTGAAACTATGGCCATAAAGAAAGTCCTCCAGGACAAGAGATACAAGAACCGCGAGCTGCAAACTATGCGTTTACTAGATCATCCCAATGTTATCTCTTTGAAGCATTGTTTCTTTTCTACAACTGGAAAGGATGAGCTTTATCTTAATTTGGTGCTGGAGTATGTCCCTGAAACTGTTCATCGTGTAATCAGATACTACAATAAGATTAACCAGAGGATGCCATTGCTATATGTAAAGCTTTACATTTACCAGGTACGAAGGATAATACTTCAGTTATACTACTTTAAACCTATCTGAATAAACTCCTTGTTCTTATAATTTTTTTGCTATGATCTAGATTTGTAGAGCATTGGCTTACCTTCATAGGACTATTGGAGTATGTCACAGAGATATTAAACCCCAAAACCTACTGGTAATTATATTTAGCCGCATTAATTTGATAATTTCCATGTGTTTGGTCTTTTCTTTTACTCTAATTGTTTAACTTTTCAAGTGCACATTTACTAGTTTTCTAGGATCGTTGCTATACAGTAAATTATTGATGTATTTGATTTACTGCATTCATCTTAACTTATGTTCATTTTACACAGGTAAATCCACACACACACCAGCTAAAGATTTGCGACTTTGGAAGTGCTAAAGTCCTGGTTTGTACTCGGCTCATACAATTTCTAGAAGTCCTTGTTATCCATGCCATGATTGGGCTGTCTTATGATTATTATTTTCAAACTGACAGGTAAAAGGAGAGCCAAACATATCCTATATCTGCTCTAGGTATTACCGTGCACCGGAGCTCATATTTGGAGCAACTGAGTACACAACCGCAATTGACATTTGGTCAGTTGGTTGTGTTCTTGCTGAACTGTTGCTTGGACAGGTATGGTGTTTAGTCCATGATTCTACTTATTATGAAGGCTTCTGAGGCTCTATGTGTCATCATAACCTGGTTTTTGGTTTGTTTTGCAGCCTTTGTTTCCTGGTGAGAGTGGTGTAGACCAGCTTGTGGAGATTATTAAGGTGATTGCCAAAATCTTGACTGTTTTCAGTGCCTTGCAATGTATCTGAATGATGACCTTTATATTAATAAAAAATTTCTTAAAAGCCACAAATAACTTGGAACTTGTATAATTATGTGGTCGGCATGTTTATTGTTTATCAACTGATATGCTGATCTTTTCATTTTGTATATGCTCTGATATTAAGCATTATTTCTTTGCAGGTTTTGGGCACCCCAACAAGGGAAGAAATAAAGTGTATGAACCCCAATTACACTGAATTTAAGTTCCCCCAGATTAAAGCCCACCCATGGCACAAGGTTTGTTAGATTTGAACACGTCTCCTCTTTCTTTCAACACTACTATGCCATCTAGCGCTCTTTATTGACATTGTCAAATGTCAATGTTTGAATTCAGATATTCCCCAAGCGTATGCCCCCTGAGGCGTTGGATCTTGTCTCAAGATTCTTGCAATATTCTCCGAACCTTCGATGCACAACTGTAAGTTCCCAGGATTTATCTTGCATGCATGCAACTATGCTAACTTGCTGTAGGTAGAATATTTTCTAGTAGTATACGTTGCCTGAACCTAGTTTGCCTTGTATCATTTCAGTTTGATGCTCTAATTCACCCATTCTTTGATGAGCTACGTGATCCAAACACTCCCTTGCCCAATGGCCATAATCTCCCCCCTATTTTCAACTTCAAGCCTCATGGTATGTATGGACCCAATTTTTTTAGTCTTAATAGTTCTTTTCCAAATTAAAAACCATGAAGTTAGTAGAGATTCTGAATGTTAATAATATGATGCTTTCTGCCGGTATTGAATAGAACTTAAAGGGATGCCCGCAGAGACATTGGTGAAACTCATACCAGAGCATGCAAGAAAACAGTGCGCTTTTCTTGGTTCATGATGCAGTTGATTTGTGATTAAGAGGCAAGCGGGAACATATATGTCGCTTAGGAGTAGATATAGCTTATGCCATATTCAATAGGGGGGAACGTGAGGAGGTTGTATTGTTTCAATTTTAACATTATTATGTTTCTTTATTTCTCTTCTAACGTGTTATCTACGTTTGTGCCTTTGTTGTAATGTTATCTATCACACGTGGAAAGAATTTTTTCTTGGCGGGCGGGGGAGGAGGGGGTTCGGTTTATTACATTGAGACTCCCCCTGGGTGATGAAAGCCTTGCTTGTAGATGACTGTAGGTTGTAAGTATGTATCGAACAAAGATGATCATTTGATTCCTTCATATAGTTCTCACTCGAGTTTCAGATGTTCGTCTCCCATGGAAGGCAATCTAGTGTCTTTTCTTTACACTTTTTGGCGACTGCCTTGTGTGGGGTTATTCTCTGTTGCTATTTTCCTGTTCTTATGACTACTGAAGACATTCTCTGACAAGGATGCAACAAGTCTATTGATTAATGATTAGCTCTCAAATTACTCGCAATTAGTTGCTAGGTGTGCAAAAGAGTGGTGATTGAATCAGACTGAAAAATGCTTGGGAATGGAGTTTGATGTGTTCTGCTGCTTTTACCAGCCACACTACAAGAGTTTGACCCAGTAGCTACATTTATTAAGAAGGAATTCTACATTTAAAGGTGTAGCTGCAAAACAATGGCTACACCTGTTCCAGTCGGAGGAATTTTGGGTGTGACTAATTATAGCTACATGTGAAGCAATGTAGCTAATTTACATACATTTATTCAGTGTAGAAATTTTAAGTCTAATACATATATGTTATAGGTGTAGCAATTTTAATATACAGATGTAGCCTTCATAAAAGAAACACCAATTCAAATTAATTTAAATAAAAACTTAGGTACACTTATCAAGTGTAGCTATTGGTATATTTTTTTAATATTCTTTTACTTTTTATATCATTTAATTTACTATATTTTTTTTTGCATTTCACTAGCTACCATATCATATATATATATATATATATATATATATATATATATATATATATATATATTTCTGGGTACGAAGAGCGAGGATCGAAATATGTTGATTCTAACAAGGGCATTTTAGGAAATCCATAATAGGTTTTATATTTAACTTTTTTAAAAATTCATATAAAATTAATGTTTGTATTTAGTTAGATGACATTAATTTTGGTTAATTATATATGTGTAATAGATGTGCATGTTTTTAATTTGTTTAAATAATTTAAATAATCTATTAATAATATTAAAACAAAACAACCCTTTATCAATTGATGCCACGTGTCAAATAATGGTAAAACTCTAGAAAATTTACCTTTTTTAATTTTGTTTACAATACTCCCAAAACATTATTAATATTATTTATTGTTTTATCATCCAATTTATTAATAATATTACTACGTATTTATTAATAAAATCATCTATTAATAATATTATTTATTGTTTTACTGACTGTTACGAAAAGGAATCCCAAGTGACATAATAATCATCTAATTTATCCCATTAGTGCAACTTGCAGCTTTTGAAGTCTAGAATATCCAATTAATAAACCAACAGTAATAAATGAGTAAACGGTCCAAATTCCCTCAATATATTACACTAATTCCAGTCTCTGGTATCTTCTTGAAGTCTATTTTATGGGCAAGGATCATGGCTTGCAATGACAACAAAAGAAACATCATATTATAAAAAGAAATTTTATTTTTGAAAAAAACCATTGAAACCCTCCATCAAAAATCTCAATTAATCCAAAATTATGTAATTAATTATAGTGTTCAGTTACTTTTCATGTGGAGATCGTAATTATGTCATTTATTAATATATATATTTCATTGCACCATTATATAAAATATCACTTATGCTCTATTCTCTCACAATTTACAAGGCACGTTTGCAAGGTAAAACTACATCATATAATCTACCTTTAAATTTTAAAATATAATGCATCTCTAATTCATATTCAGTTTCATTGTTAACGATGGCAGCTAAGATTTCCAACTACAACTACACACAAATTCTCAATTCAAATATACAGATAACATATTCTTCCTCTATTTTATACTTTATTTTAATTTCAATTTCACTTCCCGTCTCTTCTTTTATACTTTATTTTAATCCTAAATTTTAATTTTAATATTATATATATTATCCAGAAAACAGAAAATACAATAGACGTTTAATTGTAAAATTTCAAACAAATTTACTTCAAAAAAACCCAGTAATATAAGTTTAATTGAAAGTTTAATGGTAAAATTTGAAGAGTAAATAGAAAATGAAATTAGAAATAAACCCTAAATGCGGAAAACATGAAGGTATGATGTAGAACACCCAGAAGGAGAATGGAAAGACTTAGCCATGTGAAACTTGAAAGTTTATTGTAACATATTTGACGTTTAGATTCGACTAAAATAATCAATGCAAATTAGTCTGTGAGTAAAAGTTGTCATATCCTTAAATTCGATTTAATAATTTGATATATATTCAGCCATAAATCTAACGATAATAGCATGCAAATTTAACCCATACATATCAAAGTTTAAATCGAAATTAAGGCCCTACAAATTGAAATTTTACTGAACTAACTTTGAAATCCATTTTGAACATCAACGATACCCATAAAAAACATCCAAAACCCAAAAATTAAGGGAAAACATACCTGGAAAAATAAAAAAGATGATAATCGTGATATCATTACCATTTGCGAGGAAAATTAAGTTTGTACAATTACATCCAAAAAAATAGAGCTCAACAAATGGTGGCAATGCAAGCTATTAAATTTTCAAGAAAAGTGTAGGAATGTAAGATAAAGATGTCAATTTTATAGACATGTAATTAATTATATTAGAAGGATGCATTTGAAAGAGCACAAGACCAACTCAATATGTTGGGGGCGACTTAAATTTCTTAAATAAAAAAATCACATAGAAAATTATCAACTATATTACTATCGACCCAATAGATTTTCCTTTTTGCTTAGTAATTTCAATAATTTCTTTTAACGATGTGCAATGAAATGTCAAACACAAACTCTATACCATGTATTTTATGATTTTATCGATACTCTTTGCTTTTATTTTATTAGCAAAGTTTGCGCATTTTATTTTCTGAAACTCTACATTTATAAAAATTTGACCAAAAAAACAAAAACAGACGAGTGTAGTATAGAGCAAATTTAATTTGAATTATAAATAAAAATAAAACAACATATTTATACACACATAATATCCAACAAAATAAATACTTTACACTAAATATTTACATCTAATAATAATAATAATAATAATAATAATAATAATAATAATTAACAATGCACACAAATACATCACATACACTTTAACCATATAATTTATATTGTGAAACTAACAATTATCAAATATTCCACTCCTTGACTCTTGCAATAAAATGAAAATACCACTACAAGTAAGTATAATTGCAAAATGAAAAATAAATAAATAATGACAAATAAGACAAAATAACCCGTGCATTCGCACGGGTACAAACACTAGTTTGTTTTTAATAATAGAATGACATGTAATGTTGTATTCATGTCTATTGTATAATTGCCACTTTTATAAATATTATACATCTATATTATCAAAATTATCGTAAATATATTCTAGCAACCATTACTACAAATGTTAATAGAAAATTTAATTAAATAAAGTTCAATATAAAGGTATTTGAAAGAAAGAGAAATAAACATAAGGGTAATTTTATATTAAATTAAACATGATGAGGGCAATATTATTAACTATAAATTGATTGAGAAAGACCAACGTTTTTTGGATTCAATATTGATATAAATCAGCCCACGCTAAGTCCTTCAAGCCCAATCAAGGAAGCCCAATTGAAACACAAAGTTAAAGATGGAATCCTTCATGAAAAGACTCCATTCTACACATGCCCAACAAAGAAGATTCGGTTATTTTACATAGAGGTAAGATTGGCCAAGAAGGAAGGATATAAGGTGGAGATTCAAAGGCCCATTCATATGGTGTGTTTCTTATTTCAAGAGGATGTTCAAACATCCTAGATGGGCCAATGACACACGCCAAGTCCAAGGAGCTACACGTCCAAATCAAGAAAATTCAAGCCAAATTTAATAATCTTGATTTTTGGATGTAATTTATTTCATTATAGTTTTAAATAGTTTTGGTGTGTTTTAATTTTAGAATAAATGTAAGATGACAAGTGAATTATAAACTTAATCATCCTAGGTAGATTAGGTGTGTAGTTTATCTTACCTAGAAAGAGATTGGCTATTTTGTAACTAATCCATCTTGGATTAGGAAAGCCAAAACCAACTAGGATAAGGTTAGTTATAACAAACTCCCCCTAGGATAAGGATTCCTAATCGAAGGGAGAGTAGGAATAAGTAGGCGACTAGTAGAGGAATTCTCCTTGGCTTGCACGCCAATCAGGAGTCTCCTAGTTTAGAATAGCTTGGCTATTTTGTTTATATAGTGAGTACTAGTCCCTTCAGAACTCACCTAGTATAAATAGCCTAGGTTTGTATTCAATTGATACATCAGTTGAGAAATATGAATCAAGCTTTAAGCTTACCCTCTGAGTGTTTGGATTAACCCTCACCCCTTTTCTTCTATTGTATCTTGGTTTGGCACCCAAGTGGTTAGGAAGAGCTTGATCCTAGGTTGCGGTCTAGATCAAGTTAGCCCTAGGTTGTCCTTCTTGTGGATTCAATTAGGAAACCTAGATCTATCCGTTCTTACCTTTCTATCAATATAGTTAAGGTAATTACCCTGTGAGCTTTCTGTCAATACAGTTAAGTCACATCTACCCTAAACCTACCTCCATCCCAACGCCATCTCCACCCCCTTAATCCCCCTCCAATTCGTCACCCACCTCATCACTCCAACTCCATCTCACATTCCTTTTCTCTTTCCATTACAACCATCCAACAACCTTATCTCTCCTCCAACAACCTAACAACCTCCCTCTTTTCCCACATCCAACGTCACTCCCCCTCTCTCCCACCTCTCAAACGCCATGCTCCCTCTCTCTCTTCCCCATCCTCACGTCAGTCCCCTCCTAGCCTCCATTCAAGAATCATCCATCTCTTCTCTTTCCCATTCAAGATTCATCCTCTCTTGAATCTTGAAACCACAAAAGCCCTCACGGCAAAATAGCCTCCATAAAACCCTAATTCACGAGAGCCTCCCCCTTTCTTTCTCCCTAATCTCGTGAACCATCCCACCCTCATTGTTTGGTTACACGTGTTTCGTGTATTATTGGAATCAAGAACCTTTCTTGATCCGGTAATACATCAAAAGTGGTATCAGAGCTCTAGGTTAGTGTTGAGTGTAAACCAAACACGTAACCTTCATATCCAAAGGCTTAACTTGCAAGTCTAAAGCTTAACCTGCAAATCCAAAAGCTTAACCTGCAAGTCCACAAGCTTAACTTGCAAATCCAAAAGCTTAACCTGCAAGTCCACAAGCTTAACCTGCAGTACCAAACACGTAACCTTCAAATCTTTAGTACCAACCTGCAACCCTAAACTCCTTAAACAGCCCAAACACATTATCCCTTCTTACCCAACGTCACTCTGGACGTTCTAAACCAATACCATGGCACACGAATTGTTCTTTATGAGGAGGATCCTCAACAGTTTGATTGTTCCAGAAGATCAGCAACAACGAGAAGCTATCTTTTAGTCTCGTTGCACAATCAAGGGAAAAGGTCTGCTCTTTGATGATTGATGGTGGAAGCAGCACCAATGTGGCGTCAACTACTATGGTGGACAAACTCCAACTGGAAATGAGTCCCCATCCAAATCCCTACACCATCAAGTGGTTCAATCAGGGTGAAGGTTTACAAGTAACACAACAATGTTTGGTAAGCTTTTCCATTGGCAAATCTTTTCAAGAATCTTTATGGTGTGACGTTTTGCCTATGGATGCTTGTCATATTCTGCTTGGAAGACCATGGTTATTTGATAGGAGCGTGATACATGATGGAAGAGCCAATACCTACACCTTCAGACTCAACAACAAGAAAATCACCCTAGCTCCACTTAAAGTCTTCCAACCGTCACCACCCAAGGAGAATGATTCAAATCTCGCCACTACTATGACCACTAAACGCCCTGAGTTTAGTGAACACAAGAAGGTCATTCCTACACCCCCTAGTCTCGTGAAGTCAGCAGAAATGCACGCCCTCATCGTTCCTCACTAGAATTCAGCTGAAGGGACCTCACCCAGGTCCAGTCAACGTGAACTCCAACCTGCAGGAGGTCACGTGAACCCTACTACTGATATAAAGGTTCGAAGTCTGACAGTTCATCACGCCAGGGGCATCACCAGGGAGGAAATTGTTCATTCAAGTGCCCTAGTGATCGCAAGGAAGAAGGAAAACAACTTGGTTCAGATTCAGTTAGGAATTACTACTGCTCAAATCCCAAGGAGTCTCTTTGTATGGTTAGTCACACCTTGTGACCTAATCTATGTCATTTCTGTTATTATGAGACTTATGAATCAGGTTCTGAAGCTCTTCATCAACAAGTGTGTCATGGGCACATTCATGCATAGCAGGAGTGAGAAAGGTCACATCTTTCACCTCCAATCTGTTTTGGAGACCTTAACTCACGTGAGGCCTCATGGTAATATGTCCAAGTGTTACTTCTTCATCAACAACATAGTCTCTCTTGGCTATCCTCTTTCGCCTGAAGTATTCAAGGTTGATGGAGAAAGAGTCAAAGCTATCAAGGAGTGGTCTACTCCAACTAGAACTCATGATGATCGAAGCTTCCCCGGCCTGGCCTCTTTCTTTAAGTGGTTTGTGAAGAATTTCAGCACTATTCCATCTCCAATGGCCGAGCTACTAAAGACTAAGTTTTCATGGACTCCAAAAATCCAGCAAGTGTTCGACATCAGCAAAAGAAAACTCTGCACCACACCTGTCCTAGCCCTACCAAATGTTGATAAGAAGTTTGAGGTTGAGTGTGATGCTTATGGAGTTGGTATTGGAGCTGGTCTATCTGTTCTATCTCAGGAAGGTCGCCCCTTAGCTTATTACATGGATAAGTTTGGTGATCCTAGATTCATGGAAGATAATGGAAGTAAACTCCGCTTATACAGTAAGAAGATCTCTTCCAGTCCAGCGAGTTCTTGGCAACCAGGAAAAAATACTGGAGATCTACTTAGCCTTGGTCTCATCTTTGGGGACCCAAGGTTCATGAAGAATAATGGAGGGCAACCCAAACCATCTACTGAGGAGATCACAGTTCACGTGAAGGTCCTGATTCACGTGAAGATCACAGTTGGGCCAATCGAAGTCTTTAGACTTGAACCTCCATGTTTGAGGACAAACTTCTTTCAACAAGGGGGGAATGATGTAAATCAGCCCACGCTAAGTCCCCCAAGCCCAACTAAGGAAGCCCAATTGAAACACAAAGTTAAAGATGGAATCCTTCATGAAAAGACTCCATTCTACACATGCCCAACAAAGAAGATTCAGTTCTTTTACATAGAGGTAAGATGGGCTAAGAAGGAAGGATACAAGGTGGATATTCAAAGGCCCATTCATATGGTGTGTTTCTTATTTCAAGAGGATGTTCAAACATCCTAGATGGGCCAAGGACACACGCCAAGTCCAAGGAGCTACACGTCCAAATCAAGAAAATTCAAGCCAAATTTAATAATCTTGATGTTTGGATGTAATTTATTTCATTATAGTTTTAAATAGTTTTGGTGTGTTTTAATTTTAGAATAAATGTAAGATGACAAGTGAATTATATAAACTTGATCATCCTAGGTAGATTAGGTGTGTAGTTTATCTTTCCTAGAAAGAGATTGACTATTTTGTAACTAATCCATCTTGGATTAGGAAAGCCAAAACCAACTAGGATAAGGTTAGTTATAACAAACTCCCCCTAGGATAAGGATTCCTAATCGAAGGGAGAGTAGGAATAAGTAGGCGACTAGTAGAGGAATTCTCCTTGGCTTGCACGCCAATCAGGAGTCTTCTAGTTTAGAATAGCTTGGCTTTCACGCCAAGTAGGAGTACTAGTCCCTTCAGGACTCTCCTAGTATAAATAGCCTAGGTTTGTATTCAATTGATACATCAGTTGAGAAATATGAATCAAGCTTTAAGCTTACCCTCTGAGTGTTTGGATTAACCCTCACCCCCTTTCTTCTATTGTATCTTGGTTTGGCACCCAAGTGGTTAGGAAGAGCTTGATCCTAAGTTGCGGTCTAGATCAAGTTAGCCCTAGGTTGTCCTTCTTGTGGATTCAATTAGGAAACCTAGATCTATCCGTTCTTACCTTTCTATCAATATAGTTAAGGTAATTACCCTGTGAGCTTTCTGTCCATACAGTTAAGTCACATCTACCCTAAACCTACCTCCATCCCAACGCCATCTCCACCCCCTTGATCCCCCTCCAATTCGTCACCCACCTCATCACTCCAACTCCAACTCCATCTCACATTCCTTTTCTCTCTCCATAATAACCATCCAACAACCTTATCTCTCCTCCAACAACCTAACAACCTCCCTCTTTTCCCACCTCCAACGTCATTCCCCCTCTCTCCCACCTCTCAAACGCCATGCTCCCTCTCTCTCTTCCCCATCCTCACGTCAGTCCCCTCCTAGCCTCCATTCAAGAATCATCCATCTCTTCTCTTTCCCATTCAAGATTCATCCTCTCTTGAATCTTGAAATCACAAAAACCCTCACGGCAAAATAGCCTCCATAAAACCCTAATTCACGAGAGCCTCCCCCTTTCTTTCTCCCTAATCTCGTGAACCATCCCACCCTCATTGTTTGGTTACACGTGTTTCGTGTATTATTGGAATCAAGAACCTTTCTTGACTCGGTAATACATCAAATATCTATAATATTATTAGTGCTATTAATTATTTATAAATGATTGGTGTTTATCAAAAGATAATAATTTATTATTTTTTACTTCATGGTATTTTCATAATCCAATATTTTAATTATTACTATTTAATGTTAACCCTACAAATTAGGTAGAAGTTTTAGCTTTTTAATGTCTGGAAAACTATTTATCAAACAAAGAATATATGGTAATCCAAAGCTTTATCTCTTAAATTACTTAGTCATCATGATCTATTAACTATATTAAAATAATTTTTTTTAGAGGAGTTCAATGCCACATGTCAATCAGCTAAGAGTTCTAGAATTGTTTTTGAAAAAAAAATGATTAAAAAAGGATAAATAATGCAATTACTAATTGGTAAAAAAAGAAAAAAAATGCATGATGCCTCTTAAGTTCCCAATCCGAATAAAACCTATAAAATGTATGATTCTTTAAGTATTAACAGTGATGCTTCACTTACCATAAAATTTATCATCTTTGTTTTCAATCATAATTTTGTAACCATTCTTTCACTGTTAATGCAATTATTAATGGAAAAAGAATGAAATCATTGTCTTTGTACGTGCCTCTTAAGTTTCCAATCTAAACACATTAAAATTTCCAAATCTTCAATTGTTAATGATATCCTTCAATTGCCATAATATTTATTATCTTTTATTTTCCATTATAATTTTGTAACGTTAATTTCTTTCATTGTTAATTTATTGTGCTTAATTCAATATAATCCTTCTTATTATAAATACCAATTAAATCATAATGCAGATTACACATGCTTTGGGGTGAGGTTGCTGAAATTCATATATACTTGCAAATACTTTTACTCATACTTCTGCACACATTATTTACTTACTCCGTATTAGTTTTCAATCCATTTTTTCCCTTATATGTGATTTTTAATTCTTTGCAGGTGCAGAATTTTTGATGATACCTTTAAGAAACATCAACACTCCTTGAATAATGTAAGATGATAATATTCATAATCTCTTATTTGTATGTTACAAATCAAATTATATCTTCACAATATATTGAATAAGTTTTTCTATTTGTTTTTTCTTAACTAAGAAATTAGTCATCATATATATGTACATGCCCTCAAAAAAAAAAAAGTCATATACATTATTCTATATATATTTTCAAAGTTTCTTTTAAGGAACATATACTTTGTAAGTTAATGTATATGTATGTGTTATGTAGTTTAATTTTTTTTCTTTTTTTTTTTTTAGCTGAACATGCATAAAAATGGTGGGAATATGTTGCCTTTATCATATAAAGTTTAGGAATAATATAATTATATGTTAGTATTTAAAATTTTCAAATTAAAGAGATTAATCAGGTAAACTTAATACTGTGGAGATTCGCAACCTTTGTCATAAAATATATAATTTGATTCCTCTTAACAATATTATGCTCCATGTATGTGCCAAGTTGAATTTGTTTTTTCATCTAAATCTTTATGATTTTTAACAAATTAAAAATCATGCTTACTTTTATGAAAGGAGTTTCATTCTTTATTTTATACAATTATTTATATAAAAACAATATAGATTTTAAGGGTTTTGTGTCCCCATTGTATTTTTCATTATTTTTTACTTTATGATGACAATAAGTTTTCTTATGAACTTTTGAAATTTTTGCTATGTGTATAAGTGTAACTTGAAGCAATCTTGAAAAAAGTAATATTAATCTCTTTTTAATATTATTTATTTTTTAATTCTCATATTAACTATAATTATACATAATAATTTATTTATTTCATATTATTGTCATCACTATCATATTGTCATCTAAAATTTTTCTATCATCATCTAATATTTTTTAAACTATTAATACATATGGATAAAAATAACGATTTAGATATTTTGGAATTGATTGTAACATAAAGAATAAAGTCTTAAAATAATAGCTTCCATTTTAGTTTTACCACAATTTTAAATATGCTAAAAATATTATCAATAATATTATATTTGGGATCAAACTTTGAATCTAATTTTTTTTAAATTCCGTGTTTTTAAAATAATTGTTTTTGAGCATCTATATTTCTAAAACAAGTAACTCTAAAAAACAAAACTCAAATAAATGACAAATTACCACGTGTCAACCATAAAAAATAATTCAATAAAGTAAATTTGTTTAGGCTACCTTTCAATTTGTCAACTACGGAGTAATTACTACTCTCATAATATGGTACATCTGTTATAGAAAAACATCCAAATATGAAAGAAGAAGAAGAATAGATAGCAAATAAATAAGAATAGTAACGTAGCAAAAGTGCATTCGTAATTTGGTTCATTTGGTAAAAAATAATAGGAGCATGCAATAGGTTAAAGTTCTACTCCACATAACCAAATATGTATTTTCATTTCTTTATTCCATTACACTACATTTTTTATTTTTCAAACTTTTCTTTTCATGGAATTATTTTTCTAACTTTTATGAAAGAAATGTGAAAATTTTTAAAAAAAAATCATAAAAAAATTAAATTAATATTCTATTATCTTTTTTTCGATTGTTGAAAACCAAAAGGCTTAAAAGATTACAGAGTACAGCAAACTGTAAAATACAACAACAACCAACCGGCCAGTTCTAAGAGAAAAAGATAACAACCAAACACTGCTAAACATGTTTAATCTTTTTTATAGCACAGCAGGGACGTTCGCACCCACTACAACCAAAATCCATCACAACTCAATCCCATAGCAAAATGATGACACGTGTCCAACTAAGGTGTTATGTAATAATTTAATCTTTTTTATAAAAAAATATCAATCATGAAAGTTGTTGAAAAGTCATATTATCAAAAGCAGGATTATAACTCGGATCCATAGGGTAATTAGGATCGAAATTGATCGTGGATCAGAATGTAGATAGCAGCATCGCATCAAGAATTTTTCACCATAAAATCGTAGGATCGTAGATCAAGATCAAGATTTTAATAACTATGCCTGAGAGGTTTTGCTATTTTTTAAAATCACCAATTGTACATAGTCCCAGGCATCAAATACTGTATATATCATAACCGAAAAATGGTAATTGTTATATCATTATTAGATTAGATTATAGATAAAATATATGATTAAAATCCAATTACAGAAAAAGGACATAACTGTGCAAATTCTAGAGTCTGTAATTACAACACAAATACATATTCTATTGTTCATA
This sequence comes from Portulaca oleracea, assembly GCA_029582165.1. Classification (NCBI taxonomy): domain Eukaryota; kingdom Viridiplantae; phylum Streptophyta; class Magnoliopsida; order Caryophyllales; family Portulacaceae; genus Portulaca; species Portulaca oleracea. The sequence continues at coordinate 16,631,622 of CM055869.1, read as the reverse complement.
AATATATATGCATCACTTAACTAACTAATCACATTTATAAGGTAATAATGTTCTACTATTTTATTTGTGTAAAAGAATTCAACGATGTCTTTCTATATATGGGTATATATTATTGTTTTACTAACCTCTATTGATCATAAACTACATCAATATATTTTAAAAAATGTATGATATAGTAGTTTAACGAAAGAAATTTTTACTGTACATTTAATAGTAATAGATTTATAACATGAAATATCATAAATCGACAATTTGTGATCATAAACTTTAAAATAAATTACACGGAACTACAACCGATATCTTTCGAAATGAAAACGAACCAAAGATAGTAACAATAACATTTCAAACAATTATTTAGTAAAATAAAATGAAATACCTCGCAAATTTAAATCACTCATTTAACCTAATATTAAATAAAATAATGAAAAATAGACTTACAGTTAAATCGAAAAGTAACAAATAAGAAAGAATAATAATACTTGCATTCAATCTCATTCATCGATAATAATAATAATAATAATAATAATAATAATAATAATAATAATAATAATAATAACAACAACAACGTAGACAGAGTGTTTAAATGATGAAAATAACTTTGAAAAAAGACAAAAAAATTATACTTACAATTAAATAATACAAAATAACCCGTGCATGACACGGGAACAAAGACTAGTTGTAATTAATATGTATGTGTTCGTGAGTGCACTTTCAAAGAAAAATCTAATTGATCATCTTTTTTTTTCTCAAATAGTGTTTACAAATATATACTAATAGGCAGGATAATTTAACACTAATTACAAATAAAAAATTAACTAATAAAAAATATTTAATAATATAAATATAAATAGAATGATAATCTAGATTTCATATAAATAATTTATTAGTAACAAAAACATTAAAATGATATTTCTTTAACCTAAAAAAATTATTTAAATAATAGAATAACATGTAATTTTGTATTCGATATCTAATATATAATTGTCATTATATAAAATATTATACATTATGCATATGTATTATTAAAATAATTTTAGATATCTTTTGAAAATCCTCAATACAAGTATTGATAGATAAATTAAAATAAAGTGTTTAAAATAAAGGTTCATAAAAAAAAAGTGAAAGAAACATAGTGGTAATTTTATTTGAAATTTAAGATAATATTATTAGTTATCAATTGATTGAAGAATACTAACGGTTTCTAATACAATATCCATAATGGGGGGAGGGGGGTTAATTGCATATTTAATATATTACTAATTACTAATTGATAATTAATTGTTGTTTATGACATATGTTATTCTAATAAATAATTACAATTATTAATTATCTATATCTAATGGTCTTTGTACCCTATAAATCGGAAAACTACCCTAGAATAATATTTAAGAAATGATTTATCAACATAGAATACATGTATGATAGTTTATATCTTCTTTCCTCAAGTTATTTAGCCCATCATCAAAGAGTATAAAATGAACTGTTTTTTTTTTGTTCATTTTTTTTGGTCATGTGATGATGATCATGATGATGTTTATTTGTGTTATACAAAAGTATATTTCGGTTTAATTTAATTGGTACTTTTTTTTTGCAGGGTTATATTCAAAACAATTCAATTGCTTTGTTTACAAAGAAATGATCCAAGCAGTGGATGTATTTCATCTCCTAATGATATCTCAACATATTTCATTATCTTACTCCACTTTTTTTTTTTTTTTTTTTTGGTGAGAAATCAATATATGTACAAGTGAAGAATATATTTTTCTATAATTTTAATATAGTTGTTGATTTGATATACGTATAATAATGTGAGTACGTGTACTCAAAGTATGTATGTGTTAGTTTATTCATTTATATACGTAGGTTAAAAATATTATAGTATTGATGATAATAATAAGAAGAAATATGTTCTGATATCTTTTGCAACAAATAATTTAGTCATTCATATTCAAATAAGGAAAGACTAACTAAGAATTTAGTATAAAATTAAAAATACTAATATTTAGTATATAAAGACAATTAGATGGATTATTTTTAAGCTGTGTTTTCTTTTTTCTAATATTTATTTTGTATGTCACTCATGTCATTTTTTTTTAAAATTTATTTATGTGATTTAAAAAAATTAAATCCACTCTCATTAGTTTGAAAACAAAGTTAAAAATATTATACATATTTATTTAAAACAATTGATTTAATCTTAATTTTTGAATTGTTTATTAATCTGTATATATTATAAATTAAATCATCGTATTTTTGAAAAGTATCATAAAATTATATATACAAGCATCTTAAATAGGTTGTTATGTATACGCTACACTTTCAACCACATGTATTTTGTTATCGCCCCGTGCAACGCACGGGTCTAAGTACTAGATAACATTGTAACATATTTGAATTATTATTTTAGGTACAATTTAATTTGATTTAGCTACTTTAGTTTAATATAAACATTTCATGATCTTAGTAAGCATTGTCATATACTTATATAAATAACATTGTTATCGCCCCATGCAAAAATAACATTGTAACATATTTGAATTATTATTTTAGGTACAATTTAATTTAATTTAGCTATTTTAGTTTAATATAAACATTTCATCATCTTAGTAAGCATGGTCATATACTCATATAATTAAGTAGAGGTGTTTTCACTTTTAAAAAATATTTATTTATTTAATTTTCTGCTTCATTTTACCACACATTTCTATCCTCATTTAACAACTTTTAACCTTTAAGTGTTCAACTTCTTCCTCCACATATATTGTAATATCTGTAAGATAGTCAAATTTGCTTTATTAACCGTCACAATTAATATGTTTGAGTTGATGATTAAAATGTTTGAAACAGTTTTCCCACAATAAAATTAATCACAATAATTCACATTCTTTCATGCCTTAATTATGCTTTATATTCCTTCCCTTTCTTCCATAAATATCAATTAAAATATAATTTTATTATACTATATATTGTAGAATCATAATGAGTTATCATATTTTAAAATATGGGATATTTTGGTAAAGTAATATTGAATATAGCTCATACATTATATCTATTAAATAGCCTATCATTTTTTTATTAAGTATTTAAAATTGTAACCCATGAATTATTTGTTATATACAGCTCCTACATTTCATCTATTAAATAGCATATCATTTTTTTTATTAAATTTTAAAAAACGTACAAGCCATTCTTAAAAACGTACAAGCTATCACAAATGTATCATACACATTTTTTTTTTCAAATTTCCATTAAATAAAGAAAGAACATATTTTAAAAAACGTACAAGCTATCACAAATTTATCATACACATTTTTTTTATAAAAAAATATGTGATCTAATAATGTCCTGTGCAACGCACGGATCAGAAGATTAGTATATATATATATATATATATATATATATATATATATATATATATATATATATATATATATATATAGAGAGAGAGAGAGAGAGAGAGAGAGAGAGAGAGAGAGAGAGAGAGAGAGAGAGAGACTCATGGTAATTATTATTTTAAATTAAGATTTTCATTTCACATGAAAGGATGTATATATATGATTACATTGCATATTGCTCCTAAAAAGAATCTTGTTTTATCATTGATACATAGGTCTAGCCAATGATAAAATAACATACTATAACTATGATACTTTGATTGTACCAAAAAAATTCCTACAAAAAAATATAGTATTATCCACTATTTTCCACCAGCTCAACGCATGTAGCACTTTCTTCCTTAGTTGGCTTTGTCATTGTATCCAGTTTGCTTTGAGAGGATCAACTTCAAAGCACATTATGCTTTCTCCCTCAGCTAGCTTGGTCACGAAGCTGAGAGGGAGGAAAAGAGAAAGCAGACACATCAAAAATTGATAACCGAAACATATGAATATTTCAAATAATCATATGCACAAAACCAATGAAATAAGAGCAGCAAATCTCATAATTAACCAAACAGTTAGCATTAAAATGCAATTTTGGAGAGTGAGAATAACTCCATGTTAAATCCTTCTTACAACGTGCATATGCCTTCAACAATTACTTTCACAGGAGCAAGGTTGCTAGAGAAACTTTTGACTTTGCTGGGGTTGTCATTCTTAGCACTATAGTACACAAAACCTAAAACAAGGGGTCAAACTCTAAGACTGTTCATATCAGTAATACTCTTTTTATCCCAAAATATTGACATGACAATAGCAGCACTACAACATGAAAGGATTTGAACTGACAGAATGAAAAACTTATCTCGTGAACTAACTTGATTCCTTATGGCCCATTCTTTTATATTGTTGGTTGGTTGCGTTTCCACACCGTATCACAACTTTCCACAATCCACCACAACTCACCATAATCTACTTTTTCAATTTTAATTTATCTTTTTATTAAAAGTTAAACTTTCCCCAACCCACCACAATCCACTACATTTCTTCCCCACCGCACCGCAACTAGCCGTATAAAAGAATTGGGGGGGGGGGGGGTTTAGTGTCCCATTTGAAACATACTCAAAAATGAGGAAAAAATCTGCTGACAGTTGAACCCTCCAAGTAACACTTGAAACAGTGTCCAATTGTGCTAAACAAATTTCTGTGTCTAAGTTGAGATATTAGTTCTATGTGTGGCATGAAATGTTGTGTGTCAAGACTTTGCATCATTTTAAGGCATTTGATGGCTACCAGGGTACCATCCCTCAACTGTCCATTTGAAGGAGGTGTAGCTAATTTTGTGTAGCTACTGGAACATCATGTATTGGTTTTGTCAGGAGGCAAAAAATGAGTGTGATTTTGGGATGAATATATGTAAATTTCATTCAGGATTTCTCTGTGTCCACTAAATGAAATCTTCCTTCCCCAATATATTTACCCCACTTTGATATGCAATCCAAGCAAAGTGAAGCATCTTGCTACCTTTTTTCCCCTTCCACACTTTGTTTCACTCCTTGACATCCAAACAAAGTGTTCACAGTAGCATTGATGAGAATCAAATCCCTTTTCATGATGATGGTGGAGGTGCCACTTTTTCTCCCCTCTTGAATTGAGAAACATAAGGCCAAGCCCAGTTCAACACTCTGGGTGTCCTATCTATGCTGTTATAGGTCCCTATTTTAGCTGGGGTTATTGACCTAAGGGATGATCCATAAAGTAAATGTACTTAAAAGTTCCAAGTAAGATTATGAGGTTATAATTTGTAAGACATATAAATTTAATTTTTTTTATTGTTTTTATTTCGTATTCTGGGTAGTTCTAGAAGAAGTTTCAGCCTTAGTGCATCCAACAAAAAACATCAAAAAAAAATTGAAATTGATGTTTTTCACAAATTAGAACATCGTAGTCTTGCTTGAAACTTTATAGTACATTGGCTTCATGGGTCATCCTTTGGAGTCAATAACTCATTTACAATGCTTTTGGTTGGTCAAAAATCCTACAGAAATTATAAAATTTCTTATGTTGACTTATTTTTCCCATGTTTCAAAGTATATTGACCTTCGAAAAAATTTTATGTGGGGGGCATACCATTTTCTACATTTTCCTAGGGAAACTTTCCCTTAGGGAGCTAAGGGAAATTTTTCTCGAAGAAATCTTTCTCATGGAAAAGTTTCATAGAAAATTTTTCTCAGGGAAAATTTATCTGACATTCTTACCAAATGCGCCCTTAATTGTTTTATATCAGTAGCTGCTTAAGTAGTTGTAATAAACTCCTTGTCCCAGAGGCAAGGGAAAACACACATTAGTGCGGTTTGGAGACATCCAAATACAGATAACATCTTTCCACAAATTGATGTCCTACTTGTTTTTTTTTCTTTTTTTTTTTTTGTAGTTGATGTGTTGACATTTTTAAGTTTTTACCTGATTAATAATAATAATAATAATAATAATAATAATAATAATAATAATATGCAAAGTAATTTAAGTATAATTTAATTAAGACTCGAAATGCTTATCACTTTAATTGTGGAAAGGGATATCGGATGCTAATATACTATACTTTGATAATGTTGAATAATAATGTATCGAACCTTTTTTTTTACAATATTATACTATACTCACGGGTATTTATATGTGAACTCTCGGGGTATTTATTTTTTTAGTTTGGAGCAACGCCCAGTTATTTGCTAGTAATAATAATAAAAAAATAGTGTGTGAGGTACTGTATAAGTTGTTGTATTTCTTAGTAATAAGGAGGATGTATCTGTTGCACTATAGATTTTGTTTTAAAAGCTTTATTCCACATTCCATGAAGGCAGGCATGAGCCAATAATTGAAGGACTGTCTGATATGTAGTCCATTGCATAAAAAGAAAAAAGAAAACACAACATAATGGCATGATGGGAATGAAGTTACATGGGCTTATACAATTGCACATGGGCTTGAAGGTAGACCAGTGGAATTAGCCCATCCATAGCACAATGTCCCTAACCAACAACTGATAAGAAATTCAGTTTAAAATATTATAATTTAATGATAAGAGATTCAGTTAAAAATATCCTAATTTAATGGGTGTCTGTAAAACCAAAAAAAAAAAAAAAAGGGGGGGGGGGTGGTCAGGGTTGACAGCCACAAAAGCCTTGAGGTGGGTGGCTTGGGGGGGACCAACTGACTCATTCAGCCATTTTACTTGGTTTTTCAATCCTGCATATTGTTTTTGCATTTGCAATTGTGGAATACTTTCTCTATCAAGGTTCTTTTTGGGTGGGCTATTACATAGGTATCGTTCTTTTATACGATTAGTTGCGGCGTGGTAATAGTGCGGTGTGGTGGAGTTTGAAAAAGTGTGGTGAGTTGTGGCGAAAGTTTTGGTTGGTGAGGTAGGATAAGAGAAAGAATGTGAAGAGTAGTGGAAGAAAGTGAAGCGAGAGAAAAATGAAAAAATATATTGGTAATGATTGTGGTGTGATGTGGTGGAGTGTGGTGGAAAATTAAAGAGTGCGGTGCGGTATGGTAACGCATCGCAACCTACCGCATAAAAAAACGAGGCCTTAGTTTATTCAACACAACATAAATTTACTCTTTTTTTATATATATTTTTAATATTCAATTTTTAAACTTTTTATTTCAATTTAATTATTTTTACTTTACTCAACCTTACCTTACTCTTTTGAAGACAGTCTTTTAAGATTCCATTTGATCCTTGACAAACAAGATGGAAGGATTTTTTTTAAATAAAAAAACAAATGACTTACCTTCCTTCACTTGATTTTTGTTAATCTAAGAAAAGTTGGATATAAAACATAATCGAAAATTGTATTGATTTTATCCCCAATATTGTCTTTCCAAATTTGAGCGGAAATATGGTAGGGGTAAGCGGGAGGTAGGATTTGGGGTGGAGAAAATCAAGGCAGGGATTGATAGTAAAAATATGGCTTTTGACGAGATTAGTAAAGAGATGAAAATTTTCTTTCCTTCATATTTTCCAATGACCAAAGGGAGCCTAAGAGTATAACTAATAGTAACTGTTTATACCTAATATATTAGTAACCTGAATATCTCAAGTCATGAGACTATTTCCTTTTATCTGGGTTCTAGATAACCATAGTTATTGAGAATGCTACATGCCATTGACTCTATGATCCCCGTTCCAAAGAACAAGGCAAGCGTTCTAAAGCCAACACTAGACTAAGTTTATGCGAAGTTAACTACCGTGTTCTATATGAACGATCTAGAAAATAATACTAGTAGCTATGGATCTAGTGACAACTATATACATAGAGTTTGGGCTTTGCTGTTCATTAGGTTGGGGTGCATTGTTGAAGTGTCATAATCATTTATGTTAATCTCGTTCACCTTACTCTAACTCTTCATTTCTTTTTGTGATCACAAACAAAATCAGCCATATTAGTTGGAGCTTTACTCTCTACTTACCCTTTTTCATCTGAATAGCATGGTCTTAGCACGCCCCTTACAAGAATGACACTTGGAAAACTCCCAACAGTTAGAACCAAACAAAAAAACCTAGCGATTGACCAAGTTAAACCCGAAAGAAAACAGGCGAAAAGTCTTTGAAAATAGTTGAAACTGACCCTTTGGATACGTTACGTACTTTGACATTCATGTTTGACATGGACATTCAGATTACTATTAGCACTTTCTGACACTAACACAAGTTTCCTCCCAGCTAAACAAAGTTGATTTAGCTCCTGTATTACAATAACATGTTATATTAGATTACATGATCTAGAAAGCAGATCTTTCCCTTCCTAAGATGCAACTTCTCGTAATTTGTGCACCCAATCAGGACCATTATTCTGTGACAACACTCTCAGAGTACTGCAGGAAGAAATACAGCTGCTATGTACCAAAAACGGATGGAGAGAATATGGACAGTGTTTATTTATGGGGCTAGTAATTAGAATATATATTATTACAGAGAAGAAAACCCAGATTTAGAGAGTAGTAGTGGTGGAACAAGAGGCTAGGAAGGACCATAACAAAAAGTGAAAAAGGGAAAGAAGGCAGTGTAAGTGTAAGTGTAAGTGTAAGTGTGTAATGGGTAGAACATGGGGGGTTGTTTTTATTCCTTCTTTCTTTTTTACCCACCACCATTCCATATCTTCTGTGTTTTAATTTTCTCTCGTTATTCTGCTTTTAATTTTGTTTTCCCTTTTTTCTTTCCTGCTTGGACTCTCAACCGTCGTCGCTGAGCATCCACTCATTCAGAAAAGCAAAGCCAACAAGCATGCCTATGTACAAATTGGTCGGTCTATCTCTCCCCATTATTAAATTCTTCCCACTAAGCAAAGTTTTTCGTGACCTACTTGTGTGTTGAGTTGTGTTGCCTGATTCATTCATATATATACCCCTGCCTCCTCTTCTCAGCCTTTCACCACTACTCTGCATGCTTTCCCTCCTTTTTACCTATTTTACACTGACTCACATTCTTACCTCTTTTTTACATATTCATTCATTTGTGCACCTGCATTATTGTACGTGATGGGGAGTTTGCGTTTCAAACTGCCATTCCTACGCCTTGTTTTCATAACTTTGACAACAGCTTGTCTGTTTTTAGACTCCCAGGCAAGGCACCACAAAACACACTACAAAAGACAGCACAAGCATCATCACAAACAGGATTACCCTTACCCTTACCCTTCACCATCTCCTTCCATTTCATTGCCACCTGCACCACAGCCCGATGACCCCCCAGCTGTTGCTGCTGCCCCGACATCATTTCCTACCGGGATTTTCGATGTCAGAGCGTTCGGGGCGGTTGGAGATGGCGTCACGGACGACACCGATGCATTCAAGCAGGCATGGGATGCAGCCTGCAGTTGTGATGATTCTGAGTCGGTTGTTCTGCATGCCCCTGTTGGGTATACCTTCATGATTCAGTCCACCATCTTCACAGGGCCTTGTCAGACTGAGTTGATCTTTCAGGTCGTTTGTTAAACACAAATCATTGGTTTTTGACCTTTTTCGAGTAAAAGCGAAGCTCGTTTTCGCACTCGTTGTCATGCCTAATGTGGGAATGCTTGCTTGTTTTGCAATGAAACAGGTGGATGGGTCCATTGTACCTCCTGATGGTCCTGAGTCGTGGCCTAAAAACATCAGTAAACGTCAGTGGCTGGTGTTTTACAGAGTACAGGGGATGTCACTCCTAGGAGGTGGCCGAATCGATGGAAGAGGAGAAAAATGGTGGGATCTCCCTTGCAAACCCCACAGGGTACGTGATCTATATTATCTTTATATACACATATTTACACCCTTTTCATGAAAATCATCAGTAAAGAAAAACACTCGTGCATATTTAATTTCAAGCTTAGCATGGACTGACTGAGACAGTTCTATATTTTTGTTTCACACAGGGTGTTAATGGAACAACCGCGCCTGGTCCTTGTGACAGTCCAATTGTAAGCATTACTTTCATTAGAGTTCCTAATTACTGTCAGGGATATATATATACATGTTTATTAGTCCTTGAGATTCAGCTTTAATTAACCAATTAACTGGATGCAGGCCATTAGATTCTTTGAGAGCTCCAACTTGACAGTAAAAGGACTAAAAATTCAGAACAGCCCTCAGTTCCACTTCAGATTCGACAACTGCCACAATGTCCACATTGAATCAATTCACATAACAGCTCCTCCCTTGAGTCCCAACACCGATGGCATCCACATCGAGAACACCAATAACGTCGAAATATACAATTCTTTCGTCTCCAATGGTAACTCTTTTAACAAGTGCACACTCAAATACTTTCCTGGAAAATCAAAGGCTCTGCTTTGTAATTGTCACGTAATCATAAATTCAGTCCTATTTTCATTTTTCAGGGGATGACTGCATTTCGATTGGCTCTGGCTGCTATGATGTTGACATCAGAAATATGACTTGTGGCCCTGGTCATGGCATCAGGTAGTCCTATATTCATATATCCCTAGAGAATGCTAATGGTATAAACCAAACGTTGTAAAACACACTTTGCTGACAAATGTCCTTTTTGACATCGATCAGCATTGGGAGCTTGGGCAACCACAACTCTCGAGCCTGTGTCCACAACATAACAGTCCGCGACTCCCTGATACGTCTCTCGAGCAACGGGGTACGGATCAAGACATGGCAAGGGGGGTCAGGGTCAGTTTCCGGTGTGACATTCGACAACATCCGAATGGACGCAGTAAGGAACCCGATAATCATCGACCAGTTCTACTGTCTAGGACGGGGCTGCGACAACCAAACCTCAGCAGTCCTAGTGACAGACATACAGTACTCCAACCTGAAGGGCACGTACGATGTGAGGAGCCCTCCCATGCACTTTGCATGCAGCGACGCAGTCCCCTGCTCCAACATCACCCTGGCCGACATCGAGCTTCTCCCATCGGTTGGGGAGATGGTGTTGGACCCCTTCTGCTGGAATGCTTATGGGAATTTGGAGTCCCTTACGATTCCTCCGGTTTCGTGCTTGCTCGATGGGATCCCTCCGCAGCCTATCTTGGCCAGCGGTGCTGATCGGTGCTGAATATGAATGCTGATTGGCATCCATGGGTAAATTGTATATACATTCTTAATTAGGAGAAATGAAACCACCAGATGATGAGGTGAGTGAGTGATTGGTGTGTTTTAGTGGGGTGGTTTTGATTGTGGAGTTGAAAGGGAGAAGCATATTTCAGTCTTCTTCTGATGTAATAGGCTCATATCATACTGCTTTATGTTGTTGGTATGTTGCAAAAACAAAACATTTGTTTTGTTCTGTACTTGTGTTTATTCTGGTGTCCTTGTGTGTTCTTAGGTTTCTCCATCATGTATCTTTGCAATATTCAGCCTTTTTCAAGTGTGATGAGGAGATGTCTCAATCCTTTGTTTCTGCTTGCAACTTCTTACTCCAACCTTAATTTCCGCTCATGATGATAAGTGTCTTGCCCCAAGACACGGTTTATATGTCTTCTCCCTAATGAAATCAATATTTATTATCGTTTTTAACCCCATTTTTTTTTGACAAATACTATTAATTATCAATTATAAGAAGCTTGGAATGTGTTGGCTAGGCCAACAACTAAAATTGACACCCTAACGAATGAACCCCATTCGTTGGGCATATTTTAGACGTTTTTTTATAAATTTTAAAAAATATCGATAAATGTGTGATTTTATACAATTAATATATATTATTATAGTTATAGAAGTTAATCATGTAACTTTTTTCCAATTTAATTTACAAATATATAGATTTTCTATAGTGACAAGACACATAATATGTGTCTTCCACAAGACATTTATCATTTTCCTTTTAATTATTGTCCCTATTTTGGATTTTACATATATCAACAATATCTCAATGATTTTTTTATCTGTCTCTTTCCATTCCATTTACAGAGTACTTTATATGGTCCGCCGTAGTGTACCTACCAACGCCACTTACATTCAATTTGTTAAAAACTTTTATCAGTATTAGTTATAAAATTTATGATAAATGTATAGCATTATTACAAAGTTCATCAATATTTTCTAAAGTCATCAAATATTTACAAAAATTCGTCACATAAAAAATTGATGTATTTCAATATATATATATATATGTGTGTGTGTGTGTTGTACCTAATTAGGTACATTGCGGTAAACAGTATAATTTGCATAAGGTTATTTTTATATTTAAATTTGTCCAAAAACTCATATCATTTTTGTTATTTTTAATTGAGAATTATCTTAAAAATTAAATTTGAAAATTTATTTAATTAATAATCCTAGGAAGACATAATGAATAATTTAAGTATGTTCCGGAGGCTACTTTATTACTATATGCAGAAAGTATAAAGCTGGAGATGTTGGAAATCATTATTGCGAGAATTTGTTAGTGTTTGGGCATTTGGATTCTCTTTCCATTGGGGGAATTTTCATTCAACTGGAAAAAGAAAAAAACAAAAATGAACTAAACATAGTATTGGATAATTTGTCATATTTGAATTATTATTATTGTTATTATGGGGAATTGAATTTAATATATATATTTCTTTAGATAACAAGTTGATACAAACTAGAGTAACAATATAACTAACCAAATTCTTATATTAACTAAGCCTGGAAGTAGACGGAGGTGAGTGAAAATATTTTTTTAGACTATACTCAACCTTCCGATTCCATCTATCACTTAGATTTAAATTTGATTATAAGATATTTACGCGTCATTCAAATTTTAAACTTGATTATAAATTTTTTTGAACATATACAATATTTAATTATATAAAAATAATATTATTATATTTATAATGAGAAATATTATCATAAAAATATGATATTATATTTTTTAATAAACGTTAAACATTAAAGATTATATGTAAAATAATTAATAAGTGGAATATATTAAATGAGAAATGGTAAGTGAAAGTAGGAAAATTTTAAGGAAAAAAAAGAAAAAAATAATAATGCATATTGAGTTCACCAACTTAGGTGAATCTAGAATTGTCAAATATTTTAGCAATGGCTTGCCCTGACTTGAATCATTTTAGTATTTGCGATACTAAATGACATGAGTATAGGGGGCGATATATCTTTCAACTCTTTTGTCTTCCTGTAAATTCTATACTATTATTTATTAACTTGAAGAAAATGGTATATATAATTGAATTCTATAACTATAATACTATATATAAATTGTATAAAATTATTTTTTATCCAATATTTTTAAATTAACATTATGATCTACACATCGTAATGTGTAATTGACAATAACTAACGCGTGCAATGTGTAGAAAGATTGGTTCAATATTAGTTTTAGTAATAATCGAGATTTATTTGTCTATAACGTACTACCTATTTTGACCATAATATATATATATATATATATATATATATATATCTATATATATATATATATATATATATATAATGACTTGTTAAATAAAACTACTACCATAAGATTGGTAACGAAATATGATATCATAAAAGTATAATATTGCAATTACTAATAAAATACTATATAAAAATTATCAATTAAAGAGTAATATTGGAGACTGTGACAGTCAACAAAAGAACAAATACTATGGAAAGGAGAGAGTATTTATTTGAATCGAGTTATCTATTTTGCACATATTAGATAAAAAATTATCAATTAAAGCTAAGAGTAACATTGGAGACCGTGACAGTTGAAACTTAAAAATTTGGTTAACCTATTTTCTAGTTGTAGAAGCAATACAATGGCCTCCATCACGTCAGATCTGAGGGCCTCCAACATTCCCAGAAGATTTTGTTTGAACGGACAAATAAGGGAAGCCTTCCACGCATGATGATTTTATTTGAAGAAATAGTAGACACACATGATGTCGTTTACGATCCTTCCTCTGAGGATCTTAAACGTCACCACTGAGGACCTCAAGCATCACCAACAGATTTCGTTTGAAAGAACTAAATTAAAGGGAAGTATTCGAGAATATATATTACCATATCTGAATATTTCCTGAGATATTCCATACTGATTTATATACTTACTTTTGAAGATAATGAATCGAAAGGCAAGTCCATAAGCTTCCAAAGAAGTGAAGATTGAGAATCAAGGCAAGATTGGATAGTATCAACAAGCAAGGAAAGTAATTAAGAAAAGGCAAGAATCAACAAGTGAGGAAACCAATTGAAAAATCTGTTGAGGATGAAGAAGCCGCCTATAAAGAGTCCCAAACTGTCCTCTCTAAAGAAATATCAATTCCAAGCAAGAGTAAATCGAGTGTAGGAATTTTGTGATAGAAAATTTTGAGTGTAACCACTTGTGTTTGAGTGGTGAGTTGTGTAACCAGAAAGAGAGTTCTGGTGAGGCTCTCAAGGGTGTGTAACTAAAGCGAGAAGAGTGTTCTTTCTTTAGCGAGTTAGAAACATCAACCGCCTCATCTGTGAGGCCCTCTTTACAAAAACTGGTTTCAAGTTTCTGTCTGATCTGTATACAGACTTCAAGGATCTCACTGTCCTGAACTTGCTGAGTTTCTTAATCTCCTCTATTCTTTTTGTACCTCAAGTTAATCAAATAAAGAAGTATTATTCAGTGTTATTAGTGCTATTAACGTTCATGTGTTTATAAAGTGCAGAATTTTTTGTACAACTCTATTCACCCGCCCTTTAGGGTTACTTCACTAGTGTACCATATCACCCAACCACCGAATCATTCTCACAAAACTCATGGTAGTCTAAAAATCCAACGAGTTAAAAGTAGAGACCAATGTCCAATGTACATTTTTAAAGTAAAGATGATTATCCAATAACCTATAGGAGTGGAGTGATTAATTATTAGAGTCCAGTTTTCCTATTAAATATTACAATTAATTTAGTATAACTTTTGAGCTCTTTTTCTCTACAATAATATTTATTATTATACTAACAAATTTCTTTTCTTAATCGACTTCTATGCAATGATTTATTGAAATATTGAAATTTATTGCAACTTGACTATATATAGAATTAATTAATACCACAAAGCATGATGTAAACACACAAAAAGTTGCCAAAGAGTGTCTGCGAAAGCTAATGAAAGCTTCACTTTCTGTGATGACAAAGTGAAATTTATGTTTCAACGAAATTGCATTAGATTCTTCATAAAGCATATTCCCTTCAATTTAATTTTATGCAAGGTTTAATTTAGTAAGTATGTATACGTACTATAGTTTTAATTTAACTTCTAAATTTTAGTTAATAGTCACTATATATATTATTGAAAGAATTAATAACACGTAATTCTATGAAATGTTGCCAAGGTTGATTGTATTTTTATTGTAAGACTAATTTTAACCATAACCTAAGTGAAGAGTTAAACTTAACCTTTTTTTTTTTAAATAAAGAAAAGTTAAACTTTTGAATAAGTTATGTAGCTCGTGACTAATAATTAGACATACAGAAATAATAATAGCCTAATACAAAAATAATAATAATAACCTAGGAATTAAAGCTTAAGTATAAAAGTAATTAAGTAGTGGACGATAATGAATAGAAACTTTTTGTAGTTTGAGACATGCATAAAAAGCAGCCAATAATATTGGGTTAGCGGCAATTAGTGGGTGCAGAATCAGAGCTTCACTTTCTTGGGGGGCAAACTACACCCTTATCATTTTATATATATACTAGTATTAGTAGTATATGTGTAACTATTATATATACAGGAGTATTCATCATGGTGAAATTTCAACCACGTAGAATTAAGTTTACCCAGAATATTCAGTTGTTAAGTTTAATAGTACTGTTTACTTGGATAATATAAACTTATATACTTACATGCAACTAACTTAATTAATATAATGCAACACAGGATTGATGCGTTGTTCCACAAGCTAGCTTTGAGCTAAGTGTACGTGTTTATATGTTTTGATTAATTACATCGATAATGGAAGATGTACGTGAACCAGTGTAAAGTTGTTTTGTCCTTTGTAACTAGCATAATTAATTATTAAGTACCAATCAATCTAGAATAATATACATCACAAATTAAAGTATGAAGCTTCTGCTAAGCAACTAGTCACATACTCAAATTTTGTATGAGCAATGAGTTGCGTCTTTTATGGAATGAAATATATATGAAAAGTATCACCAAAAAAATGTGGAAATGTGCATCAATGGTTAGGAATTTAGGATCACTTTTGCAATTATCTTTTTCCTATCTATGCTGTGAAATTCGTCTTTTATCAAGAAGAAATTCCCTAGCTAACCTGCTAGAGTGGATCTAATGTAGTATTGGAAGTTAAGTCAAGCGATTCTACTGAAAATTTGTAAAAAAAAAATGATTTTGAAAAAAAAAATTATACGAGCGCATATAAAGGTCAACTGGATAACTATGCATTGAGTGGTGCCTAGTCTAACAGTTCACATCTAAGCTGTTAGATGTAGGACATACATCTGAGGCAAGACAAATGCAACTATTGGATTTTAGTTTTTCTTTTCTTTTTTCTTGTTGCAAAAAATATGGTCGTATTTATTGCTGTTCTTCTTCGTTTATCATATGTATGTTCATTGTCCCTTCTATTCGAATTGTGAAACTCAAAATTCCCATCTCCCAACTCTTTCAACTTAACCTGTTGTGATTTATTATTGTAAGTTAGTCTCCAAGTTCTAAGTAATTTCTATATTATCATTCATGATTATCTCATAATTCATTCTCAATTCTCAAGGCATTCTAGTATTCTCAATTCTCTTGTGGCTAAATTAGGGTTTGTATTTAAATGATTTATTATTTGTTAAATGAGTCAATATAGTTAAATTATGATTTACTATTTATGAATTGGATTATTAGAATGTTATGGAAACAAAGTTTGCTAATTGGATGTATAACTTACTATTTTTTCTATTTGATTTTGGATATTGTCAATCGTTAGTATTTGGAATACTTGCTAGCTAATTGAATTATTCAATGCCTAACTTGCCAATTTATTAATGATTCAATGTGGTTAAATTAAGATTTGGGAGATTTGTTAATTTTATATTTTATTTGTTAGTTCCTTTATGTTTTAGTTTTTTGCTATATGTATCTAACTAATTAATGACGTAATTTATGTTTTATGGTTGTCTAATTTGCCAACTTATAATTGATTATTAACACTCTCAAGTTTTAATGCTTTATTTGTTGCTTCTTTTATGTTTCAAGTTTGTGTTAAATGTATCTAACTAATTATTGACTCAATTTATGTTTTAATGACAGACTTAATGTTTTATTTGTTAGTTCTTTTACGTTTTAGGTTGAGCTGTATGTACCTAGCTAGCTAATTACATTTTATAATTTCAATTAAAAATCAATAATTTTTTTTTACAAAGGTACGTGGCCAGAGAATCAGTATCTCATTTAAGCCCCAAACTGAGAAATTTTGAAATGAATTAAGAAAGTAAAAGAGACATCATTACATCACAAATACTACAATCTCAAACAATATCACAAATATCATTTTCATGATTGGTATAAAATTTGCTATTTTGATAGCATTTAAGTTTTTCAGTATTGTTAATTTTTTTTAACAAATTGTTGACACAACTAACATTAAACCCTAGATCCACCATTGACTAACCCTTTATCTAATGGTGTCTTATATGTTTACACCTATACATATTTTGTATTAGGTTTCTTTCTTTTTTATTATTTTATAGCATTTCTGATCTCAAACACATATACTAAAGCACAAACAAACTTTATTATACATGCATGCGTCCTATAAAATTTGAAATAATATATATATAGTACTAGATCTTTATGTATGATGATATTTATTAAGTGCAAGTTGAAGATTTTAAAACACAAAAGATGAGATAAATTGAGAAGAAACGCATATGTAGCAGCAGTTAACTTTAAATGTAGAATAATATTATGTTATAATTTTTTGGGCAGGCAAAATAAAACCTAAGAAGTGGATTAGCAAGTAGCAACTTTAGTTTCATAAATATATTATTTTATGAGAATAATACTTATACATGCATGCGCACAAAAAGGGAGGGGCGGGGGAGACTTTGTTGTAAATTTAGTTTCATTTTGAATTGGTCGTCTATGTTATTTTTATCAGGAGATAGAAATCCAACTAACATAGGGTATAAATTTCATAAATGTTGTGTTAACATAAGAGTTGAGTAAATAAGCATTATACAGTTCAAAAGTATGATTATTGAGGCAAGGCATTTATCAAGTGTTTCTTTTTAGAATAAAAATTATAAACTTAATTATTAAATTAAAAAAAATATATATAATTAATTCAATAAATATAATATTACATATTAATGGTATAAAATCATATTTAACTTTGTAACATTTTTATTTTTAATTTGAATAAAACCACGTAAAATATGTAATTTGTTACAAAGTTATGATTGATAATTAATCATAATTGTCCGAATTGAAAATTTAGTTCAAAAATCATAATAAATATTAATTTGATGAAAAGTGACACTTAAAAAGTGTCATGAGCATAGGTTCATCAACATGCATATATGATTATTGAGGATTGAAAATGATATGAGTCTTGGAATAAGACATGCATCCAATTGTACTATTTAATGTAAAAATTATAACACTGCACATTACATTGAGAAAATAAATTAATATGATTGAATTCTGATTTATATGCACAGTACAACATATAAATTATATAAAATCACATATACCTGATAAATATACTTAATTAAAATGTTATTTATATTTATTGACGCTGATGTTGACATATGATCATATATTAAGACCTTGTTCTTTTCCATGGTACCCTACAACACTTATCGTGATTTACTACGTTATCCACAAACTACGACATCTTACCATGGTAGACCACACTTTATCATAATCACCATACTTCACTTTTCTCTCTACTTTTTTTATTTTTCTCTCTCCCCACCTATCACACTAACTACTTTTACTATAAATTTTATGACAATATATCATATCATACCATACTGTAATATACTATTCTTTTCACAATAGGAAAATTGAATTATAATAATCCCATATTTGGCTAATTGGATGACGATAATCCCTACTTTTAGTTTGTATTTTGGTGGTAAAAAAAAAAGGATTGTAGCGGGACATCATCGAGAAGATATCATAGATTTTGTGTTGCATTTGATTCAAAATTTTCTATAACACTTTGACATGATTTTTAATGAATTTACGGTGTTTCTCCCGATTTTTTTCAATTTTTTTTACTATTTTTTTACGTTTTTTTAACTTTTATTCATTTTAAAAAATCATAATAATTACTCGGAGTCTCAAAAAATAATTTAAAAAAATGTTTTAGAAACTACGATTCATTACCTTTTTAGGGGCATGAACGAAAAAAATAAAAACAATATGAGGTAGGAATGAAAAAATTAAAAAGAATGTGGAGGTAAATTTGGTACCACTACAATACAATTTTTTTTTGACCACCAAAATACAAACTGAAAATAGAGATTATCACCATCTAATTTACAAAATATGAAATTATTATAATCCAATTTTCCTTTCACAATATATCATACTATACTATTTGTGTACTTTATCCATCAAAAGATACAAGGATAAACCGATAAAGCACCCGGACTCTATTTTCCACACCCTCCCAAGAATTTTTTTTTTTTTTAAAAGATGTAGAAGGGGCAGAGTAATCAGAGCAATGGTGGCCTAGAAAAGGGATGAGTCGGTGCACGGGCTAAATGCCAAAATGCCACCCACCAAACTTACTCTTTTTTTTTTTGTTCTACTTTTATATGTTTCACTCTTAATTTAATACAAACACTGTGGGCTTGATGACGTTGTTTATCAATCTAATTACTTCTAATTAATCATCCTCTTCTTAATCATTTTCCACCAACTCCATCCTTAATCCTAATCAATTTCTTGGCTTCTTCCCCCTCTCGGTTATGCCAAACATTTTATGTATACCATTCCACGGAAAAAATTAGCGGTTTAGACAGTGAAGCTATAATGCATCTCTCCTATTTATGTCGGAACTAATTAGAATATAAAGCACCTAGGGTTTAAGTAGTTCCGACATTAATAAGAGAGGTCTATTATAATTTTAATATTAATTTTAACCTTAGTCTTGAAATTTGGCGCAAATCAGGACATAAATTCAAACATTAGAAGAAAAAGAAAAATAGTACATGGACCTTTTTTTCAACCTACAAACTTTAATGTCCTTTTTTATTCAACTCATAAACTTTATGGTCCTAAAAATAAACAATGAAAACTAAGGGTCCAGAAAATAAATATCACTATACTTCGAGGTCCAAATGCAAAAAAAAAAAACCTAAGGCCCCGTTCTTTTGTGCGTTAGCCCACCCAAACGCAACGCAAAATAAATCAAACCTAATGCAGGATAAACGCAAAATATCGCAATCTACTATTCTTATATTATAATAAACACATTAATTCCAACGCAACACAACCGCAACTTACCGAAACGCAAACACAACGCAAAAAAGAGCGGGACCTAAGATAGTACCTCATTAATTATTAATTCTTTTTTTTAGGCCAACGGAGACCGAAAAACATTAATTATTAATTCACTTCCAAAAAGAAAAAGTAGCTAGGTGGGTTACTGTGGGTTTGGGGGGGGGGGGGGAATTGAAGCACATCGTACAACCTATAATCATAGAGATAAATCACAAAATAATACGATAGACTAATAGGATGTGCTTAAAGATTATCCACAAAATTTGTCTACACATAGAATTTGTAATCATAGAAATCACAAAATGATATGTTGCACTAATAGGGTGAGGTCAAAGCTGGTTATCCACAAAACTAGGAATGATGCACCAAATGAAACTAAACTTTCGCAACAACGAGATACAAATCTTTCATTGTCCAACCAAAAGAACAAGATAAAAAAAAATAATAAAATATTGCTTTCACTTGTCAAGAGACATAGTTTTGTTCCTAGTAATCGAATAAGAATTTTCAAATCATGTTTTTTTTGTGTGTTTTTTTATTTGACACATGATATTCTAGTATATTTAGGAATGAATTCAACTGAAAGACATAATAATTACAGTTTAGTTAATAATATATATATATATATATATATATATATATATATATATATAATTACTCCCTTTGTTCAATATTTATTGTTATAATTTCAATTTTTACGGTTCCTAATGTCACTCTTTAATTGATAATTTGTTACATAATATGTTATTAACAACTGCAATATTATACTTTTATGAAAGCATTTTTCATTAAAAATATAATAGTGGTAATTTTATATAGCAACTCATTATATATATTAAATTTAGGGAAATTGGATTCTAATAATACGAGCTTTTGGCCATATAAGACTTAATAATACGAACTTTCGATTAGGTTCTGAATAATATGAACTTTGACCTCATGTTGCCCCCAGTAACACGCCACTGAGTTACCCTTTTCTTAACTCGGTGGCGGTCCTAGCTGGCGGCGGAGGGATGGGTTTAGTCAATTTTGACTTGCCCGGTCAGCATTATTTTTGTCCACATCATCCTCTCTCTCTCTCTCTCTCTCTCTCTCTCTTCGTTGCATTTTCTGATTTCACGAATAAATTTCCTCACCAACCACCTTTGTAAATAACCCACTTCATATCTCTACCCCCCACCAAACCCAGAAAAAATTTGCAGACATCACAAACAACTTATCCTTCTTCTTCTTCAACCTCAAGCTCTCATCAATGGCGATCGACATGGACCCACCCACCCTGAACTACACACACTCCTCTGCCATTGACGATGAGAACTCCACCGTCACAACCACCACAACCACCGCAAGCTCCGCCATTATCGTCCCTCCGACAGTTTCCATTTCCCTCTCTCTCTCCTCCTCCATTCCCACCCTAAACTTTTAAAAGACGGACTAATAAGTTGCAAAATACGGGAAATCCGAACCCAAAAATTGAAAAAAAGGATTTATCTATCTCACAAAACCCTAGATCCAGAATTACAGATTGAGCGCCATGGCTGCTAGAGCACTGTCAGCAGCATCGCCATTGAAGCTCTTCACTTTTTCTTCATCATCTTCTTCCCAATCTTCCTCCATTTCCCTCAAATTCCCGCCCAATTTCCTCTCCGCCATTACTCATGCTTCTCACTTCAGCACCTTCTGCTCCGACAAGAAGAAGAAAAAGAAGAGAGAGACAGAAAAATCACAGAAGAAGACGACAATGGTGACTGCGAAGGCCAAATCCGCGGCGGCGTTGGAGGTGGTGAAGCGGCGGACGAGGTCGGAGAAGGAGTTTGATGAGGAGTGCGTCAAGAATTTCGGGGATAAAGATAGTCATATTCCCGTTTTGCTTGGTGAATTTTTGGATGTTTTATCGCATCCGTTTCGATTGCCATCGGACCACCATCGTCTGGTTCCGCAACGACCTCCGCGTCCACGACAACGAACAAGGAAGAAGGAAGAAGAAGAATTGGGTTTTGATGTTTCTGGAGAAAATATGTTCAAATCAAAAGTGGGGTGGGGGGTTGAATTGGGTTTTATTGAACTTGAATTAGTTGGCAGAGGGACTTTCATTAGGGATTGAATTTGCAATCTGGGTTTGGTATGGAGAGAAGAGTAGGAGAAGCCATGGCCATGGCCACGACTGTCTGTTGGATCGAAGAAGAGGAGGGAAAGAGAGAGAGAGAGAGAGAGGAGAGAGAGAGAGAGAAAAATTGAGTCAATGTGTGATGTGGCGATTTTTTTAAGTCAAATGCTGAGCTGGCATAGTCAAACATCAAGGAGCACATGCCGCCACCGCCATGTCATTTTACCGACGAGTCAGAGCAGTGCTAACTCGGTGGCATGTTACTGTGGGCAACAGGGGGTCAAAGTTCATATTATTCAGAACCTAATCGAAAGTTCGTATTATTAAGTCTTATATGGCCAAAAGTTCGTATTATTAGAATTCAATTTCCCTTAAATTTATAGTCAAAATTTTTGAAATTTGACTGCATAATTTTCAAAAAGACAATTCATATGGAACAGGTGGAGTATACCGAATTAGACATTATTCTATCTTAAAATAACTTAAGGTGTCTTTGCCAATCGGAAAATAAATAAATAAATAAATAAATAAATAAATAAATAAATAAGCTTAAGTAGACATAAGAAACCTAATACTAGTAGCTCACCAAGAGTGTAAAAGCTCCCACATTTATGGTTAGAGGATTTATAGAAAAGAGTGCAAGGGGTAAAATAAAAAGCGAATGAAAAGAAGATGGACAGGAAATGATGATGAATTTGGAAAGGATAAGTGTTTGCATGAGCATAAGTGGCTAGCTAGGGTTAGGCTGGCTGGGGTAAGTGAGTGGGTGGTTGCTTTTTGTTCTCTCTTTGGTTCATAAAAGTGAAATGAAAGGCTTCTCCTGCTGCAACTGCAAATGGAAGGAAGAAACCCAAGCAACATCGATTGTAATCAAAGCAAATTGATTCAGTCATTCAGATGATGAATATCAGACACACAGCATTGGCATTTGGCAAAGGTAGGTGAGGGTGACCCAAAAGAAAAGGAGGAATCTTGTAAATATATATTCCACTCAAATAACCCACACCTCATAACATCAACCCACTAACTGTATACAAACATTGAAAAAGTAGTAGCACCGTAAATTAAATAAATAAATAGTTATAAAGATAATAATAATATGTACCCATGAAATAAAAATCAAAAGGATGCATCAAATTCAATCCAACAACTTTCAGCAAGTAAAGTGAATAACAGCAGGCCAGAAGCTAGTGTCTTTTGTCCTAACTTGCTGGCTTTTCAGCATTTCATTTTCAAAAGGGAGAAGGAACCAGCATCCCTCATGGCTCATCCCATTCAGCATACAATGATACAATAACACATGCATTAAATAAACATTGTACATATATATATATATATATATTTATATATGAGTAAATTACATTTACCTTACCTTACATTTGTGGTAATAATTTTTACACACTCGATATTTGTGAAATAATTTTTACCTTACCTAGTATTAAGTGTTTATATATTTAAACCTCCTAAAATATTTTATATTTGATTTTTGTTGGATTTTTCGGCAAACATTAAAAAGATAAATATGAATTGACTTTTTTACCCTTGATATTAATTCTTTTTCATTTTTCATTTTCATTATAAGATATTTCTTCCATTATAATTGATTTTTTACCCTTGATACTTTTATAAGATATTTTATAATTGCGTTTTCATTTTCAAAATGGGGAGGAATTGAGTTTTCGAACAAATAAAGTAGAGAAAAGGTTGGGGTTTAAATACCATATGGATTAATAGTAAGGATAAAAATGTCAATTCATGTCTAATTAAAAGTCATATGAATTAATATTAAGGGTAAAAAAAGTCAATTCATATTTATCTTTTTAATGTTCGTCGGAAAATACAACAAAAATAAAATATAAAATATTTTAAGAGGTTTAAATATATGAACACTTAACGTCAAGTAAGGTAAAAATTATTCATAAATGTGTAAAAATTATAACCATAAATGTCTGGTGTAGGATATATATATATATATATATATATATATATATATATATATATATATATATATTCACTTTCGAACATTAATAAGCTGTATTTTAAAGTGTTGAATAATAATGCAACAATTGTTTTGGACAATAATATGTTGTACTTTGGAGGATGATGGAGAATAATGCCCCTAGAACTAATTCCGACTTTGGATGACTCGCTGGTGGTCTTAGGTAGCAAAACAAATTGATTAAATTTTGAACAAAAATCAATGTAATTGTTAGGGGAACGGTAATTTTTGAAGGTCTCAGTTGTAATTGGGAGCAAACATTTGCTACCACTCCTGGTCCCAGTCGTAACCGAGAGCAAACTTTTGCTCCCACTCGCGGTCCCACCAGGAGTGGAAAATGAACCAGGAAGTTTTCATTTTAGTTTTGGTTCGCGAACTTATTTCACTCATTATTTATTTTTTTCCTTTTTGAAAATCGACATAACAACAATACAATTTTTAAAAGATGTCACTGTGTAGATTGTAGAAGCCAAGTCAGTGAGAAAATACATACATACATACATACATACATACATACATACATACATACATACATACATACGAGGTACGAACGTGTGTGTGTGACAAACCACCCCAGACGTGATTGTTCCCCGGCAGTCTGGCTCCATCAATTAAGTTTCATGTAGCCTTTCCTTGGTGCCTTTCACTCAACTTGAAGTGGCTGAAATTGGCCTTCCAAAGTTGTTATTAACATGCTCGTGCAGCAAGTGCAACACCCTTTTTATCTCAAAGCTCGCACTCCCCACCTATTTGTCATGAACAATGTTGTTCTTGAATGTCCAACAAATCGTACAGATCATGGCTACTTTCTCAAGATTATCACGCATCATCCGTTAGGCGCTAATGAGTAAATTAAAAACCGTTTGATACCTCCTTCCTTCTTCAATTTCTTGGCACCCCAATGCACTCCAGAACTCTTTCGCACAATAGTAGTCCTACAAGATATGCATGTATCGTTGTTTCAGTTTCTATTCCACAGAGTGGGCAACTGTCATCACCATTTGCAATTCTCTTGGCCACCGCATCTCTTGTACGTAGGTAGAGCGCCCACATAAGCTCTCCAAAGAAAAGGTTTCACTTAAGTGTAATTTGCAAATTCCATAACATCCTCCAAAACGCATCCAAATTGTTTGAACTAGCTTGTGGGTTGTCTACTAAGTTGTTGCGAGTAACGAGGTGATAAGCTGACCTTACAGAGATTTCACCATCATTTGTGAAATACAACACCAGTTCATCATTTGGCCATGCGGGACAAAGGGGAACACTCATTATGTCGTCCACATCAATAGGCAAAAAGATAGTGTCAATCAATTTAGACCTCCATGCATTCATAGAATAGCATGCACTAAGTAATATTGACACAGGGTGAAGCCCCTTTTTTAGAGAGAGAGGCTTTGCCTTCTCTTTAGAAGATAGGGTTTCATAGTTAGGTTAGGGAGAGTTCCGTTCCTAAGAGAAATGAAAGGTTTAGTGTGAGAGCCCCCTCCCCTTTTCCCCCTTCCCCTCTCTCAATCTGCTTTGGTCTCTTCATACTCCCACTATATCTCTTCCATTGCCCTTTTCTCTGATCTCCTTCCTGTGGGGTTTCCAGCCTAGTTCTCTCTGAGATCGATGATCCACGAGAGAATATGAGAAATCTGGGTTCTTGTGGCTCAAATTTGAAATTTTTGTCTCATTTGCCGAGTGATCGTTCAAACTGAGGGTTTCCGGTTTTCGATCGCTGAGTTCTAACCCTATTCGACGGAGAATCGCTTTGGAGTTTCTAGGCGACATAAATATTTGTCTGTCTCTTGATTATCTAGGTGACCAGACAGAAGGGTTCATCAATGCGGTAGAGCTAGGGTTGATGGCAACAATGGTAGGTCGGTTGACGATGGTATGTTGAACTGGACTCTCCAGATCTGGAAATGTTGGTTTCTTGGGTTTGATCCTCTTTGAAAAGTGTTGGTTAACTTTTTTGATCCACTGTGGTGGAGGATTCTCTCAAGATTGCTTTGTGGTGTAATGGTTGTTGCTTTAGTCTTGATCCTTTGGTTCGTCCTGTTAGTTTTTGTTTTGTGCTTTTTTTAATTTCGTTTTTTTTCCTTTTTTTTCCTTTTTCTCTTTGTCTCATATGGTTAGTTACTTGATCCTGGATAGGAGGTTTCTAACCACAGGTTGGTCCCCTCACCATTTACCCTGTAAAAGGTGGACTAACCCATTTACCCCAGTTAAAAATTAAAAAAAAGGACCTCCATTTAGATGTTAAGTAGTCAATTAGGTCGCAGACCTTGTATCATCTCACTTCCACTCTGATAAGGATTTAAACCCATAAAGAGATTAAGCTAGGGATCCATTTTGCCTCCCAAATATTTAACCTTTTTCCTTCTCATACTCACCATCTCAAACCTGCCTCAATGACCTTCAGAGCCCCACATAGCCCATTCCAAGAATAGCTCGGTGTAACACCCCCAGGAATATGACGGTAGTAATTTTAAGTTTTGAGGACGAAACTTCTTTTAAGGGGAGTAAGATGTACTAACCCACAGAAAATTACCCCCTTATTACGTATTAGTTAACCTAAATAATCAAGGTTAAAAATAAGTAATAGTAATTAAAGCGCGTGTTCCAGCTTTTCTAACCACGTGTGTGTTTTTGCAGGGCTTGAAGAGTGCAACGATCATCAAATTTATCAATTTAAAATTTTTCCTTTTTTTTTAACAAACAAAACTGGCGCTCCCCAAGGAAACACACTTGGCCTTATGAATCCTAACTGAATCAACTCATCCAGTTGAGTCTTGAGCTCTTTTAACTTGGCTGGTGCCATTCGATATAACGCATTAGATATTGGTTGCGTACCTGGAACTAACTCTATTTCAAAATCGATTTCCCTCCTCGGGGGTAAGCTAGTTAGCTCTTCAGGAAAGACACCTGGAAAATCCCTTACTACGGGGATATCTTCGATTTTCAGCTCTTCTGGCTTACTTCCCATTACATAAATAAATATCCTTCCGCTCTTTGGCGCATAGCCTTCTTGCCTTCATCAAAGACACAATCCTACAATTGGGCTTCTCAGATTCACCCTTGAAATGAACCTTACCTCCTAACCGACTATTCAACACAACCATCCCTTCATCACATTTTATCTTGGCTCCATGCTTGGCTAACCAATCCATGCCTAAGATAACATCAAATTCAGCTATGTCTATGATGATAAGGTCTGCTGGAAAACTTTCCTTCAATATTCTAAGAAGGACATTCAAGAGTGCCCTTCCATAAGTTATAACTTGGCTATTTGGTAGCCTTATCTGGTATGCTACTGCCTTCTCATGTTTTTGTAAGCCTAGCTCAGAACTATATAACATGCGCAGAAATAAACGAATGTGATGCACCGGGATCAAGTACAACATAAACAGGTTTGGCATGTATTAAAAGATCCCTGGGAACTACTAAACTAGAGGTGGCCACTTCCTTTTCGGCCTGGCCTAAGTCTCTTCCTTTTCTTGATATACATTTCCCAGTTCCTTCTTCACTCTTTCCACCTCAGCTGCATGTTCGTATAATTCCTGCATTGTATTGAAGGTTGACCTGCCGAATGACTTCGTATATACGAGGCCAACCCACCCTCGAATCTAACAAACTTCATACGTTCTATGGTCACGTATTCTGGCGCGAAACGTGCCAGCTCGTTAAACATTATAGCATACTGCATAACTGACATCTCATGACTAGTCATCCTTAACTCCATGAACTCCTTCTCCTTTTGACGCTGCAAGAAGAGGGGGTAAAACTTGGCTCAGAGATCAACTGGGAAATCCTCCAATGACAATTCCGTTCCCTTGAACTAGTTCTTCATGGTGCCCTACCATAGATCCGCCTTCTTGACCAGGTAAATGGTCCCCATGGTTACCCATTTCTCCTTTGGTACCTCGAGGACCTCAAATGTCTTTTCCCATACCCTGGATCCAGTCTTCTAATTCTACGGGGTTGAACCCTCCTTCATATGTTCTAGGGTTCGTCTTGGTTACCCTATCAGCATGGTCATCATTCTTAACAACACTACTCCCTTCCACACTGGAATTTGGGATTCTCCCTAAAAGATCACATATCACTTGACCTAAATTCGGGGTGATAGGGGTTAAGTGGGGGTCTCCTATTTGCTGGATGATTCTGACACAGGGTTGACTTGGGATAACGGGTAACCCTTGGGGTCCCTGCAACTGTAGGTTATGTCCTCAGGAATCAGCTATTTCTTCCCCATGTTCGTTTGAAGGGTGGTCGTTGTTCAACGCGTGCGACACGCTATTGATAAATTAAAGAACTCGAATCTCAAATAATTCTTACTTAAGCATATCCCTTTGTCCCTTGTTATTCTCACATGATTTAATCATAACCCATATCCCCTAAAACTTGTTATTCCTCCTCTTGTGTCCATGGTTACTCGTTAATAACTATGTATCCATATTTTTCCCATCACGTCGATATAAACATACGCATATATCCCCTTTCTCACTTGTCGGCCTGTCACACCTTAGAGCTTTAGGTTTAAAACACATGCAACCTTAAGACATTAAAAGAAAATTCCCAATCATAACATATAAAAACCAAACTTATCCATAAACCACAATACGTATGAAAAAAAAATAATCAAAAGATAATTATTCCATGATTACAGCATTGTTTCAACCATAATACTCATCAAAATAATACTTCACATTCTTCCTCCCCTCCTCTTGCCCATACAGAACCTAAACTCCCTAAGAAGGGGTATAATCCTCATCGTTCTCATCATCATTGTCCTCAGTATCGCCACTCTTTTCAACCTTGAAGTGTACGATGGACTAATCGGTCTCCTTACTCTCCCCCCAATCCGAACTAATTTCAATAACCATGGCGTCGGGCGCCAGAGGAGCGGGGACAATTTCCACTTCATTGGATGCATAAGAAGGGATATGAGACGGCTGTGGGCCTTCTTCTCCCCTTCTTCTTCCCTGTCCTCCATGGGCTCTTCTTCCCCTGGATCGGATTGGTTGTTCTGGTTCAGGGGTGAGGGATAGTGCTCCTCAACCCTTGAGGTAGTTGGGGTCCTAGGAGATCTATGAAATAATAGGGAATTTCCCATGATTGCATCTCCCAACATAGTGCATACTCATTACCTTCAGCTCAAACGTCACCACAAACCATGCCCCAAGAATTTGAAACCGTTCTTCATGAGCACCTTGCTCGAACGTAAAGATAAAGTCGTGATACTTGTGACGGAACCAGGTCCACGGGTGCAATGAGGTAGCGTTGCTAGCAAGCAGTGAGCCCTCATCACCGGATCATGATATTGAGAGTTCGGGTTCTTTCTCAACTTACAAAATGCTTCCATTAATTTTCACAATGTGCGAGGAAGCACAATCCTCCGGTTTCATCAACATCGTATAGGGGTTTTGCATTTCGGAACCGGCCATCTAACATATCGTATAACAATTTACAAATCAATAAAATAAAACAAACTACCGGCATAAACTTGCATCTTAAAAAAAATTTTCCCGGACGGGCCCCTAACTTGTCTCAAAACCTAACATCTTTCATGAACATTTTTGATATTGAATTAAAACAACCCTATATAACTTATCAATTCTCATGTACATGCATAACTTATCATTTATCAACCCTTCTTTTTGCTCATAAACTTAGAACGAATCGAGAACTTTAAGAATCAAGCTATAATTAACATTTCCCATATACATGCATGACCCTTATCCTCTTAACCCCTCTTCATATCACTTATAAATATGCATATAATTTCTCTCGACTCCAAATTAATTGCTCAACTTGAACAAGATTTAAACATTTCTCCAAGTACTCTATGCACTTAAATTCTAATAGATCACATGCATAGAAACTCTTACCCTATCCTTAATATTGCTTAATTACCTCTAGCATTATCATATACTTTTTCCTCAACACCGAGAAATATCTCAAAAGTGTTTCTCCCAGTTTGTTTCGCTCTGAAACCAAAACTGTAACACCGCCAGGATATTAATCATCAGATTAAGCTAATGACTCTCTTAACCTAATGATTAGCGCAGCAGAAATACTCACCTGAGGGCATTACCGCCCTCCATCGGAGATGGACGAGGCTAAAAACCAAAACACGGACATTTAGGCACAAACTTAAACCACAACATAATAAACCCCAAACATTTTACAAACCACAAACTAAACAAAATCTCTAATACATCTCAAAAGCAATCTCCCATTCACCTCGGATCCTTAGGATTTCTTCGAACCTTGTCCGTCCGGGGTCTTTCCCTTTCCTTTTGCTGGGCTCCCTAAAAGAAAACAACAACTTAAAAGAATGAGCTTAATTCAATACGTATACCCCTTTAGTAAAGAATAAAAAAAATTTTAGAAATTTACTCGCTTACTTTAGCGCGGTTCCATTAAATTACAATAATTAAGAGAGATAGAGAAGTAAACTTTGAGTAAGATAAACTTACATAACGTAGCCATACTTAATCCCTCTGAAGTAAACTGAACTTCATTGGAATCCGAAGCGTGAGTTCTTACTTTAATTGTACTTGATCATAAAACAAAGAAGGAACTAGTCATGAAGAACTTGACTTTAATCATGCATGACGTAAATAGAACCCTTTAAGAAAACACCCATATGAAACTTAGTGAGAAACCTTTAAAACATTCCCTTCACATGAAACCGTAAAACTTATAAGAAGGTCCCCTACTTGCGATCATCAGCTAAGCCTTCGTATGCGCATACCTGAACCGATCGAGAGATCCGGATGGTGGATAACTATCATGTATTGGCCAGATTTCCCTGGTGTGCACTTAAGGCACTAAATACATATTTTCCCCTGGTGTACACTAAGGCACGGTTACCCTGGTGTGCTCTAAGTCACGATTAATCATGGTGTGCGCTAAGGCACAGGTTCTCTGGTATGCTCTGAGGCACGATTAAACATGGGCGGGACCTTTATTAACCTTAGAAACCTAAAAACTTAAACCTTGAATACTGGAAACCATTTAATCCTTAACCAATCTTATTCCTAACTTGAAGATATTTCATAAAGCCTCTTGTACGGAAATATAATACATGAAGTACCAATAGTATCAAAGTATTGACCTAGCATAACGTGCTTTTTAAAAAAAATGTGTAGCATAAGCCCTTAAAATAATCGTAAAAATAACCTGATAATTTGACCATAATATTTGAAATTCATATGATTTGCGTAAGCCTTTGGACATAAAGCATAAGCGTTTGCATATAAGCATGGATGGTAGAATAAACACAACGGATTTGGTATAAAAAGAATAATTCATAATAATATGCATAAAATATATATCAGACGATATACGTATCTGAAGACTTAAAAACACACACTGGACGGGTAGGGACTTGAACAGTTTGAGTGCAACGATCTTTTGGATGGGCTTAGAAAAGAGAAGAGAACACGAATTAGAACCCTAACTAGGTAGGAGAATGGAAGGAAAACTATAATAAAGATACTCACGACTTGTTAATGGACTTAATTTTCCGCATAAAAAAATGACATAACTATCTCCATAGACATCGTATCGACGCATAAGAGAACTTTTTAGAAAGCTTGAAACACTCTCTACAACTTTGTAATTAACCCTGACAACCACAGACATGGTTAAGAAGGTCAAAACGTCGACTAAGCTTTTCCGATGGACCATAACTTGAGCTATACTAATCGGTTTTGGGCCCGTAAGCTGTCTACGAAAAGCTCATGGTTCACACTCCAACTTTCATTTTCACCACCATTTGATATAAGCATAGAAAAGGGTCGAAATTCAGCCCAGAACAGAGGCAGCCACAAAAGTATGTTTTCTGGAAAAACTCAGATTTTTACTCCTCACATAAAAGCTCATAACTCTCTCTCCCGGTATCCTATGAATGCATACCTTACCATTATGAAAAGCTCAGAATGTCCCCTACAACTTTCATGTTCCGCCCTTAGACCAGAGTGACCTCCAACTATACGAAAAATGACCATCTTTAAACTGACATCAGAAATTCTTATATTCGCATGACTTTACGATTTAGCCATAAATCCTAATATACTTATCGAAACGACGAACCGCAAAAATCGGGTGTTAGCTTACACTTTTATCTACCTAATCATGGCATAAGATTACCCATAATCATGTCACTCATTTTCTGGAAAACAAAATACAACCAGATTGCAACCCTCCTTGCAAATTATTAACATGCACCCTTAAACCTTTGTGATTTAGTCTAAATCTTTCTTGAAACATAATTGAACATCCATAAGTACAACCTTTAGACTTAAACACCCAGAAAATTACCATAGAAATCCATTTTTAATCCCATGCAACACAACTACATCATCTATTCCCGAAATCCCTCACTTAATACAACATGCATCACTCCAAAACATTCATTCTACTTATTCCATAGCTAATCTATAAACATGCACTTCAAATTCAACAAGTTTCCATACTTTCACATAGAATTACTCTAATACTCTCACATGCATGTCCATTATTTGCACTACTTTCACTTAATTCACACTAATATAACAAGGGATTACCAAAGCTTACCCAATCCACACTTTAGTACTTGGATTCCTTCAACCACCATATCTTGAACTTAAGTTTTACTTGATTAATCTCTTAAAATAAAACATGAAAAACCCCTAAAAATCATATTATAAGCATGTAATAACTCAAGGAAGAGTGAGTGTGGAAGATGGGGGAAATTACAACACAAAAGGAGGAGAAAGGAAGAGGGCGGTGGTGCCTGCAGCGCTACGGTGGTTGACGGCGGTGGAAAACAGAGAGAAAGAAGAAAGGGAGATGGGTTGGGGGAGCTGGACGGCCAGTGACATAGGGAGCGAGAGAAGAGGCTTAAGAGTGTTTAATTTGTGTTTGAATTGGAGAGTTAAATTGACTCCCCCAAAAGAATCATATACCACAAACTATATATTTAACAAGGAGGCCCAAATTGACCCTCTAATCTTTCCCATAACCGGCCAAAGTGATGGCCCAAAATAAAACTTCATCCATTTTAATTTCCTCCTCATACTCATATCTCCCTAAACCCCAAATTACCTAAACTTGGTATACCGTAAAATATCCTTGGTAACCCATGAAAACTCAAGTAGATATACCTATACACCTCCTTGGGACTCTTTCATAATTATTTCCGATTTTTCTTGGTAAAAGAAAGACCAGTTATATCAGTCTTGGAGACGGAAAGCAGAAGCGTTCACGTCACTATAATTTAATGGAAAAAGAACGAGAAAAAAAGGAAAAAATTTAAACTAATAAACTTGATGATCGTTGCACTGTTCAAGCCCTGAAAAAACACACACTTGGTTAGAAAAGCTTGAAAACGTGCTTTAATTACTATTACTTATTTTTAACCTTGATTATTTAGGTTAACTAATACGTAATAAGAGGGTGATTTTCTTTGGGTTATTACACCCGGCCTCGACCCCAGTATTGCATCTAACATAGAGGAGTTCGGAAAGTACTTCACTTTTAAAATCTTGTCCATAACTCTCCATGGTTGTCTTGCTAATGTAGCCAAGCTAAAGGCTTGTAGATACCTAAAACCGAGATCTTCATGAATTTTGCTCTAACATAATTTATCTTTAGCGATCTTGTGAGTTTTCTTGCACGTCTCTTATGAGCCCACCAGTAGTTAATGATTACATTAGAAGTTATTTAGCAATTTGAACACGCTCATTGCATACGCAGGGATTGCTTGAACGACAACCTTCACCAGCACCTCACTCCCCACCCATGACAGTGTTTTTCCTCGCCACCCTTTAATTTTACTTTGAACTTTGTCTTGGATAAGGGTAAATGCCTTGGTAATTGCTTCTCCAATTTTTGTTGGGAGCCCAAGGCATTTTTCATGAGCCATAATCTCTTTGACATCTCCGGTGATCAAGATCTCATATCTTTGATTTTGGGGGACTTTTGAGCCAAACACTATATTTGATCTGTCAAGGTTAATTTATTGGCCCAACGCCATCTCATATTGCTTCAAAATCTCCCTAATGGTATGAGCAACTTCCACTGAGGCCTCATAGAGAAAATAATAGATTCGCCAGCAAATAATAAAACGGGAAATTTCAGCAGCGGACCTTGATCCCGTGAATGCTACCTTGTCTTAGCACCTCATGCAACATGTAACAGATACCATTATCACAAAAAAGAAAGGTATACGGAGATATCGAGTCTCCTTGTCGTATACCCCTCAAAGGTTAATGTATCCCTTCGATTCCCTATTTATTACAAACAACAATGAGACCATCTCCACAATTCTCATGACCAACTCTACCCATCTATGACCAAACCCCATCTTCAGCTTGACTCGCCACACGAAACTCCACTCCAGTCCACTTTATCATAAGATTTGGACATATCCAACTTGAAAGCCATAGTATTCTTACTTCGACTAGTGGAATTCATGGAATGGAATATTTCGAAAGCAAAAAAAAAAAAAAAATATTGTTTAAAAATATGACAGCCAAGAGTAAATACACTCTGATTATCCGTTACGATGTTGGGCAATATTTTTTTCCAATTGTCGAGTAACAACTTTTGTTGTGAGCTTATATAATACACTGCATAACCTAATTGAACGAAAGTCACTCACCTCCATGGATTATGTTTTTTGGGGATTAAAACTGTTGGGGAGATCCAAGGGAGGGCCCACTTCAACCAAGGCCCATGGTATACAAGTTAAGTGAGGTTCCATCTAAAAACTAATTGGTGTTAAGAGGAGTAGCCCACTTGACATATATATCATGGGCCTTGGTTGAAGTGGACCCCCTTTTGGATCTCCCAACAAGTGGTATCAGAGCCGATGGTTCGTTCGGCTGGGTGCATACAAGGTGCGGGAAGATCACCATGGACAGGAGCATGAACCATGGCGCGTGCGCGGCTGGGTCTCCTAAATGCGCAGAGTGGCGGCATGAGACTCGGGTGGAGTAGGGTGCGACTCTGTGGAGTAAGGTCCAGCTGGGACTCTTGAGGCAGAGTGGTGGCATGAGACTCAGGTGGAATAGGGTGCGGCTCTGTAGAGTAAGGTCCGGCTATGATGGGCTCCTGATGGTGACTTGAATCCTTGGACAGAAAGAGACTTCCGATCAAGGAGGAGAGACTCATGGGTGAATCCCAACAATCTCCCCCTTCACACATGAGTCTCTCCTCCTTGATCTACTTTCTTTAACATAGAACTAAACTCAAAACCTTATAGTTTTGTCTCCGACAAGAAGTCCAAGCTTGGCTTGTAGGCCCTCATAATGCGATGGAGGTCCTTGACTGCCTGAGGGTTGTCGATCCCTGATAGTTTAGACATAAAAGATTTAATGTTCTAGGCAAGGCTGCTTAACAATCTCTGCCTTTTCATCAGTTTGCATTGAAGAAGAATATAATACATCAACAACACATACCTTTTCCCCTAAGCCATCCCGAGACTTAAAATATAACTTGCGCTTGAACATATCGTTTCTTAAAACAACTCCCCCTCTACCTAATGCCATCTCGGTTGCCTTCCCTACTCTAATTTCTATCTTCCTACCGCTAGAAGTTGAGTTTCCGATAGGTTCTATAAAAGCAAAACGTATCCTAGCTTTTGGTTGTATAGTGTTTCCTTTCAAAGTCGAAAACAACCCCTTTTCCTCATGGAGTTCTAATTCCACATTTCTTCTACGTGACTTCAAAGGGATGCCTTAAAGAAACAACCATATTGCAACTCCTCCCTAGGTGTCTCAAGATTGATAATCTCGCAGTCTTTGAGCATGTCCCAATTCCCCGCAACCATACAAGAATTCTGGTAACCGTTGATATTTAAACGTGTGATCCATATTGATTTCTCATTCACCTTCATCATCAACCCCCTTCGCAATTTTTGTGTAACATCTATGTCCACTCTAAAGCAAAGGAATTTGTGAGCACCATACATCGACTCTTCTTCACATCCCACGAGAGTTCCAACTTTTTCAAAATTTTTGTGAAGGTTTGTGTTTGTCTGACCGCTAGGACCTCATGCCCTTTAACCCAAAACCTCACAATCTTGAATTCTATTTTTGTAAATTGATATGTACCTTCCCATGCCTTCAGGAGTAACAATTAATTTGCCGTCAAAAGTTCAAGGCACTTCATTGGTCACAAAGTCTATAGATCTGTCTTTTACCAAGAACAATTGAAAAGGGAATAGATTGACATCAAGCTCTCTGAGAACCACCCATTTCGATGGTTTCCAGATGTTCTTCATCACTGATTTCATGACCTTAGGGTTAAAAGTATGTTTCGTCAAGAAATGTCCGACTAGGCTCAATTCAATTTCCTCTTTCTTTTCTCTCGGTATTTCATCATTAACTATCACAATCTCCTCCTCTGCTTTTGTCAGCTTTAGTTTTTCCACTTCAGATTCATGTCGTCTCTTACATTATGCGAAAAACTTTGGAAACTTAAGTTGCATATACACGAAAACCCTAAAACTAGAGGCACCCAACCGCTCTAGCTATAGTTCCTAGGCAACCCATAAGACAATTGATGTCAACACCAAGCCTTTCTATAAGACACACCAGACCACTTTAACCTCATCGAAAACCGAAAGACAGACTGCCCTCACAATAAAGACGTTGTCAAAGAGATCGCAGCTTGGGTTCGTTGGAGTATGGATGTCTTTTTGCTTATAGAGTCAACATTTTCTGTCTTACATCAAAATAAGTAGGTATAATTAACAAGAAAATATCAGACAACCGTTCCTTTTGTTTTTTTACTAGTTCCTTCAAAAACAATATTTTTGTTATAAAGCTCATATTACCTAAATAATAATAAAAAAAAATAATACACCCTATATAGAGGTCAAAGGAATAATTACTTCACATGGGGGATGAAGAAAGGTAAACCGAGACGAAGGTGATGTTTGATGAACTAATGCACACCATTGGTGTTGGTAATATTGGACCTTTAAACAAGTGGTACTGGTAGTAGTAATCACTATATCTATGGATCATAGTCTTCTCTTTAATTTTCTTTATAATGCTAAATATTAGATATTTTATTCAATATCAATTACACACTGTTTGAAATCGCGTTTAAATCATAAATTATTATTATTATTATTATTATTATTATAATAATTATTATTATTATTGTTACTATTATTATTATTTTTCTTATTATTATATATCTAATTTTAAATTAAATATCAAATTTCAAATTTTGTAACAACATTAATTTTTTTTTAGAACACAAGCTTTTGAGAGCTATCTAATAAATTATTATGAGAAAGGGAAATTCGTAATTGTACAAATTAAAGATTTAATTTGAACTTTTCTGGAATAGGCGGGTGCTTCTTTTTTTATTTTTAACAACAGTAAATGCAAGTTATCCAAATCAAGCCTCTATATATTCCAATTTAATTTAGTGAATTAAGAGGGGAAACTCGAGTTTAAGGACCAATTTATGTACTTACTCATTTCCACACAAAAAGATTTACGAATCATATATGCATGAAAATTTATAACATGACCTTTAACTTAAAAGGCCACTATGGTGCCAAGTGAGGCACTAACTCATGATTGGCCAAGCAACTCACTACTTATTTATAGAGTAATTAAATTTTAAAGGAAAATTGGATTCTAACAATCCTTATTTTTGACGATTGAATAATAATAATTCAAACTTTAAAAATATATGTTAGCAGTTCTAAATTTCAAACAATTGTATTTTTCTGGGCCACCACCGAGTGCATATTCTAAATATTGAGGATTTTGACTAGCTTTTGCTTTCAAACTTAGTACAATATTTTCCGACGCTTTTTAGTGAATTTACAAATTTGTCCCAACGTTTTTCGAATTTTTTTCCTAATTCTTAAGATTTTTTCTCCTTATTCTTTTAAAAAAAGTCATTATAATTGTCCAAATTCTCAATAACTAAACTTCATAACATTTCTAGGAATAGGATGAAAAAGGTTATAAAAATCTGAAATTTAAAACATTTTGAAGTAAAAATATAGAGTTGGATTTAATATAAAAGATACAAATTTTCAAAAATTGAAACCATTTGATGTACATGTTTAAAATTTACTCCCTCCGTCCCAAATCAATTGACAATTTGACAAAATGTTGACTGTTAATTACTCACAACACACAATGAGTTACAATATGAAATTACCGTCATTAGAAAGATACTTCACTAAAAATTATAGTAGAGGTAATTTCATATTGTAACTCATTATAATTTGTAAATAACTAACGTTCAAAGTTTAGTAAAAGTATCAATTAATTTGGGACGGAGGGGGTAGATTATCGTCTAAAATACGGATTACTGGAATTCAATTTTTTTAAAATTACGCATTTGAATAATGAATAGGCCCCTTGGTTCAGCTAATGTCGGGTCGACCATTTTGTTGCATCTCTTTTAGAAGCAAAATTTAAAACAGAAACAGAGACGTATAGGGCCTGACTGATTGGTGAGAGAGGTTGAGAGCCCATGAGCCGACTTCTGATCAGATGACCATAAGGGCTACTAATTGGGCTGATCTGGATTTTACCAAACTCATTAAAATCATGTCTGAAATCGGACAGCCAAGTGTTGGGATTCTAATTGGTGGATCCACTTTAATTTAAATAGACTCAGGCCCAATAGCATTTTACTGTAAACAGCTTGTTTCCTTAGACCCTCCAAGTTTAGCTACTCCATGAATCATGATGATATACTAGGTTATTACCGGAAAAAAAAAATCATCCTTCTTTCTCCCTACATCATTCTCATATCAAGAAAGTGTGAATACAAGCTATAAGGTAATCTGGTAAAGTTACAAGGTTGAATGTTTATTATTATATTCGAAGATAAAAAAAATAAATTTTTGTGTGAACATAAGCTACAAGGTAAGGTGGTAAAACTACTAAGTAGACCACTCATTATTATGTTCGAGGGCAAAAGAGTAAACTTAAGTGTGAACACGGGCTACCAACTAAACTGCTAGACAAGTAGCTCCTTCAAACATATTTCGTCCCCAACCCAATTAAGCCTCTTTATACATAGTATAGATATAGACTAGCGCATGGTATCCACGCAAGACACTGGCAGTAAAAGATGTAATGAGTTTTAGGTTATTATGACATATTTATAAAAGAAAAATAACAACCGCAATGGATGATGATTGATGAATGAAGTACCTTAAATGAATAAGAATATTTATTGATAAAAAAAAGAGATACAATTTTACAAGAGCACCTTCACTCCCAATCGCACCATCTCTTTCGCCACAAGTAGAGTTTTTTTTTTTTTTTTTTTTTGGCCACAACAAAATGCACTTCATTAATTCAAACACAAGGTATCAACCAGTCGTACATCAGTTAGGATATGTGGGGGCTCATAAAAGAAAGTAACCTTTGTGGTTAACAACAAACACCATTTAGCAAACCTTTGAGCTATCTCATTTTCCTCCCTTCTAACTCACCCTGTATCACTTACATTATTGCTTCGCAAGGAGTTGAAGACCTCTTCCAAGATTAGGGCATATGGACCTCTGCTTGCATAACCATACTTAATGTTTCTGACCAAACTCAAAGCATCACTCACAATCACGCATAAGTCTACTCCCTGTTCCAAGCTTGTGTCTAACGCTGGCTTGATTGCTTGGAGCTCAGCTAATTCCGCCGACCAGTTGGTTTCAACTTCTTCCCTGTAGTCCAGGCGAAGCAACCATTGCATCTCCTCGCAACACATCCCACAGGCACCACACCTCTCTCCTTATCAACATCTACATCACAATTAATTGTCAAGCCAACCTGACTGTCACTCCTTGGCCTTCGGGAACAAGTATGGTTACTCGCCTGATTGTTCTCGTGTAAACTCAAAAATTCCAAGCAACCTTTCTTGGCCATGTCCGCTACAAAAGTTGTGTCAATCCTGAGCTGGCTATGGACAAGGTCATTTCGTTCCGACCAAATGTTCAAGAACCCGTAGCAACACAAGGACACCTCCTTAGGCTTGAGCGAATCAACCATATTTTAGACCTACTCTTCACTGTTACTTCCTCTTATTCTAGGTACCTCTGTTAATCCAATGAGCTTCCACACCTCCCTTGTCCATAAACACTCAAAAAACACATGTCTCATGTTTTCATTCCCCTTTTTCCAACTATCACAGGTGTCATTAGCACTATAGTGCCACTTGAAGAGATTGTAGTTGGTAGGCAGGAGGCAATTAGTGAAACGCCACACAAAGTTCTTTACTTTTGAGTGAACATTTAGACTCCATAATACACTCCAGATTGACTCTTTGGGCGGGTTTGATGGAGATGCCTCGGAAGTCCTTAAGGCTAGGTGATAGCCACTTCTTACAGAGAACTCCACGTTCTTCGTCAATAGCCACCGCGGCTGATCTGACCTCTGTCCCGATGGCAGCGGAAGGCCTAAGATTACCTGAGCTGTCTCCTTCTCGAAAAATCGGCTTATTAAATCAATATTCCACCCTCTAGGGTTCCCTTCAGCTGTAATCTCCTTCAGCCTCCACTCCTAATCCCTTCAGCAGTAGATCCTTCCCCTCCAAGATGCTTTGCCATACAAAAATAGGATTGTAACTCTTTTTTGCATTGAGCAAATGCCCCCGAGGGAAATATCTCGCTTTCAGTAGCACACCCGCTAATGAATTGGGATTATGAAGAGGGGACAAGCCTGTTTTGCTAGCATAGCCACATTGAAATGTTCCATATCCCTGAACTTGAGCCCCCCTGCATTCTTCCTTAGGCATAATTGACTCCACTTCAGCCACTGAAGTCATCGCTTATCGACATCGTCGCTCCAGAAGAATATACTCATCATGCTAGTAACCTCCTTGTGGGAAGTGATAGATGCGTTTCATGACTATGTTTTTAGGAGTTTTCGATAGGGAATTAGGGATAATTTTATGTGTGAACCTTGATTTTTATTGCAATTTCCCTACTACACTTGGTGTTTTTGTTTTTGATGTGAATATGTAAGATTTGAGGCCAAAACACCAACTTTCTCTCAACTTCAGGCAAGAGTGAATACACCACGGACCTCTAAATGTCAAACCCAAACCGTGGTACAAATTTGGGACAGAAAGGAGCAAGGAATGGCCGGGCAGCAGCCACCACGGGTAGCCCGTGGTGGTGGCCACGGTCCGTGGCGGTTCAGCTCCTTATGTCCAGCTCATTTTGGCGAAGGAAACAAGAAAGAAGCGGGACAGTGCACACCACGGGCAGCCCGTGGTGGCAGCCACGGTCCGTGGCGACTGTCCTTCGCGTGAAATTAGGTCGTGCGTAGTAAGTAAAGGCAATAGTTTTTATTCTATATCATCTATCATTCATTTGTTCACCATCCATTCATCATCAGTCATCCATCTACCCTTGAAAGAGAGAAAAAACCCTAATAAATCCCTCCACTCATCAAACCTCCATCGAGATTCAAGATCGAGATTGATTCGAAGAGAAGCGAAGTTCAAGATTCGGGAAGAAATCATCAACGCTCGCGAGGAAGACTCCTCCCCGGGATCGAAAGGCTCGACAGTCGTATTCCTTGTAGTTTATATCTCTTTTTGATTTATTTCTTTGTTTTGAGAATTAATATGATGTTTGGAACTTGTGTCGTACTTTTCTTGAACATGAGTGAGTAGTTTATCTGAATTCTAGGGTTTTGCAACCCGAAACAATGTAGTTTGATTGATTGTTATCAGTTTGTGCATGAATTCTTGATTAGAATCAATAGAAGGTTGTGTTTTCCATGTTTATGAGTATTCTTAAGGCTTTGGATATTTGTAAGTTTGAGATTAACCTGAGAAGTACTGAAAGGTGAATTAGGGTAATCTGACTACCAACCTGTCTACCTAGGTTTGCGAAAGTTGAGAAATGAGTAGTGAACTAGGGAATCATTAGATAACCTGACTTTTGAGACCTTCAATTCTGATTAACCTAATTAAAAGGCACGAAAGTTGTTGATTAGGTTGTTTAGAATAATTCTATTTAGCATCGAAAGGGCGATAGAATTCAGAGATTGTCGATTGTTGATTCGTTCTTGAATGTATGATTGTGCAGACTAGGTTTTAGTAATCGAACTCGTTGTTAGGTTAGCATCTCCCTAGAAGTCTTTCTCTCTTGATAGAATTTGTGATTGAATTGTTCCTGCTTTATTAGTTTTAATTAATTGTTAGACCTTTTTAAACCCAAAAACCTTATTAGCTTAGCAATCGCGATAGGATTAGTTTATTGAGCTGCTAATTGAGTCCCTGTGGGATCGACCTTGACGTGCTACTACGTACACCATGCGCTTGCGGCCCTATGAAGTTTTTGGCGCCGTTGTCGGGGACTCTGTCCCTAGCAGCCGGTGAACGAATTCTCTTAGATTGACTAAGTTGTTGGCGCCGTTCTTTCTTTCTTTCTTTCTTTCTTTCTCTTTTCTTTTTATCTTTGATCTTTTATATAAAAAAAAACAAAAACAAAAAATGGCAATTCTTGATTTTCCCCAATTTGAGCAGGAATTATTTGGGTGTTATTTTGAACGATTACTTGCTTGTCCTGTTCCATGTGGTATTGTGCCTTGGAAATCAGATGTTCTTGACATTGTTTCTTTGGGGGTGAATAGTAAAACTCGTACTTTTTTAGAGTATTTTGGTTTCTATGCTAAAATTGTAGATGAAGCTTGAAGTTTGCTTGAGTGGCTTGAACTTGATACACTTGATTTTGAAAATTCTTATTGTGCATCTGGTTACTCTTACTCCAATCTTTGTGCATCTCATGCTAGATTATATACTCAACCCCATTGTGTGCATCCTTGTCGTTTGTGTAATTCTCTTGACCATGATGAGTTTGCATGCCCTGTTTTAGCCAAACTTGATTTTTTGATGAGGGCAATGCAAGAGCAACAAGATAAGTTGGAAGCTTGTCTAGAGAAAATAGATGAAATAGTTGACCCTTCTAAGTCATCTTTGCCAATTGTTGTTCCTTCCCATCCTAGCTTACCTAAAGACACTACTGATGGTGTCTTTGCTTTTCAAAATGCACCCTTACCTTTTTCTCAGTCGACGGGGTTTGAGGTGAGTGATTCCCATGGGTTCGATGCTAGGTATGATGATGTTTGTCATGAGTCAATTGATGCTATTGACGAGGAGTCTTGTGTGGGGTTTTTGGGTGGCTTAGATCCTTCAAGCAAAGAATTTGATAATTGTGCTCCATGCTTCTATGCTTTGTTCACCACCTTCCCTTGCCCCTAAGAACCTTGAGGAGCCCATTCCCTGTGAAAAGACCATTAATGTTCATGCTGATGTGGAATGTGTGGTTAACTCTTGTGATGTGACTGAATTTGAGGGGACCAACAATGTTCTTGACTTGTCCTTAGGCACTTTAGGAAGGTTTCATCCATATCTTGATCCATATTGTGAATGCTTAGAGGACTCAGCTAGAAAAATCATGTGGACT
Organism: Portulaca oleracea; assembly: GCA_029582165.1. Taxonomy (NCBI): domain Eukaryota; kingdom Viridiplantae; phylum Streptophyta; class Magnoliopsida; order Caryophyllales; family Portulacaceae; genus Portulaca; species Portulaca oleracea. The sequence continues at coordinate 16,587,780 of CM055869.1, read as the reverse complement.
ACTTATTTTGATTCTTTTGATTTTTCTAGTACTTTTGATCTATTTAAGAGAACGCAACTAACATTCTTTGCCATGAGTATTTTGTTGCTCTCTTATCTGCAGGCTTATGAACCACATGCTACGGACTTTGACAAGTTTCTAAGGGCGTTAACCGCTTCTGAGGTAACTTTCGTCTAGCTAAAGACGTTAAACTAGCGCTTCTTGGGAGGCAACCCAAGCATTTAATTGCTTTATTAGGTTTTATTTTGTTTTATTTTGGTTTGATTGTGAAAACCCTCCTATGTTGAGAACTTTATGGTGTATGTTTGGATTGTCATTGCAAGTGTATACTCATGAGATTCTTGATTTGATGTGGTTGATAGGAGAGACTTGGTTGTTTGTTTGACTTAGGTTGCTTGTCTTGTTTGCGATTCATCTAGTCTTGAATGATTCCAGTGCATGATAGTGAAGTTCCTATGTTTGGTACATCAAAGGAACTAGTTGCAGTGATTGTGGTAGGTTAACCTGTGAGACCTCTTGAGCCTAAAAGACTATCATTTTTATAGTATCATTTTCGTTTAAGTGTGACCTTACCATGTTTGCATCTCTAGAACTTGATTTGACTCTCTTTGAAACCGCATTTGACTTGTGCATTGTGTTAATATGATTGAGGCCCATCTTATAGCCACAAAGCCAGAAAGCCTCCTGACATCTTGACTTCTTTTTGCTAGCCCTTTACTAACCATTTTTCCTGTCTTGTTGTTACCCTATAAGTGTGCACCCTTGGCCTGTTCTAAATTCCTCATCCCTTTAGCCAAGTTAGTGGAACAACAATTCAGTTGAGGGGCAATTTTGCTGTCTTTTTGTTGGTGACTTCCTTGGTTGGTTTGCTCAATGAGAGAAGCGTTGTTCTTGATGATCATCTATCCCCTCTTTTTGTTCAAGGTTGTAATTTGTTGATGGGAAATTAGTCACTCTTTATGTATCTATGATATTCACTGATAAAAAGAGAAAATTATTGAAAAAAGAAGAAGAAAGAAGTAAAAAAAAAAAAAAAAAGAGAAAAGCTTTGAAGAATGAGGTGAATAGCATGGTGTTTTTCTTGCTTATATTGACTCTTTCCCATTACCTTTTCTTCGATGGGGATGTTTATTTGAGCTTAATATCGCGGTGTGATGTAAGAGGTGTTGTTCTTTATGTTTTGGGAATGTTGCTCTTTAGGTCCTTGGCTGTTTAGCTCCACATTTCCCAAATGATTTCCCTCCTTACCCTACACCTAAGCCCCATTACAACCCTTGAAAAGTCCTCATGATTAATATTTGTGCATATTGTATATAGCGGTAGAGAATCGAGAGTCTTGTCAAGCTTATGGTAGGTTGTTTACATTGGTTAAAGGTTTTCAGCGAACCGTTATATCTTTTGCAAACAAACGAGGGGAGTGATCCACATACCCTAAAGTGAGGTCCTACTGATCCCAACTAGCTCGCCAAACATGTGAATGAATATTGATTGCACTTTAGTTGGGATGGATCGTTTGTATTGCTTCCTGGCTCGTGATTCTGTTTTGAACAACAATTTTTGTTTCATTTTGATTCTTAATCTCGCTATGGAGTCTCTTTGTGTATGCTTGTTTTGGCTTTCTTACATTGCCCTTTTATTGGAGGAGGTGTGTGAGTAGGTTTCTTTTTCTTTTTAAGTCCTTTCATCTAGTTTTGAGTCTTGTACTTACTTGGGGACAAGTAAGGAGTAAGCATGGGGGGATTTGATAACTGCGTTACATGACTATGTTTTTAGGAGTTTTCAATAGGGAATTAAGGATAATTTTATGTGTGAACCTTGATTTTTATAGCAATTTCCCTATTACACTTGGTGTTTTTGTTTTTGATGTGAATATGTAGGTTTTGAGACCAAAACACCAACTTTTTCTCAACTTCAGGCAAGAGTAAATGCACCACGGACTTCTACATGTCAAACCCAAACCGTGGTACAAATTTAGGACGGAAAGGAGCAAGGAATGGCCGGGCAGCAGCCACCACGGACAGCCCGTGGTGGTGGCCACGGTCCGTGGCGGTTCAGCTCCTTGTGTCCAGCTCATTTTGGCGAAGGAAACAAGAAAGAAGCGGGACAGTGCACACCACGGGCAGCCCGTGGTGGCAGCCACGGTCCGTGGCGACTGTCCTTCGCGTGAAATTAGGTCGTGCGTAGCAAGTAAAGGCAGCGGTTTTTATTCTATATCATCTATCATTCATTTGTTCACCATCCATTCGTCATCACTCATCCATCCACCCTTGAAAGAGAAAAAAAAACCCTAATAAATCCCTCCACTCATCAAACCTCCATCGAGATTCAAGATCGAGATTGATTCGAAGAGAAGCAAAGTTCAAGATTCGGGAAGAAATCATCAACGCTCGCGAGGAAGACTCCACCCCGGGATCGAAAGGCTCGACAGTCGTATTCCTTGTAGTTTGTATCTCTTTTCGATTTATTTCTTTGTTTTGAGAATTAATATGATGTTTGGAACTTGTGTCGTACTTTTCTTGAACATGAGTGAGTAGTTTATCTGAATTCTAGGGTTTTGCAACCCGAAACAATGTAGTTTGATTGATTGTTATTAGTTTGTGCATGAATTCTTGATTAGAATCAATAGAAGGTTGTGTTTTCCATGTTTATAAGTATTCTTAAGGCCTTGGATATTTGTAAGTTTGAGATTAACCTGAGAAGTACTTAAAGGTGAATTAGGGTAATCTGACTACCAACCTATCTACCTAGGTTTGCGAAAGTTGAGAAAGGAGTAGTGAACTACGGAATCATTAGATAACCTGACTTTTTGAGACCTTCAATTCTGATTAACCTAATTAAAAGGCCCACGAAAGTTGTTGATTAGGTTGTTTAGAATAATTCTATTTAGCATCGAAAGGGCGATAGAATTCAGAGATTGTCGATTGTTGATTCGTTCTTGAATGTATGATTGTGTAGACTAGGTTTTAGTAATCGAACTCGTTGTTAGGTTAGCATCTCCCTAGAAGTCTTTCTCTCTTGATAGAATTTGTGATTGAATTTTTCCTGCTTTATTAGTTTTAATTAATTGTTAGACCTTTTTAAACCCAAAAACCTTATTAGCTTAGCAATCGCGATAGAGATTAGTTTATTGAGCTGCTAATTGAGTCCCTGTGGGATCGACTTTGACGTGTTACTACGTACACCGTGCGCTTGCGGCCTTGTCTGAAAGAGGAAGGTAACTTGAAGATACTCATAACATACATCGGGATCGCTTGGACAACTACTTTAAGGTTCAACTCCCTCCAGGCTTGTGAGAGAAATCGCTCTTTTCATCCATGAATTCTTGCCTAAATTTTCTTTTCAATTCATCGAAGATCACTTTCTTAGAACACCCGACCAGAAGTGGTTGGCCCAAATATTTCTTCTTTTGCTGCATTTTTGTCATCCCCAAGACCTCTAACACAGTTCCTTTCCTATTCTCCTCGATGTTATCACTGAAAAACCTTTGATTTTTCAAGGTTCACCTTTTGGCGAGATCATCACTCATACGTTCGGAGCACTTGTTTCAGACTTTACAACTCCTTCTCCTTAGCTTTAAGGAAGAAAATACTGTCGTCCGCAAATAGTAGATGGGCAATCGTTGGTGCTCTTCTGCATACTTTTAGTCCGCCTCACCTCACGGCTTCGTTTTCTGGAGAGAATGCGCGGAAGCCTAGGTTCTAAACAAACCATGTGGATGATGGAAATCCACCCATAGAACTCATAAACACTATAAACCAATTTTTAGGGTTTTTGGATTAATGGAGATAAACATGAAATTAAAAGATATGGATAATTCTAAAGAGATAAATCTCACCAAATTGAACTAAGATGTTCAATCACTTGCACAAGGATCTTCCACAAGCAAGGAGTCTTGAAACACCCAAGAAATCTCACAAAGAGTGGAGGAAAAACACCAACTCACAAAGAAGAGAAATCACAAGCCATTTCAACCCAAAGGATTAGCTTTCATTGCAATAGGGTTTAAAAACCAACAATTACAAACTCCCTAATTGAGAGGATTTTGAGTCTAACCTCAAAACTTCATAAAAACATTCAATAACCTAGCTTCCCCAGAAAAAAAATATCAGAAATGACTATTTATAAAAGGGGGTACTAAGCATTAAAACACATTCGTTTAAAGGGCCAAAAAAACATGCTAAAACAGGCCCGTCGCGGGCGCGATGGAGCGAAGACGAACAGGCGATTCTGATTCTGCGTGGGATAGGGAGCGCTACACCTGAGGGTCGCGGGCGTGACATACGGGCTTCACGGGCGCGACGGGGTAGGTCGCGAGTGCGACCTCATTCTGTCCAAATCTCAACTCGTCTTCTAGTTTGTCGCGGGTGCGACAACCTTCTGGGCAGTTTTTCTGTCGACTTCAAACGCGCATAACTTCTTCATCCGAACTCCGTTTTAGGCAGGTAAGGTGTTGATGGAAAGCTCTTAGTATGTAATTTAAGCTCCCAAAATGTGAAGTCCATCGGAGTTGTATTGAAGGAGTTATGATCAAAAGCGTGAAGGCTCTCCTTTTCTAGCCTTTGAACGCCTTCACCACCTTGTGTTATTCTTGCCGATGATTCCGAAGCCCCTTAGAAGGCTCGGAAATGGTCCGATAGAGACGAACCAAAAGTGAGCTGATCCCCATACTGTTCATTTTCTCTCTGGATAAGGACGTTGAGACCCTCCATAACCAACAAGAAGAGGTATGGAGAGATATGGTCTCCTTGACGCAAGCCCCGTTTCGGCCTTCTGGGGTAACAAAACCAACCCGTTTCCCATTAACACTGAAAGAATATGTGACTGTCTTAGCACATCGCATCACTACATCTATCCAGCTTGCTTGGAAGCCCATCTCTTGTATAATCAACTTCAAGAAGCACCACTCTACCAGGTCATATGCTTTACTCATGTCGACTTTTGCAACTAACCACCCCGTCCTCCCTTTCTTCTTCTTTTTAAGGAAATGGAAAGCTTCAAAGGCAACTAACGTGTTGTCTGATATTAGCCTCCCGAATACGAGGGTCGACTGGTGCGTATCAATAATATTATCAAGCATAGGTTTTAGGCGGTTTGACAATACTTTGGAGATCAACTTGTATATGATGTGGCTCAAGGCTATCGGGCGTAGATCCTTCATTTGCCCGGGGGATTTAGTTTTTGGTATGAGAGTGATTATAGTATAGTTTAGATCTTGATCTATTTTACCGCCATTGAGCACATCTATTACCAGCTTGCACAAATCTCCCCCAACAATGCCCCAATATTTTTGAAAAAAAAGGGAAAAAAACCCATCAGAATCGGGGCTTTTGTTGGGCCCATTTGCATCAGGGCTTCCACCACCTCCGCCGCCATGTCACGTCTGGTAAGGGCTTCCTTCGCCTCCTCCATAATTCTACTGTGCAACTCAGGGAAATACACCCCATTGAGGTTTGGTCTAGTGGAAGAAAACAAGCCCTGAAAATATTTAATTATTGTCTGTTGGATAGTGGGTGTAGTCATATGCACCTCACTTTGCTGATCCACTAGCTTCTTGATGGGGTATTCTTCTTTAGTCGTTGTTTCACTCTGGCTTGAAAATAGGTCATGTTGTGATCGCCTTCCTTTAAGGCTTGATGATGAGCTCTTTGAGCCCATAAGAGCTCATGATGGAACCTCTCCCTAAGTTCCTTAATTATTTTTCTCCATATCTCCATACTTATTACCACCCCATTTCGTAAAACTGGCACCGCAAGCTTTTAGCCTATCTGCCATATTATTGCCAGCTCCTGCAATTTCATCCTAATATATCCTCAGAATATTTTCAAAATTTTCTTCCGATGCCCCCATTGCCTCAAATTTGTAGGATTTTTGCCTATCTACCATTTTCCAATCTCTCGGGGTAGTCTCCAACAGGATAGGGAAATGAACATTGCCTTTCCAACAAATGTGCATGTTCGACTCTAGCTTCCGGCCGCAGACCCAACCAGGCTTCGTTACATAAGAACCTGTCCAGCCTTTCCTCCACGATTTGATCTCCGCTCCTTTTGTTACTCCATGTAAACAGGTACCCACTAAATCCCATATTTCTCAACTCCCACTTCTCCATGACTGTGAGGAACTCCGCCGCACTTTCAAAGATAAAGTCCCTCCCTCCCCGCTTCTCACTAGGGAAGGAAACACAATTAAAGTCACCGAAAAACGTCCAAGGACGGAAGTCTTGAGCCCCCAGAAAACTAATCAAATCCTAAGAGTTCTTCTTTAGGTGCCCCTCCGGCCATCCATAAAATCCCGTCGCTCGAAAGGCGTACCCATCTTTCTCAACCAAAGCATCAATATGGTGTGTTGAGAACAAATTTGGTCGAGACCGTTGTTTCTTCCTTCCACAACAAAGCAAGACCTCTTGCTCTCCCCCTAGGAGAGACTCCAAGGCATCCTGTCATACGACATCTCCATCTGACCCCTTCAATTTTTCCAAGGTGGTGCTTAGTCTCCATGAGGAAGACAACGTCTGGGGAGTATCTCCGAACAAGCCGTCGGAGAGATGCAACTACCTCGGGACTCCCCAACCCGCGACAGTTATAACTTAGGATCCTCATTGCTCCCGGTAAGGGTGGCCATCGCACACCCCCGTCGATTGGAAAAATTCCGACATTTCAACATCCTGAGTCCTTCCTCTTTTTTCACGTACCTCGACCTCCATGAGTTGCGTGGCGTTTAGATCAACAGACTCATCAACTTTACACTTACCTCTCCCTCCACCCGATACCCAAAAGCAGTCGAGGCTTTTGACCCTTAACTCACTTTTAGCCGCTTCCACGTGTTCTTTTTTACGCTCGTATTGATTGTCATAGTTGTGCCCTAACTTGAGATTTTATTCTTCCCCTTATCCACATGCTTAGGTTGTTGCACAGTACCATGCTGCATGGGGTGTTCCCCTCCTCCATGCTTTTCCCCAACCGCGCTATCATTATGATCTCTTCCGATGCTACGTGATCTTGAGGTAACCTCGATACCTTCGCCACCTCCCCCCGCCCTAGATTCATATGAGTCCTCATTACTTTCCGAGTTTGCCGCCTCGAGAATTTCCTTCAAAGACTTCCTTGTAGACGGTAGCTTCCGGGGACCCCATGGGCCTTTTGATTCTCATCTGACTCTCCAAACTCCGTTCCCTTTGACCAGATTTTTCCTTCCTTGCAACTACTTCCCTATTTAGTGTTTCTGTTGAATTTGAGGGGGGACGCACGCAACCACTCCCCATATTGCCTCCTTTGTATCCTCATCCTCACTTGCATCACAGTCCTCTTCAACATGTCCCACTTTTCCGCACCGATAGCAAATGTTTGGTAGCTTCTTGTATTTGAACGAGATCCACTTCATCCTTGCATGCACCTTTAAAACTACCTATGGCGCCTCTGAGTAGTGGCTCCGCAATGCAAACCCTAACTCGGAAAGTGACATATGTGCTCCAACCCAACTCGTCATCCACCCTATAATCGATCATGCCTCCAAAACATTCCACTAGGGCTTGGGCGGTCTCCCTAGATATTTTTCCAAAAGGTACGTCATAGCCTCTCACCTAGAAATTTACATGGCTGAATTTAATTTCGGACGGTTCCATATTCTCTTGTACCTCTGTCAACAACACCAATTGTTTATCAAAGACCCACGGGCCGCCTTGTTGTACCCTAGCCTTATCTTCCTTTGAATAGAATTGGAAGATAAATAAATTTTCTATGATCTCCCGAATCCCAAAGTCCTTCCGGACCTTCCGTGCTTGTCGCAGGAAAGAAAAAAGTCTTGAGACCCTAAAGGGTCTATCCGTAAGAACTTTCCCTGCCAGCACCATTGAAGCGTTGGCCTCGACGTCATCTGCCCCAGTCTGTGCACAATCAACGATCTTCTCCTCTTCTTTCGTCAAATGAAGCTCCTTCCAACGATTCATAAGAGGGGGAATCCATTGGGATTATAACTACAAAATCACAGTATATGGATTCTATAAGAGAGGACGCTCACAAGGATGTGTAAAAACGACCTTCACTAGTAAACCCTAGGAGGACGACGCCCTAACCTAGGAGAGAACGTGGAAGGATTAGAATGACCATATCACAAGTAGAGTTCATAAAATATACTATCAAATGGAGTTTGACAATATTACTAAAGACAATGATATTGTGTCCTGTGTAAACATATTTAACAATTATCTTAAATTTTTAGTAAATTATAAGAGTATATATTATTATGGGCTATGTTGACAAATATAAATGATACCATATTGATCATATAAGTTGCAATAGAGAATGAACATTTTATATATGCATAATTCTATATTTATAAAAAATGTAATATAAAGTTATCTTTATATAATTTATAAGTGGTAATAAACCCTTAAAGTAATAAAATATTTATTTATATGATTTAATGTGTTTAAATATAACTTTTAAAATAATTTATGTGAAATTCAAGATATTAACAACAATCTTGATTCAAAACACTTACCATTTTCCTATTATTAAAGTGCTCTTTCTATTCCATACCTCCTCCCATTTCGTAGGTAGTTTCCAAAGGTGGTGGGGAAAAATTACCATTACAAACAATTATAGGGTAGTCGGTAAATAATTACTTTTTTTTTACGAAGTTGGTAAATAATTACTTTTTGTTTTGAAAGCCGGCAAAAATTTACTTGAATATTCTTAATTGAAAATATTTTTAAGTTTTTCATTTAATGTTATAGATAAAATAAGAAAAATAGTAATTAATGTATTATTAAGATTTTAAAAAGTAAAAAATATGAAGTAAGAAAAGTCAATTAAAAATCATACACAAAAGAATGAAAGGGAATAGTATTTATTATTTGTTTGTTTTTTTTTTACCATCTACCACAATTTTGAATCAATAAATTCTCATATAAAACCTTATTAACATTTACAATATTATATTTTTATAATAATACTTCTTGCTATAAGGTTAGTGACATAAATTTATAAGTAACAAAGTGACGGCAGACCATTACAACATAGAGAATCAAATTAACGTCACTATATTCATGGGAACAATTGGGCAATTTTATGATAATTTATAAGCAAAACAAGTGTCAGTAGGAGATAAAAAAAAAAAAAAAAGGATTCAATAGGTAAAGCCACTTTGAAATTGTAAATTCGCGACCTCACCTAGCAACTTGCTTGAGCATTTGCCATAACTTAAACATGTGAGTATTTTACTTTCAATTTATCCTCATTTCTAATACATCACTCTAATCTTTAATTTTTAAGATTATATAAAAGAATACTATATAAACATATTCCTATATATTTTCTTTTATTATGTATCTTATGATTCTAAGTTTATATCTTAAATGATTATACATCCATAAATAAGGATTTCTTTATGATATATTTATTTCAACAGTTAAATCAATTATAAATAATTAGATTTGGCTATGATCAATAAGGATTGATCTAGGTTGTGTTCGGCAGTAGCGTTTGAGGTAGTGTTTAGCGTCTTGACCAAGTCAAAACTCTAATTGCATAAATATTAGTGTTTGGTAAGCTAGTGTTTTCAAGAGCGTTTAACGTTTTAAGAAGCGTTTTGTGAAACGTTAATAAAGTTAACGTTCAGCGTTTGAAGTAGTGTTCCATATTTTTCGGTCAAAAAATACCCTTTGAAAATTTTATCTTTGGAAATTATTGATATCCTTTATGTCAATTCACATTAATCTGTTCATTCAACTGCTAAATTTACCGAATACAATTCTCTTTTGGATAGTCATCCGCTATCCGCTACTTAAACCTCTATCCACTATGTAAACCGTTATCTGCTGCATAAACTTCTATCCGCTATCTAAAACACTAAATTTACCGAATACAATTCTCTTTTGTATAATCCCCATTTCACAATAATATGTTAATGATCACTTTACCTAATATAATTTTTCTTATTCATTATTTTGTTCTCACCTTTTCTTTCATTTATTAAAATGATTATTGTGTATTTTAAAATTACAAATGTCGTCAAAAGTAATTTTCTTCATTTCCCTACAAATACTTAAAAACACTTATTTTAGAATGAAGGTAATGTATAACTCTGGAAGAAGTTAGAGATATAACTTGTAGAGCTCTTGGTGGTCAAACGGGTGGTCAAAAGTTTAAGATGAATAGGCATGCGAACATGTTGGAAGATGATAGTCTTGATGATGTTGAAGTTGTGATAGACTGAATGACTGTGATTATTAGCAATGATATAGACGCGCCAATCCTTGATGACCCACCAAACTGAAGTTATTGATTTTACATCGTGTTTGAGATGTGAAGGTTTCGTTTGTCGGTGGTGCGAGCGAAAGTTCTTGTTGTGTTAATTTTGTTTAGCAGTTTGGTTGTAACATTTTTGTTTTGGTGGTAGTGTTTGTTGTTTTGTTTGCGGTTCGCTGCATTCTATGAATCTTTAAGCCTTTTAGCTCTCAACAAACGGAAAAAAATAGAAATAGAAATAACAGTATAAGTCATTGTAAGAATGAACTACATTTAGCTTGTTTTATGATAATAAAAAAACAATACTACTAAGGACTACTCCATCCCAATAAAAAGTTGTATAACAGTATAAATAGTAGTTGAGAGAGGCATTAATGAGCTGAAAGAATTATTAAGAATTTTTATTAAGGATTACTTCATCCTAATTTATCTGTTATTTAACTAATTTTTTGACAATCTTTGATATTTATCTTTATCAAGCAACATTATTGAAAAGCGACATTATTATATTTTTAAAATAATATATATTTATCATCACGAGTTTGATATGATAATATTTTTATATATTAGAAATTTGTATATATTAAAAGATGATAGTTAACTTTTTCTAAATTTAACCTACATTTAAATATAATAACAGATAAAATTGAAATGACTAAAAGTTAAGAAAATAATTTTCTTGGAGTTAAGAAAATAATGTACAAAAGGGTGGGAAAAAAATCATTTTCTTGAAAAATGGTTTTCTTCATTCTTTGGTCACCAAACACCGGAAAATGAGAAAATCCCAACCAAACACACCCTAAGTAGTAATTGGAATTCAGACCTTTCTTTGGACCATAGTTGTTAAAATCTCGATCCGAATTTACAATCTTACGATCTTATAATCCAAAATTCTCAGTGTGATTCTACTATCTACATTCCGATCCACAATCCTGTGTGGGTGAATTCCGATCCAAGGTACCCCATGAATCTGAGTTAGGATCCCGATTTTAACAACTTTACTTTGGACTACTGCTAACTGGTTTGGTTTCTAGAAGCATTTAATTACATTATCGTATACTCCTAGGAATAAAATTTTAACAGACGAATGTGGCTTTTTTAAATTAAGAAGAGGGTGCAATGAATTAAATTAAATAGGGTGATCCTATAAATTTAAAGAAGTGCGTGCATGAAGTGGTCCAACAATGAGCTGTGATATTCTAAACCCATTCAAAAACACATAAATCTGTACACTATTTATTTGTTTGTTTGTCTAAGTTGACTGGAAGCTTAATTTAAGGTAGTCTTTAAATAAATAGAAGTTTAAAAATTAAAAGGGACAAAATCTCTGCACCATGTGATTAGATTATAAAGGTACATACATGTATTTTGGTGTTCTTTATTTGCCCTTTGTTGCTTTATAATGGAAATGCACAAAACAGCAAAGTTTTAGTGTTGTTTTAGCTAATATTAGGTTTGAGGAATGTAGATATAGATAATCATTTCTTATATATGAAAGCATGTGAGGAGATTAATTTCGATAGATATGGAGAAGTCTCTTGAAAATTGAAAATAAAATAATTATCAAATATATGTTTATATTACAAAAAATTACTCGGAAGTACCCTGACTTCTGGTGAAATGTTTTTCAGATACTCCAACTTTTCAAAATTCATTTTGGGGTACCCTTAATTTTTGGTCACTTAATTTTTCAAAAAATTACTCGGAAATACCCTTGTTCTTCCATTTTTGAAGAAATAATTATCATCAATTTAGTTAAGTGACGAAAATACCCTTGTTCTTCCATTTTTTAAGAAATACCCTTGAAGAAGAAAAATAAGGGTATTTTGGTCACTTAATAAAATTGATGGCTGGAAAAGCACCAGATAATTACTAACCCAAAAATTAAAGGTACCTCAAAATGAGTTTTGAAAAGTTGGGGTACCGAAAAATAGTTTCCCCAAATATTAGGATACCTCCGAGTAATTTTTTATTTATATTATGTCACTGAAGCTTGAAAAAAGTAGCCTAGTTAAGAGATTTTCTCTTTGAAACAACAGGAAAGAGATTATACATATATTGTCAATTTGTCATAGAGTACATAAGGTCGATTAGGCCCAAGCATATCCCAAGTCGAACACTCCTCTCTTACTGGATGAGTTGCAAAGTTTGCATCCCCCTTAACATGCATGACTCTTCCTATAACGAACTTAACATGTTGTCTTCTCTTCACTCTACCTCCCCAGGCGTTAACTTTTCGCAGATTTCTTCCGAACAAATAAGAAATGTGTGATTCAAATTACTAAGACTACTCAAATCCTTACTTGACAGAAGAATTCGAAGAATCTTAATCCTCCTATTTCATTAAAATTTGGGGTTGGGGTCTAACCCAATAAGAAAAGTATTGAACTTTTGAAAACCAAGGATACAAAAGATAAAAGAGAAAATGGGAACAATGGTAAAAGAAAAACTTAACTCTCATTAATTAATCATGGTACAATCAAGGAAAAAGAACTAAGAAGGAGAAAGAATAATGAAAGCTAATAACCCTAAGAGCTAAGTAAAACTAAAGATCTCCCTTGTACGTTCATTTATAGGTATTTATAACATAATTCTCAAGCCCAGAAACGCAACGTTTAATTCTAGTGAAGTCAGCTAAAAATTAGTTGGGCATGGGCATGCCAGAGCTTGGCAAGGGCCCGACAACCTATTTGATATGGGCGTGCTATGCTTTGTCGCGGTCGTGCTAGCTTGCGGCATTTCTCTCAATTTTCTTCACTTTGGCATGGGCATGCCGAGGTATGTCGCGGTCGTGCCAGCTTGCGGTGTTTCTCTTCTTCTCTGTACTTTGTGGCACAGTCGTGCCACTACTGGCACCCGTTGTGCTCATGCTTCTATCAACACTTTTGCTCCATTTTGTTCCTACTCGGCTTCAAAATCGCTCGGATCTCCTCACGAGGCTCCAAGTTAGGGTTCCGTTTCGCTTTGCTTCCCCTAGTGCTCACTTTTATTGTTTTTGGCCTTGACTTTGGATTATTTCCCATCGTATCTGTAAAACACAAAAAACTTAGCAAATACTACAGTCTAACGGTCAAAATAAGCAAAAACACTTCATGTAAGGACATCGAATAAGCTTTATTCAAGACCAAACAACACCCCCACACAAAGGTTTGCTCGCCCCGAGCAAACTAAAACAAAGTAAAAATTAAGAAAACTAAACTACCCTAACTCCCTTTGGTAGGAATCATGGTTGCAGTTAGCGTATGCAACAAGTCCTTTAAACCCTTTGATAGCCCAAGTGGACGAGTAAGATTTTGTGAGAGTTTGTAGAAGCTATATTCACAAAAGCCGAGAAAAATGATGAAAAAGGGAAGAAAAAAGGGCAAGGAAGCAAACGTTTTACAAAACATGCATGAGGAGGTTCATATATACAGTGATGCAGCTAATCCCTCAACAACTTAGCCACCCAGCTTAGAATACAACATTGCCACCAAGCATTCATCACACATGTATAGGCTCAATGAGTTCCTAGTGCTCAAATGCAGTGTTTCTAGCTTGTTCTTTGCTCAAATCCAGGCCAAGTTAGTTTGTGCTAGCTACCCACATATTCATGCTCATTTTGTTATTGTTTAGGAAGTTATGTGTATTCTCCTCCCTATTTCTGTGTTGCCCTTGGCTTGATGAGGGTTGCAGGTTACATAAGGAAAAGTTCCACTCTCTCTCTCTCTCTCTCTCTATCTCTCTCTCTCTCTTTTTGTTGGTTTGTTTTGAGATATGGACGACCCTAAAAAGGGTTTACTCTCCGAACACAGATCTTTTCCTTACACATACAAAGTGCTTAAGGGGAAAGAGTATCGTACCACTCATGCCTAATCTATGTAGGTGAACCAACTTTTCTTTCTTTTTTCTTTTCATTTTTTTGTGTTGGTAAGCTTCGAGATATGAGCGATCCTAGAAGGGGTTTACTGTACAAGTACAAGTTTTTCCATACGCAAACAAAGTATTTAAGGGATATGAACATCCAACCACTCACACCGAACGAACAATTTTATTTTTTTTTAATTTTCTTACCTAGCTAGAGAATGAATACACAATTACCAAGACTTCCTTCCTCAAATAAGACTATCACATTCACAAGCCAGATGTGAAATTATTAAGGAAACATCATTTTGCACATACAAGTGACGTTATTACATTTAGGTAAGGCAACACTCAGGAAAATGACTCATCACGAGCACAATAACCACTCATAACTAAGTTGCTGAGTATCTAAGCAATAATTATGCACACAAACTACCTCCAAAGACAGAAAATGTCAAAAATTTTGCCGGGATTTTTGCTTTTTGGACCCTGTATTTTGGGGGTATTTACATTATGGACCCCCATGTTTCAAAGTTTGCAATTTGAACCCTGTACTTTGATTCCGGCAACACTCTGGACATAACTAGAGGGGTCCGGCCAAAAGAGGCCCATATTGTAGTTTGAACGATTTTTCTTTCCAAAATTGCCCCTAGATTATTTTTGAACTGCCGAAGTTACCCTTCAATTTAGTCAAACATTTCCACGCCCCTCACTCACCTCTCTCTCCCCTGCATTGCTCAACAATGGCGCCCTGCACTTATCCGATGACCTCCTCCTCCACAACCAACTCCGGCGGTCCATCAAATTACCCGATCACAATTTAGTTCATCAGCCGAAAAATGCAGGAATGTCCCTAAATGAAATTGACCGATTCAGTGCTCAAATTCCTGCAAATTTTTATATGGTAATCCAAATTATGTCAATCAAAATGGGTAGGATTGAACTACAAGAACAACCTACTTCATCGCCCAAAAATGTAGGAATGTCCTAATCTCAACCCTCAATTTCACCCGAAATCTACCGATTCGATGCTCAAATTCCTGCAAATTTTGATGGCGAATCCAAATTACATCAATCGAAATGGGTAGGTTTGAGCAATGAGAACAACAAAGAGTGTCGGTGAGCGGTGATCGATCCCCAACAAAACCACGAGATTTGACTTGAAAATGGGATATCGTCTCAATCTCTCAATCTACCCAAATGGGGAATAAAAATAGACATTCATTCAATACCCAAATTCGGCGAGGAGTGTTGAAGGAGAAGTTCCTTAGTGGAGATGATGGGCGGGATGATGGAGACAATTAGGGTTTGAATTTGAGGCGAGTGTGTTGAAGCGCCTTGTATTCCTTGGTGGAGATGATTGAGAGTTGGGATGTAGTCGATGCTAATGGCAGGCTGGGAAAGAGGGAGTCGATACAAGGGTCCTTTTCACCCTTATTAATACCAAAACCCCTCCCCACTTTCTTTCATTAACCACTATCAGATCGAAAACATGGCTTCGTTTTCAGCTACCAAGATGGGAAGATCCTCGCCGTTGATCCCATCAACGGCTAGGACAAGTGGGGAAGATCGGGGCGATGAGGATCAGTGCAGTGACGGTGGAGGCGGCGGTGGCGGCAGCGGTGAATCTTGGCGGTGGGCCAGAGTGGAGAGGAAAGTGCGGGTGTTGAAGGAGAAGTTCAGAGAAGGGATAAACCCATATGAGAAGGTGAAGATTGAGAAGGATCCGATGAAGCTGTTTACAGAGGAAGGGTTGAAGGAGTTGGGTAAGATGTCAATGGAGGAGGTTGATAAGTCAAAGCAGAATAAGGATGATGTTGATGTTAGACTCAAGTGGCTTGGTCTTTTCCATCGTCGCAAGCGTCAATGTATGGAATTCAAAGGAAAGAAAAATAAATGAATAAATGGCATAAGGGCAAATCGGTCAGTTCATGTAATGTTTTGGTTTTCACCGGAGCCCAACTTAAGTTTGGGCTAAATTTTTTTGGCCCATATTATACAGGGTTCAAATTGCAAACTTTGAAACATGGGGGTCCATAATGTAAATACCCCCAAAATACAGGGTCCAAAAAGCAAAAATCCCAAATTTTGCCTCATTTCCAACTTCTCTTCCACTTTTTCTTTTATTTTCAATTAAAACAAGCCCACATGCCACCCGATACTAAGGGCGGGCATAACCAATTAACCGCACTTTCGTTTAACCGCATAGCTTATGAAGTTTCTAGGTTTTGTAAACCTAAACCTAAACCGTTTTATGCGGTTAACCGCAAACCAGTTAACCGCAATTGAAACTTGGAAACCGAAACCAAACCGAAATCGCAGGTTAACCGTATTCTTCCCGCTTTTTGGATTTGATTTACGGTTAACCGCTGTTAACCGTCAATTTTTGGAGATTTAAAGCAACAACTAGGGAAATAAATTAAAATTCTACTTTGAAATTTTGACATTTGTCTACTAAAGTAATCAAAATCGGTTAACCATGGTTAACCGCTTCACGAAAATGCAAAATCTAAACCTAAACCAGTTTGGTTAACATAAACCGCATTTTTCAAGAATCTCAAACGATTAACCGGTTTTACCGGTAACAGCAAATATTAACTCCAAACAAATTTGGGGACACCATCAAAAAGAATAACAACCTAGATATTATGAAAAAGTTAAGAGGAAAAAGTAAAAAGTAAAAGGTAGAGTAATTTAATTAATTGTTAAATATCAAAATAATTAAATTAGATATAAGGAAATATAAATTGACAATTATTTTGGAATAAAAAATATAGTTAAAGTGTCAATCAATTCGAAACAGATGACGGATGATGTAGTAACTTTCTTATTGGATTTAATCATAGTTTTACATGAGTTAGTTAGATGTCGAAATTATCAACCACCCGCATTTGTGGTTATCGGATAAAGCCACCTAACCCCCATCTATCTTCTAATATGATTATTATGTGAACAATTGATGTATGATAATTGTAAGGGAAATGAAAGTTGGTTAATTAAATTTTGATGAACACAAAAGATAGATTGTGTGTAAAGGAAAAAGAATGAAGAAGAAACTCATATTTGAATGCAAGAAGGAAGATCAACTAGTTCAAAGCTTATTTTCAAGTCTAACATAAAGTTTTGGTGAAATTAGAATTTAGGGCTAGGGGAGAAGATAATGACTTGGAAATTATGACCCAAGAAGCCATTTTGCAACAATTAGTTGCTTGAATAAAGCTATAGAGAGGGTAACGGGTTAGAAAATGTAATTGTTATTGAAAAATAAAAGAAAAGTTATATATCACGTTAAGGTCAATAATTTATTTAAGTGTCCATTTTTGTGTACAAGTAATTTTTTTTTTTAACACTCACTCTTTAAATAAATTAACTAAACCATAAGAAAAAACCAACGGTTATTGAAGCAATAAAATTGGCTAAAGATATAAGCTCGGTTTGACAACCAACTATTGGCTATTAGTTGTTTTTAATTGTTAGTTGTTTTTTCAAATGTATAATTTTGGATGTTTTTGTTAGTTATTTGTTCTATTTTTGTGAGGGTATTTAGTGAAATTAATTGTTTGTAATGAGAAACTTTTATTTGAATTTCAATTGTGATCTTAAGTTTTATTTGAACATTCTGAATTTCTATTTATTGTTGTTTTTCCCCTCTATATTTTTGTGACCGTGCAACAAGTAGTCACTAAAGATCAATACTTGTACATATCAATAGGCTAATAATTACCTTATTCATCAATTACCGAATTCTCTCAAGTAAGATCAAAACTTTTATTAATATATGGAAAAGAGGAGTTATATGGGTTATACATTATAACTTTTATTAATATATGGAAAAGAGGAGTAATAGATGGCAATTTATGTAATTTTATCAAAAATTTGGTTAATATAGTAATTTTGAGCATAAAAGCCAAACATTCAAACTCAAAAAGCTACACAAAATGGTATTTTATAAATAATGTTTTCTAGGATGAAAGCCTAGTTGAGAAAGTCATTCCATCAAACAGTTCATAACATAAGTTATTTCAATGAAAACAACATCATCTGAATATCCCATAGAAAATTTTACATTAGCCTAAAATAGTGGTGCAAGGCCTAGAGGTATGAACGACCCAAGCTTTTAAAATCAAGGACTGAGCTCGGGCTCGATTCATATATCAAGGCTTAGGCTCGGCTCAAATTTTTTTAAAAAAATTAAAACTCTTTAACTTCAAAACAAAAATCAAGTAAATCTCTAGACATTTATTAAAATTAACTAGAAAATAACCTTTTTTTTACAATAAAGATATAATCAAGTAGAGTTTAAATATGGGCACTTGAGTTTTAAAGAACTTAACTAGAAAATTAAATAAAATAATCAAATTTATGTTCTAGTATTAAATTTTATAGACCTAGATTAATATATATATATATATATATATATAGATATATATATATATATATATATATATATATATATATATATATATATTAGCTATATTCATAGAATAAGACCTATTTTCTTCCTAAAATACTTAAATGACTCAAGCCTTTTACGCTGAACTAGAGCCAAACCCCTTTACTCCGGCTAACCTCAATAGACATCCGAGCCAAGCCGAAGTTCAAGTCCAGTAAGTCCTAATGCAAGCATAATCATCCAAGTGGCTTCAGGAATTTGTATTACTAAGGCGTCGTTCTTTTATATGGCTGACCGCGGTGCGGTGTGGAGGAAATGTGGTGGATTGTGGTGCGTTGGGAAAAGCTGTAGTGGATTGTGGTGGGTTGGGGAAAGTTGTGGTGGGTTGTGGTGGAATATAGAAGGTTTAACTTTTAATAAAAAAAATAAAATAAATTAGAAAAAGTAGATTGTGGTGGGTTATGGTAGATTATGGTGGATTGTGGTGAGTTGTGGTGGAATATGGAAAGTTGATGTGCGGTGTGGCTAGGGGTGAGCGGTTCCGGGTACCCTCATCTAAAACTAGGAACCTTACCCCTACCCGATTGACCAGTTCCTAAATTTTAGGAACCTTACCCTTTCCCGTTTAAAAAGGTTCCTAAATTTTAAGAACCTTACCCTTACCTATGGTTCCGGGTTCGATTTCGGGTACCCATCTATTATACATTAAATATATTTTTTGACATTTTTATCATTTTTTTTAAAATAAAGTCCGTTGTGCTAGTTAAAGTCTTGCATTTTTGCAAGAGAATAATAAAGTTTAATAGCATTATTTCATCCATAACATTTATACATTAACTACCATATACCAATCTCACATCGCTCTAAAGTGCAAACAAACCAAATATTTAAAGGGTTTTCGGATGCTAATATACTGAACTTTTGGGGTGTTGGACAATAATACACTGAACTTTAACTTTGGACAATAATACACTGAACTTTAACCTTGGACAATAATACACTGTACTTTAAGGGGTGTTGAACAATAATGCACCCAGAACTATTCCGTCAGTGGCTGACCCGATCACAATCCTACTTAGCAGGTGGAGGGGATGAATTGGCCTAAAAATATTTAAATTTATGACATGTCAGCTAATCCATAAATAAGCAAAGAGAATCAACTTTGAAAAGAGTAAAAAAAAAACATAAAATCACATTTGCTTAAACTTGTTTTCGATGAGAGATTGTTGTTGGAGTTGTATAAAATCACTTTGGATTGTGTAGATTAGCTGACATGTCATAAATTTAGATATTATTTAGCCAATTTATCTTCTTGATCTGCCCCGTAAGAACCCCACCAAGTCAGCCACCATCGAAATTGTTCCGAGTGTATTATTGTCCAACACCCCTCAAAGTTCAGTGCATTATTATCCAAGGTCAAAGTTTAGTGCATTATTGTCCAATATCCCAAAAGTTTAGCATATTAGCATCCAAAAATCCATATTTAAAATAGTCGTAGAAGATGGTTTGACGGAACAAAACGATACAAAATTACAAATAGTCTTAATAAATAAGTCTTAACATAAATTACAACTTCACGAAAAATAACCAAAATCATATAAGTTATATAACAAGCTTAAAATTTCATGAAATCTTCAAATTTAGTAACAATACCCGAAACCTAACCCTAATTGACAGGTTCTAGGTTCCGGCTCAGGATAGTAGTTCAGGAACCTTACCTTTACCCATTTGACATGTTCCAGAACTTTAGAAACATTACACTTACTCGTTTGACTGGTTCAGGTTCCGGAACATACCCGTTTAACCGGTTCCGGTCAGTTTCCAAGTTTCGGATCTGAAACCACTCACCCCAAAATATGGCACCACAACCTGTCAACCGCATGAATAACGGGCCCTAAATATGGAAACGGTAGATAAGTTTCTTCAACAGCGGGCACCCCCATAATTATACATTTCACCAACAATAGAAATGTCATGATCATAATCAACAAGGTATAAACTTAACAATCACGATTCGTACGTCATAATGATACTTAAAACCTTATCGTTGGGGTAATTTGTCAAACAAAATGATGATATGATTGGGTTTGGGATGACAATCAGCAAGAAGATTAGGTGAACCAAAGAGAGGCTAATATGATACTGCCTCATTCCTTAAATACTCAACGTTCTCTAGTACAAAATGAAAATGTTGAGTGTCATTTTTTAACAGTATATTTTCGAAAGGGTTACAAAATTTTAATTTTTATGAAAAATTATTTTTTTAATAATGAATCTAATCATAGAACTTTCACATAACAAAACATGCATGTATGTGTTGAAAAATTTACAATTAAAATATTCAAAAATTGGTTACATGATTAGAGCGACGTATATTTGAAATGGATGGAGTATATCAATAGTTATAAGTGTTGGAGTATTTCAAGAGTTAAGAGGCATAAAAGTATAAGATATAAGCATAGGATCGACCGGGAGATCGAAAATGAGCTTAATAAGAAAAAGGGGCTCAACACGGATCGTGTCTAGTCTGACACGACCCGTGTTGGTGTCCAGAGAGCACAAATTCTGTGCACCGGATCAACACGGACCGTGTTGATTCAACACGGGTCGTGTTGAGTTCAACACGGACCGTGTTGGTCTAACACGGGTCGTGTTGAGTTTAGTCGGGATTGATTTTGTAATCCCTTGATTTATGCCTCGTGGTCAAATAAGTTTGAGCATGTTTTGGGATATTATTTGACTGTCATGATTTCTCATCAATAATATTCAAACAAATCCCTTGGATTATGCTCTTGATTATTGGCAAGTTTGACTAGCTTGTTGGCTCCTAAGATCACTATAAAAGGTGGATGAATTGCACATTCATCCACACCCTCAATCATCTTCTTCTTCAAGTTTCTAGAGAGTTTCAACACACTTTTTGAGGTGTTGACTGCAGCAACATTCTTTGAGAGCCCATGAGAAATCTTGTTACTTTGCTTACAAGCAAGTTAGGTTTTACCCTTAAAGTATTTTCACGGTCTAGTGAATAAGTCTTAAGGGGAGACGGCTTGTCCTCGACTCCTAGCCACCCAAGTGATCCCCCATCTTCCATGTGACCGTGTTTCTCCATCTCATTGTTCGTTATTTCCAACATTCTTAAGACTTATTGTCACCATGGATTGTCGAGTTTGAGGGATGGAAATCAAGATCAAGATGCTATGGAATCGAAAGATAAGTTTATGTTGTTTTATACAAGTTTGCTTATTCAAGTTTGTTACTTTTAACTATCAAGATTATTAATCAATTGTGATTCATTTGATTGATGTAGTTGAGATCTCGATCGGTTGTGGCAATGGTGATTGATGTTTATACTCAAGATGTTCAAGGAGTATGATGAGATTGCCTTCATATCTAGATAAGTTATTTATTTTAATTAAGTTGGATTTTGGTTGATTTTGAATGGCATAGGCCTTCTTTGATTTGAAATTGGATTAATTCAAATTAAAGGGTTAATTAGAAACATGTTGAGATTTAATTTATGCACCTTGTTGAGTCACCATTTATAAGTTTTCAAGAAAGTGGTGTGTTAGGGTGTTTTATGAGTACATGTTTCTTTATGCCAAAATGTTGAGTGTGATTTTATTATTTGTCAAGTAAATCTCAAAGTGCCATTGTTAAGTGAGTTTATGATTTTATGAGTTTTATGGCATGTATTTCTATGATCAAGTACATAAATATGTGGTGTTCATATATGAGATGACTTGTTGGATATAAAGCATGATAATTGTTCAATTAATTAAGTTTATCATGATTATTTATATTTGAGTACATGAGTTTATCAATTTGTTGTTAATTGATGGAATGACAAGCATGAATGTTTAATTTTCAAGTATGTACATGTGCAAGTATGTATGTCAATCTATATGATTAACATGTTTAAGTTTATGTACATGACTAGTGTTATTCTCCGCTAGAGATACAAGCATGTTTAAGTTAAGACAATGTTTATTCATTAAAGTTCTTGTATATATGATTTTAAGATATTTACTTGGGTTGTCTTGTTTGGTTCATATCTTGTTAAACATACATAATATGAATAAAGTGCAAGTATTCATGACATGTATAAGTTTGACATGAAATTATTAAGTTATGAGAATATGGATTCATGGTAATTTGTTTCAAGATGAATTCATGTGATTAATTCTTATTTACTTGATTGTGCAAAGAAGGTTTATATGTTTGCTCATATGTTTTAAGTCTTTGCATGTTTCTCTCAAAGTTCAAGTTGATTGTCTAATGTAAGTTTATTATGCTTAAAGTTTTGACAATCATATGTTTATAAGTGCTTGAAAAGTATTCATGATTATAAGTTGTTTAAATATATATGTCGTTATATATTTTGGTTAGCACTTATGCAAATATGCCTTGTTAAAATGTTTTGATTGATCTAAGTTTCAAGTATGCTAATATGCTGATGCATAATGAGACCAAGGGATGATCTCATTACACAATATCTAAGGATCTTTAAAAACGAAGATAGGAATCTCCTTTCTCAAAGTTCCAAAGAACCAAAAATGGAATAGAAATGGATGAAAAGGATGGAAAGAACTATGAAAGATGATTACCCAACGAATGGAAATGATGAACGAATGGTTGAACGAATGATGGATGATGTTTGAACGATAATGGCTTTGAAGATTCTTGGAGGATACAGCCACACCACCTTCAAGAGACCTTCAATTCCTTCCTATCACCACTAAGGATGCCAACCTTAGCTAGAAGAAGGGGATGATTCGAATCCCATAAGAGAGAAACGAAAAGAACCTAGCATGAAAGCTAGAATGAACACACCATGTGTTTGTTATCTAAAAATTCAATGTGAATGAATGAATTACAAAGCACCCTAAGGGGGGTATTTATAGTTACAAGCCCTCCCTTATGGTGTGTACAAGACAAGAAATGGGCCACTTAGGGCTTTCATCATCTACTCTAATGCTTACATCATAAAGAAAACAATGAACTAAACTATATTACAAATATTGATAACTCCTTGGATTCTCATCCAAATTTAAAGATTCTTGAACCATATGAAAGCTCTTGGAATGTAGATTAATCCTCTCTAGGATGACTTCTATGATAGCTTCATGGTCCTTGAATTAAGGAGCAAAAGTATAGAACCATATGAGTTGATCCCTTCCAAGTAGAGAGATATATGAGAGACTTGAGCTCTCTTTCTTCTAGGTGAGTATTAGATGTCTCCATGGTTGACCTTGATGCATAAGGCCATCAATTATGCATCATATGCATGTTACCAATCAATCATGTTACATAGATTTTTATATATGAGGCATAACAAGTTCAAAAGTAATCATATGATGTTAATTAAGTACTTGAGTTAACTTTGCTTAAAGTATAAGATCAAGTTAATTCATATGATTACATTGCGTGAATAAGTTAAGCCATGACATGTTTTCTTAATCTTTAAGATATGAATAATGTATATTGTTCATATGAGTACAAGTAGAAATGTATATTTCTTGTTTGTCATGGTAGTGATAAGTTTCACGCATAAGAATGTTTCAATAAGTTTAGCATAGCCAAATAAGAAATAATGTCGGTTCATGTGATTATTATAAGTATAATGGCTATGGGTGTGTCATAAGTAACATAGACACACATTTATTTATAAATGCAAGCTTCTCATGCTCAATGATCTTGTTATTATCAAGGTGATTTATTTGTTAAGTGTTTACTTTGTGATATATGATGTTTCTTCATGAGATAAAGTAAATGTTTATGAGAAGGTTCATACTTTGTATGGTTCGTATGCTAATATATGTGGCTTACATATTAAGGCATATGGAGGCTTGTTAAATATATGATTATGTAAGATGTAAAGATAATCATGGCTCTATGTATTCATATGTTTAAGTTGAATACACGTACTTGGCTTTACCACCATTTTATGAGATTATAAGTGTTCATCATGTATGAATGTAAGTAAAGTGTATCTACTATAAGATAAGTTGCATAATGTATGCATGTTGGACTATGAGCATGATCATTTATTTTGAACGCATGATGTTTATCTAAGTTCATGTGTTATAAAATTGGATGATCATTGCTTCATTTGTTAATAGTCTATTAATCAAGTTTACATGTTTGATATGTAGGATTCAATCAAGTTTGCTACAAAGGGAAATACATATGGCTCTCATATACATTTGTTTGATTCATCCTTAAGTGGTTTATGGATTAATATTATGAGTAAGATTGGCATACGGGACGAATGATTATAAGTTCCACGGTTTAAATAAGTGGATCTAATCGTGTATAAGGAAACATGACCCTAATTAGAATGACGTTTGGTCATATAAGTAAAGGTCATATAACCATAAGATAATCAATCATTCAAGATCGGTTGAGGTTCTTTCTCGCCTAGCCAATGTTAAGATATGTAATAAGTTTCATTACATATGGTATTCAAGTTTATGATATTCAAGCTTTGTAGCAAATGGTTGAAAGTGTAATGGTTTAAGTTACACATAAGATGGAATCTAATTTCCATGAAACTTAAGTGTTTGTTCAAGTTTAAGTTGGGAGAGGCTTCATCCATGGAAAACCAAGTACCACTTTGATTGGTACAAAGGCTATAACTATGAAATCCAAAATTATTTGGATATAATTATTCAAAGAACATGAAAATCAAATGCTAGTTTGATTTATAAGGTTCTAAGGCATAAGTTTTAACTATGGAATCCAAAAGTTATTTGGATATAGTTATGCGAAGAACATGGAAAATCAAATGTTAATTTTATCTATGAGGTTGTTTAAGGTACAAGTGGTGGCTATGTAATCCAAAATACTTGGATGAAGACATAGTGATAAGGAAAAGAATGCGAAAAATCAAAAGAAATTTTGATCTTATAACCGTTTCTTTGAAGGTAACTATATAAGTAGTCCAACATTTTTGGACAAGGTTATAGTAATCTCTTTATAAGCATTACGAGGATTATCCATGTTATTTGGATAATGCTATAATCAAGGTTTTGAGATCATGAGATTTGGTATTACAAAAGAATGTATAGTTCAAAGGTTTGTCGCCTACTAATGCATTCGTCTTGTAAGTTCAAATATGAACTCAATATTTTAAAGTTTAGCAAAGCTTATAATACGATGGTTTAGTCATACTATGATAAGTGGTAAAGTATTTCTTACCTAAACCTATAGTGTGATGGTGGAATCACAACTATGATGAAGGAAAGAAATGTTAAGTTTAAGAGATGATCATGATAAGTAAGGCCATGGAAAGATATGTATTTATCTAATGACCTTAGTTAAAGAGGCGCTCAAAAGTATCATGTTCAAATTCTTGCAAAGGTCACAAGAGTATCTAGTGATCCTTGATAAGGGGATGGGAGTAAAGCCCAATTATATATTATCATCAACAGAGCTCCAACTCACACTTGACACCTCTGGTCAAGTCTTGAGTTCAATGGTCGACAACGTTGAATGATAATGGGAGCATCAAAATTTTTAAGATAAATCTTCCCATGGATAAGATGATGCTCAAGAACCGTAATGTTCAAGAGGTTTGAGTCTATGACTCATTAACAGACTTTGAATCGATGAGATGGGGAGCTCTATTACGGGGCATAAAAGTACGCGAGGGCGTGAAGTGGGCGCCGGATAGCCTAGAAATTTGGGCTTGATGGTTCTCGCGGAGGGTATGGGACACATGGCCGGTTTGAAATAGTGTCTTTATTTTAAGCAAGGTTTTGGGTTGTGTGTGTGCTATGTATGCAATTAGTCAAATAAGAATGTAAAGTTCAAAGCTTGTCTACATATGCACCCAGACTAATTGAATTTACATACACCAAGAGAAGGTTCAAGTCGTGAGACACTTTCATGACGCATAACAACTCCTTGATTTCTCGGGTGTTGAATCTTTCTAGAAGGTGCCATGTATGGCGGGGGTAATCTTACCCAAGTGAGGGATCCCAGGCTATTTCAAGTGGTACTCTTGAAATGGCGGGGGATTGTTGGAGTATTTCAAGAATTAAGAGGCATAAAAGTATAAGATATAAGCATAGGATCGACCGGGAGATCGAAAATGAGCTTAATAAGAAAAAGGGGCTCAACACGGATTGTGTTTAGTCTGACACGACCCATGTTGGTGTCCAGAGAGCACAAATTCTGTGCACCGATTCAACACGGACCGTGTTGAGTTCAACACGGACCGTGTTGGTTTAACACGGGTCGTATTGAGTTCAGTCGGGATTGATTTTGTAATCCCTTGATTTTTGCCTCGTGGTCAATTAAGTTTGAGCATGTTTTGGGATATTATTTGATTGAGAAATCAGTCATGATTTCTCATCAATAATATTCAAACAAATCCCTTGGATTATGCTCTTGATTATTGGCAAGTTTGACTAGCTTGTTGGCTCCTAAGATCACTATAAAAGGTGGATGAATTGCACATTCATCCACACCCTCAATCATCTTCTTCTTCAAGTTTCTAGAGAGTTTCAACACACTCTTTGAGGTGTTGACTGCAGCAACATTCTTTGAGAGCCCATGAGAAATCTTGTTACTTTGCTTACAAACAAGTTAGGTTTTACCCTTAAAGTCTTTTCACGGTCTAGTGAATAAGTCTTAAGGGGAGACGACTTGCCCTCGACTCCTAACCACCCAAGTGATCCCCCATCTTCCATGTGACCGTGTTTCTCCATCTCATTGTTCGTTATTTCCAACAATAAGTAGATATCATTGGTAGGGGCGGAGTAAAAGAAAAAACAAAATAAAAGGGGAAATATTAGCTTTTTTTTTTTTGCAATCAAACATATTTCATTAATAGCAAGTCATACAACACTTACAATGAAAATTGTAATTGAATAATTGTAGATCTAAAACATAGATATGAAATTGAACTTCCAAAAAACTAATACTAATCTTACTGACGTTCAGCTCCGATTTCTTCGATGACTCTGCATCTTTCCTCGATGACTCTGCATCTTTACCATTGACGGAGAACCTCACAACCCGTGCTATAGCGATTTGAAAGTAAATCTTCATCCAATGTATTAGACCACACCAACTGAACAAAAACTCTAGAAAGAGACTAAAACCCTAAATAAGGGTACAATAAAACTCTAGAAAGAGACTAAAAACCGTAATTAAGGGTACAATAAAAACTCTTACAAAAGAAGAGACTAACTTTCTTTCCGTAAACGTAAAATCAAACTAATAATTGAAGTAGAAATCAATCAAATTAGGGCTTACCATCGACAAAAGAATCGATGGCAGCCCCTTCAAGAAAGTGGAGGCTAGGGTTTTTTTATAAATAACGTTTACTTTTCAATCAGGCGTTAAAATGAACAAAACACACTTATTAATAAATATTATGAGACTAATTTATATAATTAACATTATTTTTCAGAGAGCATTTATGTATTTATTGATAGATAAAAGATTGTTTATAATTAAATTGCATTGCTTTGTCACCAAAAACATATGGGAAAATAGTTTTTTTTTAAAATAATTAAAATTAGAAGAGAAGATGCAATATTGAATATTTATAAAAAAAACGGTAAATATATACATGATTAGAGTAGGAGTGTTGCACCAAAAAAAAAAGTAGGAGTGTTGCATGAATAGGAAAAATAGAAATAATTTGTTTAAAAAATATATAACCAAAAAAGACCTAGAAACACAAAGCAGACGTATTGAGAAGTAGAGGGGAGCTGAGGGTCATGGCTTGCTGTTTAAAAATCAAAATAATATGTAGGAGGCAAAAATTTGTCGACAAATAAGAAAATGACACGTGTAAAAGAAATTTATTTTTATTTGGCCAATCACTAACTGCCACGTGTCAAGTTGACTTTGTGGACCCATTTAATCAAAATTAAATTTCGTCCAATCACAAGATGACAAGTGTCAGAGATGATGCAGAAAATAATAATTATTTCTTTATTTAAAATTAAAGAAATAATTAATGGATGTGGGCCAAAGCCCAATACTCAACTCAAACCTTAAGTCTCTAGACCCTATAAATAGGGGTCCTCCCCTTCATTTTTAGAGGCCCCCAGACATTCTGGCATTGAGACTGGCTAGATTCTGAAGACTCTCTCAAATATCTGAAGACTCTCTCACAAGCCACTCAACACAATTCTAAAGACTCACTCTCTCGGAGAAGGCATTAAACACATCAAGGCTCGTGTCGCCAATTACCAGGAGATCAAATACTAATCTTGATCGAGATCAAGTCATCAAGACCCTCTTTCAAGATCAAAGTCTATCTAAATTCACTCAAGGAGATCGAATCGGAAGCAAAAAATTACTCGGAGGTACCTCAATATTTGGGAAAACTATTTTTCGGTACCCCAACTTTTCAAAACTCATTTTGAGGTACCCTTAATTTTTGGGTTAGTAATTATCTGGTGCTTTTCCGACCATCTATTTTATTAAGTGACCAAAATACCCTTATTTTTCTTCTTCAAGGGTATTTCTTCAAAAATAGAAGAACAAGGGTATTTCAATCAGTGGTGGATCTAGATGTTCGAAATAGGGGTGGCCACTACATTGTTACACTCACATAATAAAATAAAAACCCTAATTTTTTCCCTTAATTTTACTATTTTTTCTTTGGCCTAGGGTGGCCATGGCAACCCCCAAGCACAATGGGGATCCGCCACTGATTTCGATCACTTAACCAAATTGATAATCGGAAAAGCACCTAATAATTACTAACCTAAAAACTAAGGGTACCTCAAAATAAGTTTTGAAAACTTGGGGTACCTGAAAAACATTTCACCAAAAGTTAGGGCACCTCCAAGTAATTTCTTGTAACTAACAAACGGAGAATTGTACTCGCATACATTCAAATATTAATACAAATTAATTTGTTTCTCAATTTCCTTTCTTATTTAATTTTGACTAGAAATTTGTGTTTTTTTTTTTTTTGATAATTAGCGGCCATTAAAGCCCTTTATAAACCAAAACAAGTGCAAAAAACAAGCACCAACAGTATCAAGCTTATACAGCCCTATTGCCAAAACTGAGCTAATACAAGCAAAGAACCAACATTACAGTTGCACCAGCAAAAAACATGAACAGATGCCAAAACCAAGCCAAAAGAGAGCTTCTTAGGCTTATTGAAAGATGAAGGGGATATGGTGAAAGTTCATGGCTAATTGATCAATTGAATAATCATGGGAGTCTTTCCAAGCTGTAGACCACAAACAAACCAGCCATTTGATGTTGTGCAGCACTAGATCCCGATTCCTTTCTGCTTGATCGAAAATCACAGCATTTCTATGGCACCAGATTGACCATATAACAGCAAAAAAGGAGGCAATCCAAAAGCACGTTCTCAGCCTATTATTGAATCTCACTTGCAGCCAGCTTTCAAACAGGTATTTCAAATTTTGTTGTTGCTGAACCAACTGCCCCAAGCACTGCATAATTTCAGACCACAGAAAACAAGCAAACTGACAGTTGATGAACAGATGGGTATCACTTTCAGGTTCCATCTCACATAGAGGGCATATATTAGATGCAACTTGAATAATTCTCTTCCTTTGAAGCATACCACGAGTGTCCAACCTTCCTAGAAGAGCTATCCACACCAAAATTTCAATTTTGTGTGGGGCAAGCTTTTACCACACTGAGCAAACCATTGAATTATACATAGCCTGTCCATACACAAAAGCTTCTGTTTTATCTAGCACCTCTTTCACAGTGAACTTTGAAGAACCATGCCACACAATGCTGTCTTTGACATTTATTTGAGGAACAACAGACAACAGTCTATTTCTCAGTGCATACTCAGAAGCCAACTCGTCCACTGTCAATTCCCTCTGCCAGGCTAAGATCCATCTCCATACATTTCCTTCAAACCACCCATGGTCTTTGATGGCACCTTTCTTGTCAGCAGCAATTTGAAAAAGTAAGGGGAATGACACTTTCAAAGGTTGACCATCCAGCCATACATCATCCCAAAAGCGAATCTGAGCTCCATCTCCAACTTCAGCGGTTGGCTAATCACCTGCTGAATGTTATTGTCTCCATTGATTGCCTTTTCAATGTCATTCCAGGGACTTGCAATCCAAGGCTTGCATTTGGAAGGGATTAACGCAAAGTCTTCAGCATGAATAGATTGCACTACACGTTTCCACAGCATCCCTTCTTTTGTTGCATATCTCCACCACCATTTGAAAAGAAGAGCCATGTTTTTCATTTGTAAATCACCTACACCCAGACCTCCTCTATCCTTAGGTCTTTGTAAAATTTCCCATCTGACCAATGCACTTCCTCTGCTGTCTTTGTTTGCACCTTTAGACCAGAAAAACTTTGCTTGTATCTTATTGATGGCATGAGCAACAGTTTTTGGAATTTTGAACAGTGACAAATTGTAAAGAGGCAGGCTATTAAGTACTGACTTTATTAGGACCAGCCTTCCAGCCTTGGACAAACAACTAGCCTTCCAACTTGCAAGCTTGTCCTGAATTTTGCTTAGGATAGGAGCCCAAGAAGCCTTTCTCTTCATATTAGCACCTAATGGGATACCCAAATAAGTTATAGGCAGACTTGAGAGCATGCATCCCATTTTTTTTTCCATTTTCTTACCCCACTTATCATCCTTGCCTAGCACTATCAGGGCAGATTTTTCATAGTTAATGCAAAGCCCAGCAAACTCCTCAAAAGACTATAGGATTGCCTTAAGATTCAACAGGTCATACTCATTGGCCTTGGAAAAAATTATAGCATCGTCAGCAAACTGCAAGTGAGTGATGTTTACCTTCTTTGCTCCAACTTCCAGGCCATGAAAGTCTCCACCATTGACAGCAACAACAATCATACAGTTCAGAACTTCAGCTATTAGAGCAAAAAGCATTGGAGAGAGGGGATCACCTTGCCTTAAACCTCGACCAATCTGAAAAGGTTTGGTGGGTGATCCATTAATGATGATTGAGATCCTGGCGGAAGTGACACATTTCATAATCCAACCTATCCACATTTCTCCAAAGCCCATCTGAATAAGAACTTCTTCCAGAGCATCCCAATCAACTGAATCATAAGCTTTTTGAAAATCAAGCTTCAGTAACACTCCATCTTTCTTCTTTCTTTTCAACCAATGCACCACTTCTGCAGCCACCATCACTCCATCTAGGATTTGTCTTCCAGGTATATATGTTGTTTGTGCAGGCCCTACAAGAGAGTGTATGACCATCTTAAGCCTTAGACTCAGAATTTTGGCTATCACTTTGTAGACACACCCGATCATGCTAATTGGTCTGTAGTCTTTAATGTCAATTGCCCCTGGCTTCTTAGGGATCAAAGTCACCCAGGTAGTTGAAACCACTTCTGGTAAAACCATCATTAAAGAAGCCACCAATACATTTGCAGAAGTCCTCTTCAATCACTAGCCAAATTGTTTAGTTGCACTTGAAGTTGAAACCATCATAACCAAGAGCACTTGTGGAATTACAGTCTTTAACAGCCACCAGGATCTCCTCCTTTGAAACAGGCCTTTCAAGCCATTCTGCATCATGCTGTGTCAGCTTATTCAGATTAAGCAGGCTGAGATCAAAATTAAAGGGTCTCGATCTCTTTTGAAACTGTTTTATAAAAAATTGTCTGATAGCCTTTTTTGCCTTGCCCAACTCTTCTATCATAACTCCTTCAATTTGAATCTTCTGAATAAGCTTTTGTCTTCTGCAGGTTGTTGCCAGCGTGTGAAAATATTTGGTGTTTTTGTCACCACTCTTTAAGTGTTGGCTTCTAGACTTTTGTAACCATAGTCTCTCTTGCTGTAGTGATGTAGTTCTGAGCTGTGACAGAATAGCAATCCTTCTGAAATTATCACAATCATCCAGTGCACAAATCAAGGCCTTTTGATCCAGTTTGACAAGCTCAGCCTCTAAGGACTGCTTTTTGAATTCAACATTTCCAAAAACATCACTGTTCCATTTCTTGAGTGGATATTTGATAAGTTTGAGTTTTTCAGACACTGGTTTCTCCCCTAGCTTGTTCCATTCTCTTTCAAAGCAAGAGAGAAACTTGGGATGCTCAAGCCAAACATCCAACGTCCTGAACGAGCTTGGACCCCACTGGATATTTGAAGTCTTCAATAAAATAGGGAAATGATCTGAGTTTCTCTAGGGCCTGCAATAAACCTCAAAGTGTGGAAAAAAGGTCAATAGGGAAACATCAATGAGGATTATGTCCAACCTGCTTGCTGCATTTGATCTCATATAGGTGAATTTCTTATTAGGAGGAATGTCTTGAAGTTGCATATCCTGAATAAAACCCGCAAATTCCAACATAGACACAGTGATCTGACTGCAACCCCTTCTTTCACTAGGAGAAACAACTTCATTGAAGTCTCCCATTAGGATCATGGGGATTCTAAGGCCTTGCTTTAACGTCACTAACTGCTCTCATTGTATTCTTTTGTCTGAGATAGATTGTGCACCATAGATGACACCAACTATACACTTCAGCCTGTACTGTGTAAAGATACCATGTAGACAAATCCACCCATTGCCTTTAATAATATTAGAGACTTCAAAAGCATCTGACAACCATAATACCAACACACCACCTGATCTCCCCTCAGCTGCTATATCCGAGTATTGCACATCCTGTAGACCCCAAATTTGCCTAACTCCCCACTCATTAAAGCTATGGTGTTTTGTTTCAACGAGGCCTATTAACTCCAATCTTTCCTTTCTAATTAGGGACTTAATATAACTTTTCTTCTCCTTTGCTCCAATGCCCCTAACATTCCACAACCTAATATTCATTGTGAAAGGTCCCCACCTTCAGCAGAAGGTGAAGGCACTAAATCTGAGACCCTTTTCTTCCTTCTTGCACTTTCTTTTGACTTCTTCCTGTTCCTCACTGAGAGCTTGTTTCCAAAGTGCTTTTTAGGATTGATGTTTTTCTTGGGCTTCATGAATCCATAGTCATTTCCAAAGTTTGCAGCTTTCTCTGCAATGTAAGCCCTAGCATTAACTATGGATTCATCACTCGATGCAATGGAACCAGTATCTTCAGTATTGTGATCATTGGCATTTACAACATGACATTGAGGATTTAGATCATTTTCTTTGCTTTGATTGGATTCTTCAATGATCTCAACAGGTTTTTCAACTCCAATAACTATTTCACTTTCCAACCCAACAATTGCATCATTGCCCAAGGTAGCTGTCGCATTGATAAGCAGCTGGTCATTGGTAATTGGCACAATGGCAAGAGAGCCATTGGTTGCATTCCCAGAACTATTATTGGACTCCTGGGTATTTGAATCCTCATTATGACGAGTTGTTATTGCTTTCCATGCTTCTTCCCATGCGTGAACTCCTAGAGTCTTAATTAACGCTTTTCTCAAGACATTCGCTTGATCATTCAACTTCCTCATCTCCTCAAAACACTCATTGTTTGTTACTTGCTCAATCAATGCTAATGAATTATCTCTTTGATTTCCATCTCCACTGAGTTGATGCTGATTCACGTTCTTGCTTCCATGGTTTTCTAATTGACTGATTTGCTGTAGAGGAGATTCTGGGACATTAGTAGCACTGCCATTAAAACCGTCTTCATCATCTTTGCTACCATCTTCATCTTCATCTTCACTCAAATAGTTTGAAGTAGCTCTCATAGAAGCTCGCTCCAGAACTGCCATTGATGGAGGAATAAGATGAGAGTTGGCTTCTTTAATGAAGATTCTGACTTGGATATCTAGCAATACTTCTCCCTCTATTCTTCTGAAAATGTTCGTTTGAATTAAGGCCCTCATCACCTCAAATTGGTTTGTTGATGAAATGCATCAAGCTAGGGTAATAGCTTGCCCCAAGGTTGAGTACATTTTTCAAAATTCTCCCAGACCCAACCATGAGGAGGAATGCCAAAAATATCAACCCACACCCTCCTCGATTCAGAGGTTTCATAAAGAGACCAAGGCTTGATCTCAATGAACCAATCATTAAGCTCTAATGGATTAGCAAGGGCATCTTTCATGTCCTGCTCTGACGGAAAAGTGAGTATGAATTTGACCCCACTTAGAGCTGTAACTCTAGAGATAGGGCCAAAATGATCCTTGATTAGGTATGTCAGAGAATCAAGGTCCCTCAGGACATTTGAAGTACAGACCAGACTTCTATTTAGCCACTCCACAAACTCTTCATTGATAATCCCTTTTACTCTGAACTCCACTTCCTCTTCTTGGTTGGTATTCACAGCCTTTGGGATCCAAACTTGCCTGCAAATGTTTCTTCTGGAATGCCCCTTAGCCCAATCCACAATGATCTTGTTGCCTCTCACAACTGTTCCATTGAGCTGGTTAATGCACCTTGTTGCATCTTGTTGCCTTCGGACCTCAATAAAACCAAAGTTAGAATACACATGTTTCCTTTTGATAATGGTGGCGAACTTGATTTCTGCATATTTCTTGAAAATCCCTCCTAATCCATATTTGTCCAGCTTTTTCGTCAAATTGCCAATGAAGATAGTTGCCGGAGATCCTACATCCCAACTCCCCCGCCTGACCTCTTCCCTTTCTCTTTCTCTTTCTCTCTCCTCTCTCCCCCTCTCTCTCTCTCTCATCTCTACTCAAGGAAAGCGAGCACCAATATTTTCCCAAAGAAAATTGATGATTTGTGTTTACATGATATACTTGCAAAGGGTCTTGAACACACAACCAATAGGATGAGGAGTAGTCTTCAACAGGTATGGTCATCAAAACCAAATCATAGATTGGTTCGTGGCCCACCCTAAGTCCCCTTGTTTCCATCCTTGATCAGTGATCCGTGATCAACAATAGTAGGTGCGACAAACTTTTGACTGATCTGGTAATTTCATTTTGTCTAACTTGG
The DNA here is from genome assembly GCA_029582165.1 of Portulaca oleracea. Classification (NCBI taxonomy): domain Eukaryota; kingdom Viridiplantae; phylum Streptophyta; class Magnoliopsida; order Caryophyllales; family Portulacaceae; genus Portulaca; species Portulaca oleracea. The sequence goes on along the minus strand of CM055869.1, from coordinate 16,552,444 downwards.
AAAAAATTGGGCATGGTCGCCAAGAGTACTTTGTCCGAATTTAAAAATTGATCAATCGATCATTGTTCGATTTAGAACCTAATCTGGTTCGAGTAAGGGAAATCTAGTTCAAGTTGTCCGAATTTTGGGGGGAAATCCGGGTTCGGCCGATTCAGACAATCGGACAATCTCCGGACTCGGTTTGTGAGCAAACTTGGATTCACTTTTAATTATTTTTATATACAATTTATACATCTTAATTAGTACTCCCTGTGTTTTGTAATATTTTTTTTTTTTTTTGAATCTGGGTAAAAGAGGGATACAAAGGAACCTAGGAGACCCTTCTCGCAAGGCGTCTTCCTAAGTTATCATGAAACAAAATAAAAGAAAAAGCAGAATTAGGGCTAACACTCCAAACGGCCCTATTTTGGATGGAGTGTCCTTTATTCGCTAACCAATTTGTAGCTATGTTGGCTTCTCTAAACACATGATTTATTGAGTAAGCCTCACAGAGATGAAGGTTGAAGGTAGTTCCTGATGTCTCTAATAGTCATATCTATCTGCCACAGAGTTTTAAAGCACCCTTGGATTGCTCGAACAAGAACAAGGTTATCACTTTCAACCTGAACTTTCTTGAACCCAGCTTGAATAGCTTGCTCCATCCCAACCTTGATTGCTAAAGCCTCTGCAAGAAGAATAGGTTCCAAGTGTAGTTTGAGGGAACCCGAATGAAGAAGTCTACCGAGATGGTCTCTAATAACAAAGCCGGTTGTTGCGCCTTGCCCATTGACGGAGACCTCACAGTTAAGTTTGACCCATCCAGGATTCGGCCGATCATAACCAATAAACCTTGTACGGAACTCCCTCCTAGGAGTGTGGCGACAGTTAGGAGAGGTTGAAGGACAAGCGAGGAATGATCTTCTTGCTTGCCACTCCGCGAAGTTCTTCTTTTCCCTGATGGTTACTCGGACATGATTGAAAACGAAGTTGTTGAAAAGGCAGTCGTTCCGTTCCTTCCAAATGCTCCAAAGTAAATAAATAGCTCTCTTGAGCTCACTAGGAGAAAGCGTGGCTCGGAGAGATAGAAGGATGTCCATGCCACTAGAATCAAGTGACCAATCTATAGAGGAGTTTATCCATTTATGCTCTTTGGCAGTTCTCCAAACCTTTTGGGAGAAGTGGCACTGATGGATCAAGTGTTGATATGTTTCAATCTGGTCCAAACAAGTAGCGCAAGTAGAGTCAATGTTGACACCTCGTCGAACTAAATTACCTTTAAGAGGCATACCATCATGGAAAATTTGCCAGAGAAAGACTTTCAGCTTTGGTTGAACGTCAAGTTTCCAAATCCAATTACCTTTCCAATTTTCTTGTGTGGCATAACCAAGAGGCCGACTTAACCGAAAACATACCATCACTTGTGAGACCCCAACAACTCTCATCCTCTTGAATGGACGAAGGAATTGGGCTGGAAAGCACGACATTATGAATATATTCTACCATTTCCATATTAATTGTCGTCTTAATTTACACGTTATTCAAACTTAAAAATTTTTACCATTAATTTTAATTTTGATCATATACATTATCTTACCGTACAAAAGTACTATCGTTCGATTTGTAATGGAAATTACTATCATAAGACTATTTCTTTAAGAATAGTAGGAAAATATAAAAGAAGGAATACAGAATTTTAAAAGAAATATATTTATCTGATAATTTTACTTCTGAAATATAGAGTACTCCTTCCGTCTCAAATTAATTGATACTTTGACTAAATTTTGACCATTAATTATTCACAAATCAATGAATTAAAATATGAAATTACCTCTATTATAATTTTTAGTAGAATATCTTTCTAATGATGGTAATTTTATATTGTAATTCATTGGAATTTGTGAGTTAATAACGGTCAAAATTTAGTCAAAATGTCAATTAATTTGGGATGGAGGGAGTACTTCTTTTGTTCCTTTTTAATTGTTAAGTTAAGCTAATCTTTTTTAGAAAAAACCCAGAAATATGAAATATAAGGTTAAAAAAATATAAAAATTATCAAAGATATCCCTAAAAAGTCCATGCACAAAAGATATGTTTGGGTTGAAAGATTGGTAATCTTGATTACTTGTTGGCAGACTTGTCTAACTCTTAACCTACCCGATCTCGTCTGAAAATTTGAGTTCTTAACACAATTTTCTTGATTTAAATATGAAATAAATTGAACTCGTAAAATCCACAAATTAGCGGGTTTAGCCCGACATGCTCATTTAACACCAATTTTTTTTATTTTCAATTCTATTGAAATTTTTGACTTTCTACTAGTATTCCCGGGTCTTAACTATTAAACTACAAACCTTCATTGGTGTATTATATTTCTAAGTTAAGTTGAAACATTTAAATTAATATATCATTATTAAAAAATAATATTTTATTTTATTATATTTATTATACAAAAATAAAATATTTAGAAGCACCTTATTCATAGAAAAAAGAAAGAAAAAAGTAATGTTTATAGTTTGTTAGAAAGATTCAAAATCAAAATACAATGTTTGTATGAGTTCTTTTCTTGTAATTTATGTTGTATTCCAGAAATTATTCAAGGCTCTCAGGATTCAAGAAGGAAGTGCAAGGAATTAGGAGGTTCAAGTGATTTTGGGGTGAGTAATGAAGGTTTTTTTTTTTTTGTGCTTTAATGTGATTAATTAAGAGATGTGTGAAAGATGAGCATGCATGTAAATATAATGATGTGATTCTCTGTGAACGTATGGAAAATTGGTTTAAAATGAAGTATATGGTTATAGATTAGCTATAAAGTAAGTAAATTGAAGGACCTTAAGTAATGCATGTGAGTTTAAGTAAGGGATCTTGGAAATGGATGATGTAATCATGTTACATGGGTTTAAAATGGACTCCTATGGTGTTTTCCTGGATGTTTTAAAACATGGAAGTTGTGGTATGCATGTCAACAATTTTTGGAATGATTTGTAATCTGGTTGGTAAATTGAATTTCCAGAAATTGAGGAATGTAATTCTAGGTTATTTTATGTCATGAATAGGTAGAGTAAAGTGTTAGCTAACACTCGATTTTTACGGTTCGTCGTTTCAACATGTATATTAGGATTTATGGTCAAATTTGTAAAGCAGCGCAAAATTGGGAATTTCTGACGCCAGTTTATAAATGTACATTTTACGAGTGGTTAGAGGCTTTTATGGTTTAAGGGCTAAACATAAAATTTGTAGGGGACATTCTGGGGTTTCCGGAATGGTATGATTTGCGTTCATAGGATACCGGGAGAGAGAGTTATAAGCTTTTATATGAAAGGAAAAAATCTGAGTTTTTCTAGAATGTATTTTTGGGACTGTCTGTATTGTTGGTCAAAATCGGACCCTTTCCCATGCTCAAATCAATTGGTGGTTAAAATGAAAGTTAAAGTATGAACCACGAGCTTTTGGTAGACAGCTTACGGGCCACAAACCGATTAGTATAACCCAAGTTATGGTATTCCGAAAAAGCTTGGTCGACATGTTTATTTTTCTGGGCAGATTAGGGAAATAAGAGTTTTGACCTTCTTATAACCATGTTTTTGGTCTTTGGGGCAGACTATAAAGTTGTTGTAAATGTTTCAAGCTTTCCGAAAAGTCCTCTTACGCTTCATTACGATATCTGTGGAAAAAGTTAGGATCCCTTTAGTGCTTCTTAGAGAAATAAGTTATTAGCAAGCCACGAATAGGTTTTATTAAATTATCCTCCTTTCCCCATCTAAGTTGAATTCTAATTTATGTTTTTCCTTTTTCTAAGTCCCTCCAAGAGATCGTTGCACTCAAACTGTTCAAGTCTCTGTCCGTTCAGTATGTAATTGTAAAGCCCCAGGTACGTATATTGTCTGACCTCCTATGCGTAATATTATGAATTAATCATTTGCGTTAAGTTCTAAATTTACATTCTATTATTCATGTTTATATGTAAAGTATCATGAGTTATGTTCAAATATATGCAAGTTCTCATGGATTCTTAAATATTTAAGGTCGATTTATCAAGATAGTTTTACAAGATATTTCTAAGTATTTATGTTACGTACCCTCTAGGTGGGAAGCTTTTACAATATTTCCATTCTTTGGATGTTAACGGTATTCCATGAATAAATTTCGTTTTAAGTAAAATTCTTATTCAAGGGATGGGTTTAAGTTATGATTACAAGGTGGATAAAAATCTTGTTTTATTAGAACCCGAGGTCAAGGTTCCAAGTTTCTAAAAAGTTTAATAAAGGTCCCGCCCATGTGTTATCGTGCCTTAGAGCACCCCATGCTTAGTTGTGCCATAGTGCACACCAGGATAATCGTGTCATGTGCACACCAGGAAAAATACAAAGATCGTGCCTAAAGTGCACCTCATGGAAATCTGGCCAGTATAGGACATTGTCCACCATCCGAATCTCCCGATCGGTCCGGGTATGCGCATACGGAGGTTTAGCCAATGATCGCAAGTAGGGGACCTTCAGGATAATAACAAGATAACCAAGTTTAAGTTTCTTAAATTACTCAAGTCTTTTGAACCAAAGTAAAGCTTTACAACATACATGCCAAAATTTTTATAAGTCTTGGTTTATAAGAGTTAAGGTCAAGTTTTTGTCATGGCTATGTAAGTTATGTATGATTTAAGTTCTTTTGAAATTATGTCATATTACTTTTAGTGATATATTATTTCTAAGGTTATGGTTATGTATGTTACTTTTACAAGGAGGAACTCAAAATCATTTTCATTTAAGTTGTGATTTAAGTACAGGTTAAGTTATATTTCCCCATGTTCAGATTAAGTATGGTCAGGCTATGTAAGTTATGTTACCTTTTATTATTTGTTTGTTATTTATATTGTTTCTAATGTTTTGGAACCGCGCTAACACACTATAACGGGTTATGAAAAGACTCTTACGTTATTAGGGGTATACGTACTGAGTTAAACTCACGTTTCGAAGTTTTATGTTTTTGTTTTAGGTATTTCGGCAAAGTAGAAGGGAAAAGCCCTAGAAAGACGAAATCCTAGAGCTTCTTAAGGAGATTGAAAGTGGTTAGAAGACTCTTTATGAAAGATTTAAGAGAAATTTGTGTTAGTTTGGCTTGTATAAGTTTTATTGGGTTGTGTTATGTTGTCTTGAGGTGGTTCCAGTTAAGTTATGTCTTGATGATAAAGTTTGAAGTGGTTTGTGTTTTGGTTGTTTTGTTGGGTTTTAGTCTTAGCCTTGTACACCTCCGTGGATGGCGGTAATACTCCCAGGTGTTTATCCGCTGCTAATCATTGGGTTAGGTATATCATTAGCTTAATCTAATGGTTAGTAACCTGGGGGCGTTACAACTTGAAATACACATCAACATACATTTAAACCATGTTTAACTTGCACGTCCAAATTAACTTATCTACTTATATATTTTTTTAAACAAAATAAACCCATAGCCTCTTCTTTTCTTTTTCTCTCTAGAAAACCCTAGCCTCCATCTCCTTGGAGGAGCTACCATCGATTCTTTTGTCGATGGTAAGCCCCAATTTGCTTGATTTCTATCCCAATTATTAGTTTGGTTTTACGTTTAGGCAAAGAAAATTAATCTCTTCTTTTGTAAGAGTTTTTTTGTGCCATTATTTAGGGTTTTTAGTCTCTTTCTAGAGTTTTTATTCAGTTGGTGTGGTCTAATACGTTGGATGAAGATCGACTTTCAAATCGTTATAGCACCGATTGTGAGGTTCTCCATCAATACTAAAGATGTAGAGTCATCGAAGAAAGATGCAGAGTCATCGAGGAAATCGGAGTCAAACGTCAGTAAGATTAGTATTAGTTATTTGGAAGTTGAATTTCATATCTATGTTTTACATCTACAATTGTTCAATCACGATTTTCATTGTAATAGTCGTATGACTTGCTATAAATGAAATCGTTATGTTTGGTTTTTAAAAAAAACTTATACTACTTATTCAAATTTATCTTTTACTAAAAAAAGTAACGTTCATAATCGGTTAATTTGTTGAATGAAAACTCTAATATAGTTGAAAATAATTTCAACTATAGTAGTCGATAAATGTGAGTCGTTGATATCAAAGGAATGAATCTGAACCATTGAAAGCAGTAACTTGTAACCTGCTAAATAAATTTACTCCCTACGATCCGACCCTGTTCCTCTCATCTCATTCGGATTTTGGGGAGCCAGTTACTTGTGTCTTCTTTCTTCTGTTATCTCTCTCTCTCTCTCTCTCTCTCTCTCTCTCTCTCTCTCTCCCCGATCATTTTTGCCAAACCCATAGGATTGTAAGAATTTCTCTGACAATTTGAAAGATGATGAGATTCAAATTCTGAATCATATAGAATTTATTCTTCAAAAATGAAACAGAATGGGGCAAGACCAATTTGGAAGAAGTACAGAACTTAATGTCATATGAAGAAGAAATTATGGACTCAATTTGGAAGAACAAAGCTTTCAGGGTAATCAATTTAAAGAAAAAGTTGGAGAATTATTTCCGGTGACCCAATAAATATGATAGAAATAAATCATACCTTAGATATTTTACAAAATCTAAGTAAAATTTGAAACTTTTCTGCATATATTTCCAGATTTACAGTGTAAATTAGTTATTTGGTGAAGCTGTGAGTAAGACGTCAATGGCAATCCTTTGAAGTAGTAAATAATGATGATTCACACTTCACAGGAACCATTTCCCAGTTCCCTTCTTCCATTTTTCTAACTTGGTGAAAAAAAATCTTCTTGCATTTCTCTATTTGTGTGTCAAACACCAAATTTTTAATGCTTAATTGAATATGTCTTCAAAGATGGATGACAGGGAAAGCTTTGATATGGAGAAATTTTGCAGATGAAAATGAGTTAGGGAGGAGAGAGAAAGGATAGAGAGAGAAGGAGAGCATGGACAATGGGGTTGATGTTTAATTGAGAAATCAGATTTTTTTTTTTTAAGAAAAAGTTAATGAATGAAATTATTTTCAACTATAATAGTTGACAATTGTACACCCTTGATTAATTTGGGATGAATCTCAACCTTTCAATTAATAACCTACGTAACCTACATAGGAGAGTATTTTTACCTTATTACAACTCATTCTCTATCCTGAACATCCCCACGTTTAGAAGGTTTAGGTTGTTAAACATATCCCATATAATGTTGAATTACCAATTTAACCCCACACCTTCAATTAAACATCTGAAAAAACAGCATGTCGATCTGCTGGCTAGACAACTCATTCTCTCCTTCTTCTGATTTCAGCTTCTCTGTTCTTCTACCCCATTTTACCTCTCAAGGTTTATCTCTCCCCACTCTTTAAATCTCCAAACATTAATCATTTCAGTTTTCACCCATTAATCCTCTGTTTTTTCTTAATCATAATTAATGAAAACAAGTTTCTCCTTCCTTTCGCCCACTTTTGTTTCATTGAGTGTAACAACCTTTCTCCGATTCGCATGCTCTGTATTGGTTGAAAATTTCTATTTTGTCTACTGGTTACAATAAAGTTAATACCATGGCTGCCAATGACCTTAATTTTTACTCAGCTCAAGTCCTTAACCTCCCCAGTCCCCAACCCAACCAAAAAAGAACCTTTGAATGTTGGATGAGACGCTCTCCAGCTTTCCCCATTGTGTTCCATTTTCTTTTTTCTTTTATTCCTGTTACTAAATTTTGTCCGCCTTTCACTGTACTGCAATAATACTGTATGGAACTAGGAACTTGGGTTAAATCAGCCTCCTAATGTATAGGTTTTTTCATCCTTTCAATGGAGGTACCTTCTCTTAGATATACAACAAAGTCTAGTTTAACTGCTACTCCAAGAAGAGGAAGATTTAATTAGTGCACATAAATTTAATAAAAGTGATTGGGTTTTGTGACTTTGTGTCACCACATGTGAGATTGCAATAGGTAATTGGGATGCTCGTTATAGCTGTAGAGGGAGAAGTAGTAAGGACTTGAAAGCTTTAGTATGAGAAAAAGGCACAAATTTTGTTAGATCAGGGCCCTGCAACTAGAGTCTAAGCTGATGTACTAAGCCACCGTTCTTTTATGCAGTAGATTGCGGCAAGTTGCAGTGGAAATAGTAAAAGGGTAATGGTAATTTGTGGTGAGTTACGGTAGGTTGCGGTAAATTACGGTGCGGTAACTTGCGGTACTGCATAAAAGAACGATGCCTAATTATGCCAAGCATATAGCCTTAGGTTACACTAATACAAAACTTGACCCAAATATGAAAAATCCAAGTTTTGAGGACGATCCGTGTTATAAAGGTTCACATGGCCTAGCTTGCTTGGTTCCCTTGCACTCTTCAATAGCTTTCATTTCTATTTTTAGCTTGAGAGACGGTTATGAAGCTTGTGACAAAAACATTTTCACCATACACATGGACTTGAAGAGTGCTACATAATATTTGATATGAAGCTTTTGTCACAAGCTGCTCATTCTTCCTACTCTGTGTATGGTGAAAATGTCCTCAAGAATGATGTCTTCTTCTCTGACGAAGTAAAAACTAAAGGAAGAGTTCTCCAATTTCCAGGGCCGTGCTTTTGAATGTAATTAAGCTTCTTATCTTCTCTGGGCAACCATGGACCCTTCTTCAATCCACCCTTCTTCCCCCTATTATTATCTCACTGTCGCAGTAGACGGCTAAATTTGCAATCAAACTCCCCCATAAATCAAATCACAAGTAGTCAGAATGAATCCTCCACAAAAAAGGGGGAAGAAGAGGTTTGCATTAATGGAGATGAATGTGGATGCGTATTCCAGTAAAATGAAGAAAGAATTTTTTTTAAAAAATGTTTCAAGAAAGGGGTTGGGGTATAATTGGAAATACAGCCGCAAATTTTTCCTTTTTTTTATTTTAGACGAATGAAGGGTATTAAGTTAAATTACCAATACTAAAACTATGTGTATTACAAACCACTTTTTTCCAACCAATTTAAAATGATTGGAAAAACCAACTATTTTAACAACCATTTAATATTCCAACTATTTTTCAAAAAATTTTGTGGGAAAAATGGTTGGAATTTCCTACCAATTTTGCTAAAATTGGTTGGAAAATTTTTTTACCATCCTTTTTCCTACTATTTAAAATTGGTTGGAAAAATGGTTTGTAATCCAACCAATTTCAAATAGTAGGAAAAAGGATGGTAGGAAAACTTTCCAACTATTTTAGCAAAATTGGTTGGAATTTCCAACCATTTTCCCACAAATTTTTTTGGAAAATAGTTGGAATATTAAATAGTTGCTAAAATGGTTGGTTTTTACAACCATTTAAAATTGGTTGGAAAAAGTGGTTGATAATACACATATTTTTAGTAGTATACAAGATCAGATTTCCCATTTAAATCCAATGGTTAATATTCATTTCAACTATCATAGTTGAAAATATCTTTCAACTATGGTAGAAATTCCCAAAAGTTTAAAAGAGTGGAGGATAGAAAGTACTGTAGTAGGTACTTGGCAACCGGCTGGAATACATTTAAAAAACGAGATGAGATTATTAGTTTAAATCCAATGGTCAAGATTTATTTCAACTACCATAATTAAAAATATTTTCAATTATGGTAGAATTTCCCGTTCTCGAAGGTGGGTAATCATTCGTCAGACACCCATATTTGTGTTTTTGCTTTACATAATTATCGTGCATCATTTATCTTTTTCTAGAAGTCATCGTGCATCACTTCTCAACCTCTATTTTTGTCAACAATATTGATGATCTTGAAAATTAGAATTACAAATGTAAGTTTATTATTGCCCTTAAAATCTGCCCTGTTAACTGCTAGGATTAGATTCAAATGTGTTGTCAGTTATTAGGATGTAAAAATAAAGCAATATATGTAGTAGAAGAAAATATAGGATGATTAATCAAATTGAAAATTGGAATCTAATAATACGAACTTTTGACCATGTACGAACTTTTGATTTGGTGATAAATAATATGAACTTTAACCCCATGTGTTCTGAACAGTACGCCACCGAGTTAAGTTACCAAGTTAAGTTGAACTTAACTCGGCGACGGATGATGTGGCGGCGGAGAAGGTGTGACGACAAACCCCCCCCCCCAAAAAAAAAAAACTCAAGGCCAGTCACCCCTTCTTTGCCGCCACGTCATCCGCCACCGAGTTAAGTTCGCCTTAACTCGGTGGCGTACTGTTCATAGCAACATGGGGTTACAATTCATATTATTTATCACCAAATCAAAAATTCGTATTATTTAGTCTTATATGACCAAAAGTCATTATTATTATAATCCAATTTCCCTTATCAAAATCGAGGATAAACTTGGAGAGGCAAGAAGAAAGATAAAAGGAGAGACAATATTTTTATGTGGAAACCCGAATCAGGAAAAACCACGAGTGGCAACCAATATCCACTAGTAGAAAAGAATATATTACTAGGGGTGAAGTTGAATCTTTCATACATTCTCACAACCTAGGGATAAGTAGGGTGAAGATGTGACAATGACATCATACCCCCTCTCATATGGAGTTTTGAAGGCACTTACATGAGTCACCTCTCACAAGGTGAATAAGGACCTCTATTTATAATGGTAAACATTCTATAAATTTAGTTTGACTTCTACTCCAAATACAATTAGGTTTTAAAATGTTATTACAATTAGGAAATTGACCTAAATATAATTAAGAAAGAAATGACTTCTCTATGTCATCCCGTTGACAACACTCTATCATCCCAGGTCTTATTAATAATCAAATTCTAACTTTATCTTGAATCTGATCGACCTGTTTTTGAAGGGATTTGACCTAACCCCAACAGGATTAGAATTTCATTGAAACTGGTTGTACCAACTCTGAAGGAATTTCACTTGACTCTGACGGGATAGGAACTTAACTTAATATGATTGTACCGGCTCTCGAAGGAATTTAATTTGACTCCGAAAGGATCTAAATTTGATTGAACCTAGCTCTAATACCACTTGTTAGGATCATATTTACATTTGTTGCCAACTGCAGGCTAGGGCGTAAAAATGGATAAATATATGGAGTAAAATAAGATATAGGATAATCATGAAAATCGAGGCTAATAATAGGGAAGCAAGAACAAAGATAAATTAGGGAGAGACAATATTTTTTATATGAAAGGCCCAATCGAGAAAAAACCGCGGGCGACAACAAATATCCACACTAGTAGAAAATTACATATTACAAGTGGTGAAGTTTAATCTCTCACAACTTAAGGATAAATAGGGTGAAGATGTGGAAATAACACCGTATCTCATAGAAAGTTTTGAAGGCATTCACATCAACTACTAAGACAAGGTGAATAAATACTCCTAGGAATCAATCTTGGGACATGTGGGATACCATAGTGCGGCGGATACCAATTGAGCTAAGAGCTCATTGGTGTAGATAAGGAGTTGTTTGTTAGAAAAATACTGTAGGGTTAGGTATAGATAAGAGTAGGTAGAAAAATAGTGTGAATCATTTATCATTACAAGAAAAATAATAATAATAAGGGCCTTGGCCTTTTTTTAAATTGTATGCTAATCATTTTTGGAAAATTTTCTAATATAAACATGTTTTGTCTTTCGTCATATAAATCTTACCGGTGGTGATGGAAATGTTAATGATGTTGATGGTCCAACGAAATTTCAACAACTATTTGATATGAAGTTCATATTTCAAGTTGATCCAGAGTCTAAACAACATGTTATGTGACTTATTGGTGATTAATGGTCTATTGGAAAATTTCAAGTTGATCCAGGTGCAATTGTGAAGATTTGGGAGTTCGATACGAAACACTATGCATGGTGGATGATACGCGTTGAGGATGTGCTCCGCCAGCAAAAATTAAATCTTGTGATGGGTGAAAAGCCATAACAAATGGAGATGAAGGATTGGGAAGAGCTTGAAGGTCAGGCATTCAGTATGGTCAGGCTGATGCTAGCTCGCAACGTGACTTTCAACGTCAAAGATCAGAAAACGACAAAAGGTCTGCTAAAAGTCTTGCAAAACACATATGAGGAACTTTTGCCGATGAACAAGGTATATGTGTTGCGTCGTTTGTTTGAATTTAAGATGCATGAGTTTGGTGATATGCATGGTAGTATGAATGAGTTGAATATGATACTATCAAAGTTTACCTCTATGGGATTTAGTTTTAACAATGAGATAAATGTTAATATATTGTTGGCTACACTACCTAAGTCTTGGGATAATTTTGTGACTTATGTAACATCTTCGGTTAAGAAAGACGAGAAACTAAAGTTTGGGGAAATTAGAGATTCTGTCCTGAATGAAACCATCCGTAGGAGAGATTTTGATGTGTCTAAGTCTTTGGGAATGCTTTGACTGTCAGGGGTAGGAGGAACAGTGGGAGCTCGGGTCAGTCTAAACTTAGAGGTCGAAACTTGGAGCACGTGTTGTGTTGGAAATGTAGTGATAGAGGTCATTTTCGTAGGGATTGTCCTAAGCCCAGGAAAAGCAGTGATAATGACCATGACTCAGTAAATTTTGTCGAGGATTTGGGTGATGCCCTAACTGTTAGTGTTGATGAGTCAAAAAGGAGTTGAGTGATAGATTCGAGTGCGACATTTCACTCTTTGTCTAACAAGGAGGTCTTTAGTAATTTTGTGAGTGAGAGGTTTGATAGGGTTATGCTTGCAAACGGTCACAACCTAAAGGTGCTAGGAAGAGGTGATGTGAACATTAAAACTTCTGAAGGTGGGACTTGGAGGTTGAAGAATGTTCAGTATATCCCGGGTTTGACCAAGAACCTTGTATTTGTGGGTCAACTGGATGAGGAGGGGTTCACAACGAGATTCGGGGATCGTCATTGGAAGATTACGAAAGGATCTTTGATAATTGCAAATGGTAGGAAGGGGAGGGGGAGCTATATACTACCATTGATAATTCTAACAGGCATGTTCATGCTTGTCAAAGGCGTGTAGCTTCTCTGATGAGATAAGAGTACCAGAACAAGGAGGTTTTCGATTGAGGCTACGAGAACGGTTAGTCAGCCGAAGAATGCATCTAACCTTCACGGGAATTCGACGAGTTCAACACGAGGTAAAATTCCAATCCGAAATTCCCCTAAGTTGTTGACGAGGATGCGTATGTTGAAGTTTCCGGGGCTTGATCAGTTCAAGTGGGAGCCAGTTGATAAAAGAGGATAAAAGAGGAGTTGATGGGAGGTCAATTGACACCTCTGTTGATATTTGCTGAACAAGATTGAGATGTATGCACTAGAGGATTTGAGGAGGTGTTGAAGTGGTGGTTGATGATAATCAATGAAGTCTGTGTTTACAATTGGTCTCCAAGTGGGAGATTGTTGGGTTGAATGTGGAGACCGATTTTGGATTGGTCTCTATCTCTTGGGGAACAAGATAGAAGAGTTTGAGAAGGAATTAAGTTTCTGATTTGTTAACCACTTTTTTTTTTTTGTAATTCCTTTGCTACATTGACTCTATTAACCATAAAATTGTTTTAGTCTTGTACTATAAATAGAGCATAGGTGTTAGGTTTATTAGTATCGCAATTAAGAGTGTTTCATCTAGCCACAAAAGATTGAAATATAGTCTCTATGTTCCTGAGGGAATTGTGTGAGGTTTAGGTGCGCGTGTTAAGTTATCAGGTTGTAACTCTAGGGAGGCTGTAAGAGATTATGGAGGTTTGAGAATCTCTGAAACACTGTTGTAATCCTCTGATAATACATTGTTCGTGGTTATTTCCCAATTTAGATTTTTCCACATTAATTTCTTGTGTTGAATCTTTATTTATTTTTTGCTCTTATTATTGTTTGTATGCTAACAACACCTCGAATATCCTAACATTAATTTATAACGTGAAATGTTTTAGACTATGAGGTTTTAGGAAAGATTATGAAATTCTTAATTGTATTTATATTCATGGATGACATGTATTGTTATCTATAAATGACGTATATAGTTATCCTACAATATAAATATAATTAAGAATTTTATGGTCTCCTCTAAAATTTTATAGTCCAAAATATTTAATACTAAATTTTAAAAGTAAAACAAAAACTAACAAGAGAGTATTTGGTTGAGGAACTCTGCTATAAAAGTTTGTCAATTTTCCCAAGTTGATCAAACAATTTCATATTTGGTTATAGAATAAGGAGAGGAGAATGTTGTGGTGTGTTCAAATATTTTCTCATGTTGGATGGAAAAATGTTTCATATGAGAAGGGTTGGGAAAGTTTGTTCTCCTTGGGAAAGGGAAAATATTTTAATCAAATTCCCCTAAATTCCCCTAAAAAGTATTTTATAAATAAGTGTAATTTACACATGTTTAATAAAATTTCCTACAAACTTTTCCATAATTTTGAATATAAGCAATTATTATTATAAAGTATTTTCCACAAAAACTTTCTATAACAAAACACTTTCCCATAGAAAATTTTTTCAAAAAATATCATTTTTGAGAAAAACTAAACGCACCATAAAAATAAAGTTCCTAGTCGACAACCTTTAGAAAGGCTTAATTGCCAAACGACTATTCTCATACGAATCACGCCAAAGCTGATGTCGAATGTCCCACTAACACATGACGTCAGCTGCACCGCCTACTTGTCTGTCAAGCTGCCGTCGCAGTAGCCCAACGGAAAGGCAATAACCAATGACGTCATTACATGTACAGAGGCTGACGTCGCCGCCTTACCTCAACATTCGTCCGGAAAAAAAAAATCTCACCCATTGTCGTCAAACATCAACTGGCCCAATTCCGTGGTCCCCCAACCTGGCAACTATTTTTAATTTCCATTGCTTTTAAAATTAATGTTCCATTTCGAATTTACTTTTTGGATATATTTTATTGGAACAAAGTTACTATTAGTCTTTTTATAAGATTTCAGGCAACTAATATTTTATTTACAAGTTTAAATTGAAAAAAATTATGTAACATAAAAAACTAATTGTGACTCTTTCTGTCTCAAAGAAGTTTGATTTTGTATAGTTGTTGATTTATAAATATTAATTTAACCATTAATATAAAATTAATAAGAAGAATCACTATAATAAAATATTCTCTTTATTTTATATTAATTGTCACTTAATAAATATTACAAGATATTTAATGTTATTTGATTGATAATTTTTCATAATAGTATATTTTATTAAAAAATTAGAATATTATAATTTGAAAATAATATTTTTTATTACGAATTTAATGAAGATATTTTCATATAGTATAATATTATATATATATTAAAATGACATTTAATATGAAACTAATTATATCATAAAAACATTAATTTTTTCAATCATTTCTTTTCAAAGTTAATGATCAAATATAATGACATAAGCTATAAAAATGTTATATGTCAAATTAAATACCTGATGAGGTCTATATATTATATTATACACTATACAGTAGTTTCAACCAAAAACACGAGGGAGAGGTCTAGCTTGGTCAGAGTGGAGGAGCACTTTTGAATATTAAAATATAGAGTTGCCAAAATTGGAGTAGTGCTCATAAATCTGAATCAGACAAATTTGATTAATGTCAAAATTTAGATGAAAAATATATATTTAAATTATGTTTTATTTCGGATCAGATCGGGTCAACTAATTCGGACAAATCTAAAATCTGGTTCGAATAATAGAAAAAAGAGAAACTTTACACCGAACTGTCAATTCAGTCAATACTAAAATTTAAACGAAAAATTAATGACCAAACTTAATTTTTTTTCAAATTCAACATTTCAAATATTTTGATTCGGATAAATTTTTGTCAGCTCTATTATTTAAAAACAATACAGCCCCCATAATTAAGAAAATGAAAAAAAAAGTTGAACGAGATACAAGTGGAATATTATTGTACTTGTTGGTAAAGCAACCAATTCCAAAACTCCAAAGTCCCGATGGCCTATAAAATTCAGCGCGTCTTCTCTCGTCACCAAACCCCAAACCACAAACTGTTAGGTCTTTCTAAAATCACTTCTCTTTCCTAAAAACCAATTCCAGAAATCCAGATCCAAATTCATGGAAACACCCAACACCAAGTTCGAATCAAGATCATCAGGTCGTGATTTGACGGAAGAATTAGAGTTGGGAGAACAAGAGAAGATGGACAAATTCTACGAGTTGATCCGGAGATTCAGTACTGCTCGAGACTACCAGCGCAGAATACTCCAATCCCCAGATCATCATCAGAAGATCACCAAAAGTGTAGATCAGGATCATCACCCCGGTTGGGTACCCTCCTTCAAGTGGGAGGATTTCAAGAATGTTGAAGATGTCGACATTAGTAAAATCGCCAATGATAATCATCATCATGATCATCATAAACCTAACCATCATCATGTGGGGGTCAGCTCACCTGATCCTAAACAACCTCCTCCTCCTTCTCATCCAACGGCTCCAGTTGTTCGCTGCTGCAATTGCATACACGTGTACGTAAGCGATGAACATTGTCACGAGAGGAAGAAAAAGAGGAAGACGGTGGATTTTGTGGAACACGTGGAGAGAGAAACAAAACTTGAGCATGAAACTAATAATGTTACTGGTTTGGACCTTAATCTTGCCCTCTGAACATTACTTAGTAGTAATTAATTACTTAGCTAATTAGGTTTAATTAGTCCTTTTTATTTTTGTAATTAAGATGTTAATCATCGAATTAGAGGTATTGTTGGTTTTAACTAAGATAAATACTCAATCCGTTTCATATTAATTGTTATAATTTTAACTTTCACGATCTCCAATATTACTTTTTAATTAATACTCCTTCCAATTCCATATTAATTGTCTTAATGCGTCATTAATTTCTCAATATATACAATATCCTAATATACAAAAGTATCATTATTAGATTCATAACGAAAAATATTATCATAAAAATATAGTGTTGTAATTTTTTTTTATAAAATATAATATAAGAAACCCTTAGACCATGTTCTTTTGTCAAGTTAAATTTAGATTAAATTAATTAAATTATGATAAGTTAAAATAGAATATGATAGGAAATTATAGGATAAGTTTGAGTTAAGTTAATTGTTGGGTGAAAATATTTTATTAATAAAATTTGAATATTTTGGAAAAATAAATGAAAAAGTTTATAAGTTTGGTAAAGGTTGATTGATTTAATATTAACATAATATTTATTTGAATCATTTTATGATTTAAAAAGTTATTTTTGGTTTGAGTGTTTTTTAAGAGTTGAGTTAGGTTATTTTAGATAAGGATAAGTTATGTTTGATTAGTTAAGTTTAACTCAACTACAGAATAAGGTCTCAGTGAAAGATGACATTTTGGACCATTAATATGGAACGGATGAAGTCATTTCTTACATAATACTCGTAGGTTTAGATAATAAAAATAAGTAATGATGGTATATTTATTAACAATTGTAATATTATTATATTTAATTATGAATTTAATGATAATTAATAATTTTATATACTAACAATTTATTGCATATATTAAAAAATTTATTGTCAAAATTTTAAAATTTGACTATGCAATTTTTAAAAAACAACCATTAATATGAAAGGATGAGGGTAGATGTATAGATACTACCTCTGTCTCAAAATGTTTGTCCGTTGACTAAATTTTGACTGTTAATTATTTACAAAAATTTGCTAAAGATTACAATGACGGTAATTTTATATTGTAACTCATTATATTTTGTGAGTAATCAACAATTAAAATTTAGTCAACGGACAAATTGTTTGGGACCGAGATAGTAGGTAAACACGTGGGAGGGAATGAAAACCAGGAAACTTTAGCTTTTTCTTTTTGCATCCCGTGGCAGAGGGTGCCACATTTATTCTAAAATCAATGTAATGGTTTCTGCTGTTCTGGAACTCGGTCACTGCTTTCAATTTTAGAAATTACTCCCTCGTTTTCTTTTAATTGTTACCTTGTTAATTATGTTAAAAACTTTGACCGCTAATATCTTAATTTGTACAATGATTCATTATACAAAATTGATGTTGTTAGATTTGTTATAAAAAGTAATATTAGAAAAGTATAATATTATAGATCTTTATAAAAGTATTATGTATGAAATTGTTGATTAAAGACGGACCTCAAAAAACGTGAAAGACAAATAAAAAAAACGGAGGGAGTAATAGGCCTTTAAAATATTTTAAAAAAATAGAAAACCGGTGTCGTGTACTTGTATAACTAGTAGAATAGGCCCGTGCAAGGCACGGGCATTGTTTCTAAAATTATGTCTATTTTGATAAATTTTGACCGTTAATTTTGCTAATTTATTTTAATAGGATTTTAAATTTGCTTCCTCCGTTCCATATTAATTGTCTTTGAAAATAGTGCAGTCGAATTTTAAAACTTTTGACCTTAAATTTCTTAATATATATAATGAGTTGCGATATAAAATTATCACCATTAGATTCGTAATAAAAAAAATACTATCATAAAATTATAATATTGCAATTATTAATAATTATATTATGTAAGAAACTATCAATCCGAGTGACATTGAAAACCATAAAAGTCAAAATTATGACAATTAATATGGGACGAAGGGACTAGTTAACAATAATATTTTCGATAATAAGTTTCTATTGCTAGTGGTTTTATTTTTTTGAGACGGATGGAATATTTATGTCATGTTCCTTAACTTAGTAAGACTATTCTTATCTAACCTAACCTAATCTAACTTAACCTAATTTAATTTTACCTTACCTTACCTTATTTTACCTTATCATTCAAAATAACATGACAATTTTTTATTCAAGTGATAGAATTAATTAAAAAATTAAAAAAAAAAGAGTGATGTAACATTTACCTACCTCTAATATTTCTTTTTTACCTAATTTTCTTTCTTTTAACTTACCTTACTTTACATAATTTGATTCAACATATTAAATAAGACATAAAATTTAAGAGTCTGAATATAGTATTTTCAATTTTTTTATTTCAACATTTTATAATTATACTTTGCCACTTTTTACCATGCTCTATATTGTACCCATCTTTCCACATTTTTTCACTCCTTTCTCTAACTTTATTTACTGTCCCTCTGGCTTCCCATTATCTCTCATCACTCCATCGCTTCATCATCAATTGTGTGGAATCAACGCCCCCAATCTTCTTTCCCAAAGTCTCAATTGTCAGAGTACATATTGATTAAATCCCCTCCCTTATTCGTCTTCTAACTTTTCATTAAAAAAAAATGGTCTTTCTCTGATTTTCTCTGATTCTCTCTCCTTCGTTGCCTCTCCTGATTCATCTCCTTCTAGCAAAATCTTCTACTTCATCTCACTTTCCTTCACTTTCTTCAAATTCTTCTTTTGATTATTTTGATTATTACCATATTTGATGTTATTTTTATTTTTTTTACAATTGGACACAAATTTGTAATCTTTCTCAAAGGGGTGTTAGTTAGGGGTCCGGTTTTACCAATTTACAATAGAATTTTCAGGATCTTCAATTTGTGCAGTGTTGGCTTGGGGTTTTTTGGTTATTAAAAGAGATCAAGGGGTGGGACCCATCAGAGGCTGCTAATACTAATAGGCTAGCAAAGGCGATTTTCTGCATTTTCAAGCATCCAAAATTCATGATTTTATTATACTCCAACAACTTCTTCATTTTCAAGTAAGCGACCATAGAATTTTAACTTTTGTTTCACTGCTTATAGCACACTACGTACATATATTCTCTCAAATTTGTTTTCCCTTTTTTTTTTGTTTAATAGAATCTCAACTTTGTTTTCACCATATGTACGAGTATAGTAATTAACACGGATTTCGTGGAGGTGATTCAAGCTTCTAGAGGAAGTACTAAGTCCGCCGACATGCTCGAATGTCGTTTCATTTTGCAAGGTGATATTAAAGTGTTTTGTATTTTGTAGAATTAAGAAAGTCTTTAGGACGGAAGTTAAGGAAGTGCATACTTTGGCAACTAATGTCAGGAGACAAGTCTTTCCTTAACTGTTTTTTACTTATGTACTCTGTCTACACCAAAAAAAAAAATTATGAATATGTACTCCCTAAATTAAATTCAACTAAATGCAATGATAAGTTTTTTTTTAATCTAATACTACTAAAATAAATTGCTAATGGAAAATATTGACTAATAATTTAAATCCATTATGAGGTTTATCTTTATATATTATATACTGACTTTGTCCGATAAATATAGTGTGTATTTTTTATACTAGTGTTAAAATAATTGTATATTTAGTTATTAGTAATACTAGGCTTCAACCCGTGCGATGCACGGAGTATATTAAAATAGTTATTTTAAAAAATAAAAAATTTAATAGAAATTATAATTATAATTTAGAAAGATTATTTCAAAATAATTATAATTACTGATAGTTGTACAAAAATAATTTAATTTAACATTTATCTTCTTTTTTATTAGTCGTAAACTCATAATCTCTACAATTAAAATCATTTATCCATTAAGCGGAACCCACAAACTTTACTATTAGTATTAATAATAATAATAATATTATTATTATTATTCCAAAATAATTATAATAAATGATATATGCACCAAAATAATTTAATTCAACATTTATCTACTTTTTGATGAGTCGAAATCGTCGAAATCCCTACAATTAATTTTCTTTCTCCATTGAGCGGTACCCACAAATTTTACTATTAATAGTATATAGATTATTCCAAAATAATTATAATTACTAATAGTTGCACAAAATAATTCAATTAAGCATTTATCTACTTTTTTATTGATCGAAATCTCTACAATTAATCTTCTTTCTTCATTCAGCGAGACCAACAAACTTTACTATTAATATTATTATTATTATTATTATTATTATTATTATTATTATTATTATTATTATTAAAGGCAACACCAAAATAATTACTGTTATTTGCACTAAAATAATTTAATTCAGAGTCCAAAGCAGTCCAGGATTATTGATACTTTCAGAAATTTTTAATTTTAAAATAAAATCTGGATTGAAAACAAAAAAAAATAGAAAAAATATAATTTTTTACGGTATGATTGGCCAATTTCTCTACAATCACTCTCGTGGATCTATTTCGTGGGAACCACAATGATTTCTATTATAATATATAGATAGATTATTATTATTATTATTATTATTAAAGGCAACACCAAAATAATTATTGTTATTTGCATCAAAATAATTTAATAAAGAGTCCAAAATAGTCAAGGATTAGTGATATTTTCTGGGCTTTTTAATTTTAAAATAAAATTCGGATTGCAAATAAAAAAATGGAAAATAGAAAAAAAATATATAATTTTCTACATTGTGAATGGCCAATTCCCGTACAATCATTTCGTGAGACCCACAATGATTTCTATTATGATATATAGATTATTATAGGCAACACCAAAATAAATTGTTGTTATATGTACCAAAATAATTTAATTCAGAGTCCAAATCAGTCAAAGATTAGTGATACTTTCTGGTTTTTTTAATTTTAAAATAAAATCTGGATATAAAATAAAAAAAATTGAAAATAGTAAAAAAAATATAATTTTATACGTTATGATTGACAAATTCCTCTACAGTCACTCCCGTGGCTGTATTTTACGGGACTCACAATGATTTCTATTATAATATATATAGATATGGAACAGTTGGAAACATTATCAAAGTCCAAAGCCGTATGAGATTTGTAATAGTTTTTTTAAAATCTAAAATAAAATTAAATTTAAAACAGTTATGGAACAACTGTAATTGGTGTCAGAGTCCCAAACAACTTAGGTTTATAATAAAATCCGGTTGAAAATAAAATCAAAAATTATTAAAAATTGGGTCCTTTTTTTCTTAATTGTGATTTGTTGAGACTGCTTGAAACGCTCTCGTTGCAGTATTTGCTGGGTCCCACATAGATTGTCATTATAAGTATATAGATTAATTAATATTATATTCTATCATTTGAAATTATTATAAAATAATGAATCAAATGTTTTTTGTAAACAAAATGGTTTAAATTATAAAGGATGATCTATTTTTGGTTTTTGCCTATGTTTGACATACTTAGAGTCAATTGAAACTAATAATTCTAAATTGTAAGTTAAGGGTAAAACTGATACATATGACCCTTACATACCTCGCCCTGGATGATATTCAGTGCATTGGTTTTGGTTTTTGCCTATTTTGTCATACCTCGAGCTTATTGTTGGTACACAGAGAAGTAATACTTTCCCATCACATGGCTTCTTCATTCACAAAACTCAAACTTGAGACTTTACTTAAACAAAACAAATATTAAACCACTTAAACCAACATATGTAGTTCAAAAAAGAAATTATAGTTATGGAACTGAGGGAATTCATGATTTCAACGCTCAAAAAATAATTTTAAAAATTAAACCTGCAATAAAACTACATAGAAGTGTAATAATAAAAGAATCGGTTGCAAATATATATGGAGCAAACCTTTTTATCGGCATTATTTACACTCATGTCCATACTCAGCTCATATATAGTGGAACTCTCCTAGTCTCTTTTGAAAAATAAATTCGAGGCTCCACAAGTACGTTGATGTCATTTGGTCAAACGGGTTAGGCCGGGTCGGGCCCGGGCGTGAGTGTGGATTAGATTCTCTATTTTCTACACGAATTCATTTTATGTTCTCAAAAATTGTTCTTTGACTGGTTTGGCTGATAGCTAATTTATAAAACTCCTTTTTGTCCAAGTTGAAATTTGTTAATTTCCAATGATGTTTTTTGGTTAATCAAGTTATTATCATGTCAGCTGTGAATTGCTCTTTTCCCCTGAAAAATCTACTCCCTTCTTCCATTTTCTACACATCGAAACTTCTTCTTCCGGCCTTGGTTTTTCTCTTCATTGTTTTCCAGTACTCCAACTAATTAATCAAGAGTGCACTTGACTCATCAGACCATATAATCCGATCCTAAGAAATGATCGTTATTGGAGAGTTAGTATCGTTGCTTAGGTGCAGTTACTTTCAAGGTAGTGCACTTACCACCCTACAATGTCCAATCTGTTTCATCAATTGGGGTAAAAGATGTTTAATATTGTTGTGACTATGTGAGTTCGCAGCTACATCGTGTCCTTACAATAGTAAGTTTTCTGTGAGACGATCTTATGATAAGTTATCATAAGACTATCTCATATAGGTCATGTTCTTTCTTGATATAGACTATCAACAACCCTATTTCACACACTATTACTTAGGCCCCATTCTTTTAGACGGTTGGTTACGGTGTGGTAATGGTGTGGTGCAGTGGAATTTGAAAAGTTGTGGTGAGTTGTGGTAAATTGTGGTGAGAATTATGGTAAGTAGGGTAGGTGAGAAGAGAAAATGTGAAAAGTAGAGTAGAAAGAAAAGTGAAGCGATATATTGATAATGATCGTGGTGTGATGTGGTGAATTATGGTAAAGTGTTGCGGTACGGTATGGTAATTCCGAGCAATTACTTCTAACAATGAGTCAAGCTAGCTCGTGAGCCTTTGCAAGCCTATTTGGTGGAAAACTTGTGTAGCTTAGCTCGAGATCAGCTTATCTTGGCCAGAGTTTGGGCTCGTGAATTAGACAAGCGAAGTCAAGCCATGAGTAGCTCGACTTGTCAAGCTTTAGCAAGCCTAATAACTTGTGTATGTGTATTCTAATGTTACAATTCATTGACATTTTTATGTTGACATATATATATATATGTGTGTGTGTGTGTGTGTGTGTGTGTAAAATATTGATCAAAGAGGTTAATTAAGTAGTTAAAAACTTATAAAATCCTAGAGAGGGCGATCTATCATGTAATATTGTATTAGGATATTAACGTTCCATGACACTACTGTAACCAAATCAAAGCATTACACATCATCCTATTTTCATAGTGAAATCAAATTTATTTTGCAACTTATTTATGCTTAAAATATAAATTATTATTATTATTTGTCGTAGGGATCAAACCTCAAGCCAAACCGAATCCATGAGTTTTGGCAAGTCAAGCCTAAGCCGAATATATTCAAGTTTGACAAGGCGCAAGCCAACCTCAAGCTTATCCAAAAAGTAACAAGCCAAGCCACAAACCGTAAAGGCTTGGACTCGGCTCGTCTCATTTCCATCCCTTGTAGCATGTGAATCCAACACATAGAAACATAAGGTTATTTGCATTTTGGACCCCGAAGTATAATGATATTTATTTTCTGGACTCTTGGTTTTCATTGTTTATTTTTGGGACCCTAAAGTTTATGGTTGAATAAAAAAAGACCTTAAAGTTTGTAGGTTGAAAAAAAGTCCGAGTACTGTTTTTCTTTTTCTTCCCATGTTTGAATTTATCTCCCGATTAGCGCCAAACTTCGGGAGTAAGGTTAAAACTGATATTGAAGCTATAATACACCTCTCTTATTCATGTCGGAACTAATTAGACCCTGAAGTACCCAGAGTCTAAGTAGTTTCGGCATGAATGAGAGAGGTGTATTACAACAAGGTCTAATTAGTTTCGACATGAATAAGAGAGGTGTATTACAACTTCAATATCAGTTTTATCCTTAGTGCTAAAGTTTGGCGCAAATCGGGAGATATATTCAAACATGGGAAGAAAAAGAAAAACAGTATACGGACCTTGTTTTTAACCTACAAACTTTAAGATCCTTTTTTATTCAACCATAAACTTTAGGATTCCAAATATAAACAATGAAAACCAAGGGTCCAACAAATAAAAACTCCTATACTTCGGGGTTCAAAATGCAAAAAACCCTATAAACATATGACCTTTCTTTTATATCTTGTATCACCTCCAGAAAAAGTTTGGGAGATAACTTATTCGCATAGGTGAATTATTTCCCATGTTTCGAGGTGGTTTGCATCCCTTTCTTTTATATCCGAGACTACATGCAGGGGTGGGAATTGATACCTATATATTGGGGGTATCCACCCTTACCCACTCATAATGGGTTGGTAAAACCCATTGGAGATGTGTAATGGGTAGGATGGGTATGGGTTATCCATAATTTGGTGTGGGTATCCATTATTCATGGGTATCCATATACCCATTGATGTCTTAACTATATGCATATTGAGTTGTATTGCGTTTATATACTGAAATTGAAGGCAAAATTCAACTTTATCAGTTTGACATGAAATTTTGTAATACGATAGTATTGATTAAAAAATATCAAATATGAATTTTGAGCTCCTAATTCTTTTTATTCAATAACATTTATTGCGATATATATAGACATTATTTGCCGCAAAAACTAACTGAAACTTTAAATTAAAATCAACTTTATCAGTTTGACATGAAACTTTGTATTACGATAGTATTGATTAAAAAAAGATCAAATATGAATTTTGAGCTCCTAATTCTTTTTATTCGATAATTTTTATCGCGACACATATAGACATTTTTTGCCGCAAAAACTAACTGAAACTTTAAATTAAAATTCAACTTTATCAGTTTGACATGAAACTTTGTAATACGATAGTATTGATTAAAAAAGATCAAATATGAATTTTGAGCTCCTAATTCTTTTTGTTCGATAACATTTATCGCGACATATATAGACATTTTTTGCCGCAAAAACTAACTGAAACTTTAAATTAAAAATCAACTTTATCAGTTTGACATGAAACTTTATAATACGATAGTATTGATTAAAAAAAGATCAAATATAAATTTTGAGCTCCTAATTCTTTTTATTCGGTAACATTTATCGCGACGTATATATACATTTTTTGCCGCAAAAACTAACTGAAACTTTAAATGAAAATTCAATTTTAACGATTTAAATTGAAACTTTATAATATGATAGGATAAATTAAAAAAAGTCAAATATGAATTTTGAGCTCCAAATATAAATTTATTATCTAAAACGTTAGAATACAAAATAAGAATAGTTAGTTGAATAGTTGAATATCCATGAATACCCATGGGTAATGCCCATGGAAGTAATACCCAAGTGGGTATTACCCATGTGGGTAATATCCATGTGGGTATTAAGATGCATGGGTAGGGTATGGGTAGAGTCTTATAATCTTTGGGTAAAATGTGGGTATGGACTGTGCCCATTCATACCCACCCAATTCCCACCCATAACTACATGGGACGGCTCATCCAAGCAGTTGGGATATCAAAGTTCAACACCAAATCGATTATGGTGGCCAAGCTTTAGTGCTTTAGCTTAGTTAAGTAGTTGGAGATAATTACATTTACCCTACTTGACATATGTGGTAATAATTTTTGCACACCCGACATTTGAGAAATAATTTTCACCCTACCTGACATTTAGTGAAAGTGTTTTTTTGTGTCAAATTCCGATAACTTATCATCGGAGATATGAAAATACAATAATACCCCTATATAATTATGTGAAAGTACCAAACTGCCCTTAAGATTGCGATTGAAATGACAATACTGACCCTTCAATTGTTTTGTGTGGGAAAAGGGGGAAAAGACTGTCGATCTAAAAAAGAAACATATCACTCCACTCTTCTCACTGTCGTCTCTATAAGGGTAAATAGGTAATTTCATTTTTAATTGAAAATACGATGAATTAATAGTAAGAGTAAACATGTCACTTTCTATTCAATTTTTTAATACTTGCCAGAAAATCCCACAAAAAACCATTATAATATATCCTAGGTGGTTTAAATTTACGACCACTTAAATGTCAGGTAGGGTGAAAATTATTTCTCAAATGTCGGGTGCGCAAAAATGATTACCACATATGTCAGGTAGGGTAAATGTAATTATCTCTAAGTAGTTGCTCTTACTTCCTCCATTTCTTAATAAGTGTTATTTTTAAATTTTTGGACAATTTCAAGAAAATTGTAGTTAATTGTTGTATTATATATAAAAATTATGTCTATAGTTTGGTTATTTTGGTTACTCTCTCCTCAAATTATTTGTCACTTTAGCCACAATTCACAAAACCCAAAAATTTTCACTTTACATATTAGTTTATATCATTAGAAATGAATAAAATGGTGAATAAAAAAGAAAAATGATGAATAAAAAAAGAAAAGTTGGACAAAAAATATAATTAATAAGATTAACTCGATAAATTAGTAATTAGTGTGTTATTGAATTTGTGAGGTGATAGATATTATGAAAAAAAAAGTCAATTAGTTAAAGTGATAGATAATATAGGAAGGAGTATATAATTATAGAGAAATGATAAAAATAAGAGATAAATTCAGAAAAATAATCATTAATATGTTGTCTTGAAATTGTAAAGTGACAAATATTGTAAAAAATAAAAAGTTTTTTTTTTTATAAGTAGCAGCCAAGAGAGCCATTTTATTCAACCAAATCAAGTGCTAATAAGCACAAAAAAGAGCAAAAAGCTCATACAGAACAACAGAAACAACATTTGATCCATTACAGATACATTGCAGCATCAGACCCTGAAAATAGGAGCTTGGCATTGTCAGATATGCCCAAGTGAACTGAATTTCACTGAAAAATGAAAGGGATTTGATGAAAATGCATAGCCAGCTGATCCACAGAATAGTTGTGTGAGTCTTTCCAAGTAGTGGACCATAGGCAAACCCTCCATTTGATGTTATGCAGCACCAGTTCTTTGTTTCTTCCCATTTGATCAAAAATCACTGCATTTCTATATTGAGAAGTAAACCAAAAGCTTGTTCTCATTTTGCTATAAAATAAAAAGTTAGTTAAAGTGACATATATTGAGAAATAGAAATAGTAGATTGTATAGTCAATGATAACATATGTAACTCTCACTAATAGTATTCTTGTTTTATTTATTTGCATGACTTTAAAGAAGCTAATTAAAACTAAACAACATATTAAATAGCTAAGCAGAGTCATCTTGTAAACGAGTCTATCCTTTAGGCTCATAGTCCCTTTCTGTTACTATAGTGGCAGATCTCGGCCTTTCAGTTAAAAGTATCAAATACACTGTTATTTTATATGATAAACATAAAATCTATAATTTTTATTTTAAATAATACTAATTTTTTTTAAACTGTAGCCGTGGCTATTGATTCTCATTTCACAATGATGCATCAGCCCTCCCCTAGAGAGAAGGGTGACCTAATTTGCTTACAATGTGTTGAACACTCGTTTACTCGATATGCAAATTTCTATTGCAAATGTTTACGTCAATGAGTTATAATCTCAAATGGAGGAGATTTGTATTGATGAAGACGTTTCTATAAAATGTTTGTGATCCACAGAACTCGCAGGACCATATAACCTGAGATATTACATATGTTTGAAGTTTACCCATTCTGAAATTTCGTAGAACATTAAATGCATCATTTGACTAATTTATGTATAAGCATCCAATGCGAGAGGACCAAGTCAAAAGTTGATGTCATTGTCATTGGACTAATAATATTATAATAATGTAGAACGTGATTCTGCTTTCAAGCTCAAAGTCGTTGGAAAATAAATTAAACTTTTAATTAACTTTTTTTTTTTACAAGGGGCGATAGCTCAACACGTCGAGTCTTCCTATTTGAGGGGTTCACTTAGGGATGGCAACGAGGTGGATTGGGGATGGGGGTATACTCCAGTCCCCATCCCCGCTCCCAAAACTCATCCCCATCCCCATCCCCATCCTCATCCCCGCTTCGGGGAATGATTCTTGCCTCATCCCCATCTCCGCAGATTCCCCATCTCCGACGGGGATCCAACGGGGATTTTTTAAAACTATCAACAATCTAACTAAATTTTAATTGGATCCGGTTTTTAATCCCCATTCTCAGAAATATATTGAGATACACAATTTTCTACTTGGCTTCTTGTATCGACATCTGAGAGAAGACCTCAACGACATGTTCATTGTTCAGACAACATAGATAGCATCCATACTATTCAATGTCAGGCATCCAAACCCATTTTACCAGAGAACAGGATTCTGAATAGGCTACTACTAAACAACAAGGAAATGAAACTCCAAACAAGTTCCTTGGTAAAAACATTTCACTTGTTTTGTTCTTGTATGATGCTTAAACATATGCAATACCTAAATCCCAGAACTATAACAAGAACTCCTCCTGTTGCAGCATGCCGGTCAACATCCAATAATTGCAGAAAAGCAAAATCCAACTCAAAAATGACTAAAACGAAGCAAGGCTTGGTAACTATTCAGTATTCTCTCCAACTTTGACTCAATATATATGAACTAACACCATATAGTCAGATTTAGTATATAATGTCCGAATGAAAAACCTCAAATAGAGATTCTGAAACATTAAAACAGAACTTGCATCAAATTTACCGGCCAAAAATAGAGACCGAAGAGTTTAGGAGCAGAGTCGGCGTCGCAGAGATCCGTCTGAACTCTGAAGGCAGGAGGGAGTGCTGCGAGTGAGGGCTGTGAGGCGCAGGCAGTGAATGAGATTTTGAGAGTCGAGAGTGAGATTTAGGGTTAGGGTTTCTGATAGTTGAGAGAATGAGATTCAGATTCAAAAGCATTCAGTTTCAACGAATAATGGAGGACTAAGCCTGAGGGAAGCGGCAGAGCCAATTTAGGTTTAGGGTTCTGAGAATAAATTGAAAAATTATACTTTGTCCTTCCCATTAATATATATATTAAATTTGAATGAAGGTTATTTGGTAATTTTAACATTTTCGGGAATGGGGACGGGGGAATTCACCCCGGCGGGGAAAATGGGGACGGGGATGGGGAAAATTTTGTCCCCATCCCCACCCCGTCCCCGAGCAAATTTTGGAAAATCGTCCCCGTCCCCGTCCCCATCCCCAATGGGGGCAGGAATTTTTTCCCAGAGCGGGGCGGAGCCCCGGCGGGTTCGGAGATTCCCCGCTCCATTGTCATCCCTAGGTACACTAGCTAACGCAACGGCTTCATAACGGACGGGGTAATGAATGTCAATGTCCTATACAAGGCTCACACCTTTCATGTAATACACTCCTGTCTCCCACGTCCTGGTAAACAAGAATTGATTAATAACATTTTTAACATTTATTTATTTTTGAGTTCAAAAATGATATGAACAGACATTAAACAAAACTACTAAGCATTGGAAATAAAAATGAAAAACAAAATACTCCACCCGTCCCTATTTATTTGTCCATTTAATTAATTTTTTGTCCCTAATTATTTGTCATTTTAGTTCTCAATATAATTTTTACCAATTTTATATTTAAATTCTTCATATTTCATAATTAATATTTACTACTTTAAATAATTCTATAACTTTTCTCGCTAACTTTATTGATTATCTAGGCTTCTCTCTACTCTTTTAAAACGTCAAATAAAAAGCAACAGAGAGAATATTAAAGAAGTGAAAGTTCATAGAAAATGTTAAGAGGTGATTGATCAAAAATAGTTGGCCTTTATATTGAAGGAAGATAACAGTCAGTTAAGGAAATGTTGGCTTTGGATAGAGCAATTTCAAAGATAGAGAAACGGAGAGATAGGAAGAGAAACAGAGATAGAGATAGAGAGACAGAGAGGTAGCCATGTTAGCAAATGACTAACAACCACTAACAACCCTTCTTCCTATGACATTCCCTCCCCCTTAGAAAATCTTTGACCTCAAAGCTGAAAAGTAGGAAATTATTGCTCAAATTCATCGCTCCTATATAGCCTTCTTCTCCAACCCCACCATGTGGCTCCTCTTGGACCAAAGATGGTGATGATGGAGTCTCCAACAATGACTACCTTGTGATAACTGTTTTTCATGACTATGTTTTGGGGGTTTTCGATAGTCAATTAGGGATAGTTTTGAGTGTGAACCTTGATTTATATTCGATTTTCATACTACACTTGGTGGTGTTTTTTTATGTGAATTTGTAGGTTTTGAAGCCAAAACACCAATATTCTCTCAACTTCAGGCAAGATTAAAGACACCACGAACCTCCCCATGTCATGCCCAGACCGTGGTACAAATTTGGAAGCGAATGGATCAAGAAACCCTCGGCCAGCAGCCACCACGGTCTGCCAGTGGGGTTCGCCACGGTCCGTGGTACGGAACTGTAACAGTCATCAAGCTTGAAAAGCGTATTAATCATTGAGCCACCAAATAATATATAAATGGTAAATGAAAATTTAGGATACAAGAAATTGGTGACCAGATGTATTTTATCACAAGGACATGGATGGGCAACTTCAGAGCAGCTAGCCAGAACAAAGATACCAAGTGAACTCCAGCAAGCCACCCACAAAATGCTTCAAAACAAAATAACACTACTTCAGCTTTCACAATTGTTCATTACTCATTGGTATTTGATTGATGAGAAGAAAAGAAAGCACTGGGACACCTTTTCAAAGTTCAGACAGCCCACCCCCACAGGCCACATCTGTCTACCCCATGTAATTATAAAAGGCTTACAAAGCAAGCTTCAAAAGCAATATGGAAGAGGTGCAGAAACAGTGACTAGAAACCAAATGTAATTTTCTTTCTTGACAATAACAAAGAACACAGTAAAGTCTAAGTTTTGACTAGTATGCAAGTTGGCATCCTATGCTATCCACAAAGTTGCAGCTATTATCTGAAACAGTAGTCAGCTGTGATAACCAAGGAAAGTATTCAACACATTCAGCAGATGAGCCCCTTGTTAGTCAAAGTATTATCTACTCTGCATTCCACAACTACCAGAAGCAACGCGAAAGCAAAAAGAAGAAGCCATCGAAACATTAGGAAACTTGAAGTAGAGGCAGAGCTAAATCCATCATACCGTGTTGAAGAAGAGCGCCTCATCATTTGTAAAGTCTTATCACATATTTTTTTGAATCAGTCCATACCAAACCGCTGAAAGTAAACAAAGAGGACCAATAACATTTTATGCCAGAAAAACAATCCGCTAGATTCAAATCGATCAAACAATCATATTTATCAAAATTCCTCTAAATATACAAAACCCTGTCAATTTTAGAAGTAAACTGAGCTGAACAGAACAAAAACACAAGATGATTAACGCGGGCTTACCTCAGTTTTGAGGTGAGACTGAAGGTCAAAACTAGGGTTTGGAGCACTGCAAGTAGAGGAGAATTCAGACTAACTTTTGTGTGCAAAAGATTAACAAAGATCAAACAGAAGTATGGAAAACAAAAAACGCATTGAAGTTCACTTCTGACTCTGGTGTTTTATGACTACACTGAATTAGGAAACAGATTTTAGATAAAAACTCCACAAGAAAACAAAATATAATCAAAATACGTATTCTCATGCCTCTGTCTGCTGACAAAAACTGGAACAAAAATAGAGAGATACACATCTTACAGCAACAGCCCAAGACGAACCTAATCATCAACTTCAGCTTTAATCTCCTTCTGAAGTTCTTCCTTGTACTCCTCAAAGGTTCCATCAAAGAATGTCACAGTCCCATTCTCCACGATCCAAATCTGGCTCCTCTCCTCATCTTCACAAACACACGAGATCAATCGCGAATCATGACTCACCAGCACGACGCCTCCCGTGAACTCATCCAAAGCATCTGCGAGCGCGTCGATACTCTGCATGTCCAAGTGATTCGTGGGTTCATCCAACAGCAAGATGTGGGGCTTTGACATTGATATAGAAGTGAAGACCACACGCGCTTTCTGACCCCCAGACAGCTTTGCAATTGGGGTTAGGTGGTTGTGACTCGGGAGCCCAAACTTCCCGAGCTTGGCTCGAACTGCCTCTTGTTTGCTCATCCCCTCCTGATCCGGGTGGAGCCGGAGGAGATATTGGACTGGGGTTTCGCCCATCGTTAACAGATCAACAAAGTGCTGCGAATACCTTCCTATTCTCAGCTTCTGGCTCCTCCTAACCTCTCCTTCCGTTGGGACCAAGTCACCTGCCAGAAGATTGAGCAGGGTTGACTTCCCAGCACCATTCGGGCCCACAATGGCAACCCGGGTGCCCATATCAATACCAACATCGACGTCTGACAGCCTGAAGTCCGGTCGGTTAGGATAGCTGAAGCTGACTTCAATGAGCTGGAGGAGTGGCGGGGTGAGCTCGGTGGGCTCCGGGAAGTGAAACTGCACAGTGTAATCTCTCCACTTGCTTGGGGCTTCCTGCAGGGGCTCATCCTCGTCGGCCTTCCCCTTGGCCTTTTTCTTCGATGCTTCCTTTGCAGCTGCAAACTTAGCCCTTTCCTTAACCTTCTGCTGCTGAGCCTGGTTGCCCGACCTCTTGGCAGCCTTCATTTGCTTTTCGTAGACTTCATACTTCTTGTTCACCTCCTTACGGCGCTGTTCATATCCTGTCTCGAAGTCATCGAAATTACCTCGGTATAAGTTCAGCTTCATATCATGAAGATGGATGATCTCATTGCATACTGTGTTGAGGAAATCGCGATCATGAGAAACAACAATGAGGGTTTTCTTCCACCGACACAGATACTCCTCCAGCCAAAGGACGGCCCTCAGGTCGAGGTGGTTTGTAGGTTCATCCAGCAACAGAAGGGTTGGCTGCACAAAAAGAGCCCTAGCAAGTGAGATTCTCATCCTCCATCCACCACTGAATGACTTGGTAGGACGGACCTGCATGTCCTTTGTGAACCCTAAACCAGCAAGAATCTTGGATGCCTGAGCCTCAGCAGCATCTGAACCCAATATATTCAGCCTTTCGTATAATTCAGCAAGCCTCTCACCAGAGTCATCATCATCATTGCCCGCATCGTCCGCAGATGCAGAGTTCTGCAGAGATGAAACCTCTTCTCGAAGCTTGACCAATTCTTCATTGGCTGAAACGACCGCTTCAAGGGCTGTTTTGTCATCTCCAACCACCTCTTGTTCCACCAGCAACACATCAATGTTTTTAGGCACAGGGACCTTTCTCCACGCCAGAAGCTTCAAAAGTGTGGACTTCCCCATTCCATTCGGTCCAACTAAACCATACCTCTTCCCATGAGCAATTTTTAGTGAAGCATTCTTCAGCAGTTCCTTCCCACGAGCAGACACGGAGAAGTTTTCAATGGTGATATCTTTAATGTTGGCATCAGCATCATCTCCACCTTCGAGCACAGAAGCACGACTCCCAATCACAACAGTAAATGCATCACGATCGTCCCTCAATGCCTCCCTTTTCGCCAGCTCAGCAGCCTGAGCAGCCAGCATTTCTTTCTTCTCTCGTTTCTTCAGCTCCTTATCGGTAACAGAAGTGTCGAGCATCTTGGTCTCTGTCCTCTTGCTTTTGAGATCTTCCTCGGACTCGTAGTCCTCTTCATCATCCGAAGGCGGAAGATCAATGCCATCAGTGTAAGATGAAGCTTTAGGGGCCGCTTTTGCCTTGGGCTTGCTTGACGCAGCTACCTTCTTGGGTTTATCTGGCTTTTGATCCATGCTAGCGAGCATGGCTGAAACAGATAACTTCTCCTTCTTCCCGTCCTTAGAGGACTGAGATTTCGTGGCGGCGCCAGCTTCATCTGATTTCTTTTTACCCATTAGTCCGTGCTATACAAGTCAGTGACTGCAACCAACAACCAATATATGGTAAGTAACTACCTAAAGCTGGGCAATGGATCGGGTTAGGCCGGGTCAGGGCCAACCCTTTACTCTTATGGGCTAGGGTCAGGTCAACACTTTTGAGACAAGGAGTAGGGTCGGGTTAAAGCCAGCTGACCGTGACCCGTCCATTTACAATGGAGAGTGTCACAAGATCTAATCTAACTTTACTGCACCAAAAGGGAAGAGCTTGCTATAATAATACAGTTAATACGTGAAGGCGGCAAAATGGAATTGAAGATGACAAACGAGTAGATAACTAGACAGGTAAACTTGATTCATATTAATCAAACCATTAAACCAAGACCTCATTGACTCAATTTTCTGCAATTTAGCAATCTCAAAAACTTTCAAAACCCAGAAATTATAATTGCCCAGATAAACAACACTCTGATCAAATTTCCCATCAACTAGTCTTCAAAATTCAGCGATTCACCGGCGATTCACCGACGACGGCGATTCAATTTAGCAATCTCAAAAACTTTCAAAACCCATTACTTACCGAAGCCCTAAGAATGAAGACGAATTAGGGTTCCAGACGAATTAGGGCTCCAGAAGAAAAAGGTGCCTGAATGCAGCGATTCACCGGCGACGGCGAGTGGAGACAGGGTCGACGGCGACAGCCGGCGGTGAGAGAGGAGACAGGGTCGACGGCGACGGGCTGCGGTAGGGTCGACGGCGAGGAGACAGGGTATGCGAAAAAATCATCATATGTAAATGGGTGGGTCATGGACGGGTCAGGGTCAGCTGGCCCATGACCCGGCCCTACTCCTTGTCTCAAAAGTGTTGACCCGACCCTAACCCATAAGAGTAAAGGGTCGGCCCTGACCCGGCCCAACCCAACCCATTGCCCAACTTTAGTTTTAACCCTTAAAATCAAGTCTTGACTTTTACAACCTATAGGGGCCCCAACCAATATGATCCTCTTAAATAATGGATCAAATTTTGACTCGAGCTTAAACCCAATCTAATCAATTCAAAATCAATCAAAAACTTGAGCAAAGAAACATCTTGGCAAATTGCTAGTAAACATGACCTTGACCTGGAATACCTCAAAATAAATCTAATTAAACCATCATTACTTGGGGTAAATCTGAGTTCCGTTGGTAATATACGATAAGTTTATGTAAAATTAATGGAAAGAATAAGTAAATTTGGATTGAATTAAAATGGATAAAGTTGATTATTTATCTCTAAAGGAAAGCACCTTTAACTTTTCAATTTTAACCTAATCTTAAGAAACCTTACTTTATCCGACTTTATCTCTAAAGTAGAAAGAGTCATCAGCTTGTTGCAACTTGATTTGAAACAGCGTAAACTAAAACCTGAACCAAATAAATGGACTTAAAGGTCCTAGTAGACCTGGCAATTTATGACCCGACCCGATAACCCGACTCGAACCCACCCGAAATTTCTGGGTTTTGAACACGATTTTCTGAACTAAACCCGAAGTATACCGAACCCGAAAATTAGCGAGTCAAACCCGACCCGCCCGTTTGATCCGAAAATTTAATTTTTTAAGTTCAACTTTATTAGAATTTGTTATTTTTCTTTGTAATTTTTAACGTTAAACTATAAGCGCAACTTATTTATTTGTTGTTTCTCTAGTTTAAGTCAAAATAGTTACAATAATCTATTGTTACTAGAAGATAATTATATTTTATTATGTATATTGTACAAAAAGTAATATTTAAAGACCATTTTTTTAAAAGAAAAAGCAGAAAAAGGTCGCAATCATAACTCGTTGGGTTGACCCGAAATCGAAAGATACTGCCCGTATTTACCCGAACCCGAAATACATCTGACCCGCAATTACCCGAACCCGATATACGACCGACCCGAAACCTGCCCGACCGACCGACCGACCGACCGAATTGACAGGTCTAGGTCCTAGTATAAATTTCTCAAACATTAATTTATGTCATCTGATGTAAGATTGAATTTGGTCTCTTAGCACTTTGACAAACTTTGAATTTTATCACAAATTACAATGTTAGAGACAAGACAACATGAGTGGTTCCTGAAGAGATTATTGGAGGATGGTACAAGTGGGCATGATGAGCGATGGGTATCATGAGTATGAGCAACATATGCAAAGCATGGATGAGATCATGTGGATAATTTCAAAGGCAACCATTACTCCAATTGGGTCCCAAGCTCTAAACATATTGATGGATAATGATATGGGCAATGACCTTGATTATGATCTCAATCTTGATGACTTTGAAGGCATTCGAGATTGCTTATGCGATGTGAAATTAAAGAAAAAAAGAGAAATTGTGTATGTGTAAAATTAAGGTCAGATAAGAAGCTTAGATACTATGAACAAGTGGGAGGCGACCTAGACTACCTAGTGTACGAGTTTGCTTTTAGATGTGAACACGTACATTTTGACGAGTGTTATGGTATTTGTATGACGACAACATGGTGTGCAGTGAGTTTTGTAAAATTGTTACCCTTTGTGAGTTGAGACATTGGAGTGTAACATTGACACTTATATGCACAGATGTATCTTCATTAAGGAGAGGAGGCAACTACCCATCCCCCCCCCCCCCCCCACGCAGAAAATTTCACATATGTGTTGAGACAAAATAGATATATGTGATTAATGGTAAAATTGATAAGACCATATTTTAGTAAACCAAAGGTTTTGTATTCAAACCTTGGTGTTTTAATTTTCTTTATTTTTTCAAATAGAATCATATCTTTCCATATATATTCATTTATTTTTTTATTTTAAAATTTTTGTTTCTATAGTTTGTTGTTTCACATTGTCAATTTGTTATTATTTTATTTAATTTTTATTTTTTCAACCCCTTCACGTCCTTCCATATATTTAGTTAATAATTTTTGTTTCTTTAGTTAATAATTCACGTCCTTCCATATATTTGAACGTTTCATCATCTTGCTGATTGTTGAAATCATTAAATGTACATATTAGTAATCATGTCACAAAATTCAATATGGGAATAGGCCAATAGCGAAGTTTTCATTTTCAGTTGTTCACCATGACTGACAAAGTTGCACCTGAAATCTTCTGCTAGAACGCGTACGTGCGCCCCAAAGATAACCTCAAATCAACATGAATTATGGTTTTGTTTTTAATGTGGAAGACTAATCCACAAACAAGAAAACATGAGAACGAAATAGGAAGAAGGAAAAACTTAAATGTTTGATCCATTTTTAACCAGGATATTGAACCCGACACCTGAATTGAACAGGTAACCTTCTAATTTGGAGTCAAGCATGCTACCATTGGGCCATGGATCCTTTGTGTTTGATTGCCTCACAAAAAAAATTATCCAATACAAAACAAGCGAATAATTTGAAGTCAGGCATGCTACCATTAGAAAAAAGACTTCCACCACCCGAGAAATTAAACCTAGGTCTTTATCATAGCAGGGTGTTATCCAACCACTAGACCACCGGTGTTGATTTGTCAATTACATTCATTACAAACTTAATCAAGATTTGCATCAACAAGCTCTGATACTTTAGCATTTGAATATCCGTGGAGCGTGGGTTACTAGCAAAAGGTTGATTATATTTACAACCAAGGATCCTAAAACTATATGGTTCATCCACCCTAGGTTGGGGAGGATTTGCCCTCAAATTCTTGGGGTTAGATGCACCCACAAGAAATTCGGTTTTCCAAAGAGCCTTGTCAACCCTATACTCATAACCCAACCCTTCTTGAAGATATATCGAGTTTTGAATAAGGGAGGACGAGGGTCTCCAAAACCAACTCTTCGGATTTGCTTCACCACACACGACCTCATAAAACTCGACCAAAAAGTTTTCAATAGAAAGTTCATCACCTGAAGCTTGTTCCTTAAATATCCCATCATTTCCATCGCCAAAAAACATCTTGCAAGTCTCCCAACAAACACCAAATCCCATCACATACCCATCATCTTTGAAATACAATCTGGTAAGAGGCTTAGGTTATAAAGGTAAGGGACAGGGATGTAAGATGGAATTTTTTTTGTGGAGTTTGGATTCTTACAACCTGATTAGGTTTGCTTTCAAGTAAGGACAAAGTAAGATGTAGCTTGTCCTCACTAGGAGCTTCCTCTTCCTGTGTTTCACTCAATAGGAGGTTTATTTTCTTACCACCCACCCTAGGTTTGAATTGTTGTGGAGTCATAGGACACAAGGTGATTTTAGGTGAAGGAGTAGGTATTGGCTCGACCATCATGTACAACACATCTATCAAATTACCATGGTCTCCCCAAAAGCACATGACAAGCGCTCTTCAACACAACATCGTATTAATAGTGTCATAGTAGAAGGAACCAATGAACATTTTGAGATGATTTTGCTTAGTTAGCTCTATGTACTCACCATCATCTAGCAACTTGAGGGAGTATGGTTCAGGGTGCGGGATAGTTGGGAGATTGAGTTTCACCACCATTTATGATAAAGTGACTTTGGCGCAACTCATTCCGTCGATGATTAGCTCTCCAAATTTTCCTCCCACAATGCATCGTGATTGGAAAGCATCTCCCTTTGATAAATTTTGATTGGAGCTTCATCGGAATATAGTAATCTCCTCAACACAACTAACTCTCCTTTATTGGCACTAAGCTTGATAGGCTTTTCACTTTCCTCCGGACTAGCCAACTCCTTCTCGGGTTCTTCGTTCTCCTCTTGGACCATTTCTTTTATCTCCTCGATCTCTTGAAGGGTCAACACCCTTTTCGTTGGACGATAGACTTGGTAGTGACCATAACTGTGACACTTGAAACATTTTCACCCTTCCAACTTCTTCGGAGTATCCTTAAGAATCGATGATTCTCAATGACAAGCTTAGACCTCCTAGGTTGTCAAGAATTCATAGGAGAAATAACTTATTCTTCCTTAGAGAGGTGGTTGTCTTTGGTTAAGGGTGTACAAATATCCTTTTTCTTCTTCTTTTGCTCTTCTACAAGCGTTGCTAACATGTAAAGATCATCGATGGAATAGTAGTTGTGAATCTTGATCTTTGAGGCAATCTTGTAGTCTAGGTCATTAAGGAACATTGCCATACCTTGTTTCGGGGATTCTTGAGCATCACACTATATCATCAATCGTTCAAACTCCCGGATGTATTCAACCATACTTATGCGACCTTGCTTGAGAGAAAATAGCTTGTTGTAGAGATCTTGCTTGTAGTGGGATGGAACAAACCTCTTTTCCATAAAATTCTTGAGTTTAGACAATGTGTTGATTCGAGACTTGTGCTCCCGTGCTCGTTGCTTCTTTAAGTTATAAAACCAAAGCGAGACATATTTGGTGAGATGCAATAAGACCACTTTGAATTATTTTTACTCATCATAATCCTTGAGCTTGAATAACTTCTCAATTGCTTGGACCCAATCGTACCATCGAAAGTAGCAGATTCAACTCGGAGGTCGCCCAAATCGGCTCGGGGGCTACGAAAACGACAAAACTCTTGGAACAAAGTATCATCCGACTCTTCGCTAGTACAACGACCAATAAAAAACTCCTCTGTATTCGAGGGGCCCCTATGAGGAGGACCACCACCGAAGTGATGGTGAGGGTCGCCCATTCTCCGGAGCTGGGGTGGTTGGGGATGCTCATCATCTCTTCGAGGAAGCCAGATGCTTATAGTGTCCCTAATCCCAATGAGATCTCCCTTTTGTCGTTGGATCACACCTTGATCACGAGCGAGACGTTCTTGTCCTTCCACAAGTTGATTCAATATCTACTCGATACGAAATTAAGTTAAATCTTCTTACTGCCACTTAATTTTTTATTTTTGTAAAAATGACATTGAACTTTTAAGTGATTCAATTATGCCACTTAACTCATAAAACTTGTCAAAAATGTCATTGGCCTCCTATTGTAGGTAATTATCATATCATATTATTTATCTTTTTTTATTTGGGCTTTTAAGAGGCTGAAAAAATTAAAACAACAAAACCCTATTTCTTCTTCCTCCCTTGCAACTAATCCCAACCCAGAACACTCATATTTCTTATTGTCATCCAACACTAGTAGATTCATTGATTAACCTCTCTCCTTTCTATGTCAACTACATTGTTCCACTGTCCATTAACAAGAACCTCTTCACAATTTAAAATAATCAAAACCAAAATAAAGAAAAACCCAACTTTCAGGTGCCTAGAAAAAGAAAGGAGCATCTGGGGGTTGTGTTGGATGTTAAGGTGTTGGTAATGGCTACAAGGGAGTGTTTTCTCTTATTTTCTAACTTTCCTTGTCCCACATAGGAAGAAAAGGGAGGTTAAGAGTGGGTTTATATATCACTCTGTCTATCTCCTTGTGTTGTATTGAGTTGAAAGTGAGTTTTATGGAGGACGGTGTGGTTTGGGCCTCCACACGCGGCGTCGCCACTGCCGCCCATCCGGTCTGGGCAAGGCGCGGCGCGTGCCACGGGTCGTGGGTCGGGCTGTTTTAAATCCGGTTTATTTTATTTGCGACTTTTAAATTGTTTGCAACTAGCCGTTTCAACAGATTTTATTGGATTTTATTATCCTTAATTGAGCAGTCAACGATTTTTAATTCCCTTCATTATTTCCTGATTTTTTGCTTTCTCTTAATGGTTGCTTGATTCTCGCCCTTGGTTAATGAGTTTGTCCCCTCAGTTTCTCCTATAAATTGGAGTCTTGGTGGACTGCTTTGAGCATCGAATACAAACACTCTCCATTCCTCTCTTCCTTCCTTGTCTTTCTCGGGATACAGTTTTGCATACTCCATATCCTTGGCCACGAGTGCACGTGTCCAGGGATAATCTGAGTTAACCTGGGGAGCGACCGACAATTCTTATTGGCACCGAGGTCGGGCCATAATCGCTTTCAAGGGAGTGGTTCTTCCACGACTCAGTTTTCTTGCGTTTACCACAACCTTGATTCATTCTTTTTCCAACAATTTGAAAGCGATTAATATATGGTTGCTTCTCCTAAAACCCTCGCTGAGATCTACAAAATTGAGCCTTTTGATGGAACCAACTGCATACGATGGTCCCAAAAGTTATTGCTTTGTCTTAAACAATTAGAGATTGATTATGTGTTGTCCTCGCCTCATCTCGAAGTTCCATAAGCACCACCTCCTCAGAACGATCCTGAGCAAACTACTACTGCCCCAAGAACTCCAGTTGTTCCACTGGATGAAAATGCCAAAAAGAAACTGGAGAAAGACAACAAAGTCGCACGAAGTTATCTTCTCAACAACATGTCCAAACCTCTGTTCATCAGTTTCAAGTTAGCAAACACCATATGGAACAAGCTCGAGATCAAATATGGCGCTGATGATGCTGGGAAGAAGAAGTATATCGTTGGCAAGTGGTTGCAATTCCAGATTGTAGATGACAAGCCTACTATGGAGTAGGTTCATGTGTATGAGAATATGTGTGCTGAAGTTTTGAATGAAGGGATGAAGATGTGCGAGGTACTACAAGCAAATGTGCTTATTGAGAAGTTTCCACCATCCTGGAGTGATTATAGGAATCATCTCAAGCATAAGAAGAAGGATTTGACCCTTCAAGAATTAACCAGTCACATGAGAACTGTGGAAGCAAATTGTTTGAAAGATAAGATGTCTTCTCTCTCTTTGAATTCTGTTAAAGCTAACTTAGTTGAATCTTCTATACCTGCTAATAAGGACAGTTTCAAGGGAAAGAATAAGAAGGATCAAAACCAATCCAAGCATCAGAAACAATTGAACAAGCCTAATACTAAAAATCCAGAAGCATAAGGTTCTCTGTTATGTCTGTGGCAAACCTGGCCACAAGGCATATCAGTGCAACCAGCGCAAAGGAGCAAATCAAACCCACCAGAAACCCACTGGACAGAATAGCAATTAGAATAAAGCTAATCTGATCAAGGAGACTAAAGTATTCTGTGCAGTAATTGTGGAAGCTAATCTCGTGGTTAACAACAACGAGTGGATTCTTGACAATGGAGCAACTAGACATTTTTGCACTAACAAGGAACTGATGCATGACTTTGAGGAGGTTCCTGATGGTGAACATGTCTTCATGGGCAATTCTACCACTGCTGCGGTACTGAGTAAAAGGAAAGTTCTCCTTAAATTTACTTCTGGAAAGTTTTATGCTTAAACAATGTGTTTTATGTCCCTTCCCTTCATAGAAACCTAGTTTTTAGTAGCCTCCTTGATGTTGTTGGTTTTGAGGTGAATCAAAAGGCTGGAAAGATTGTTATTCTTCGTAATGAGGTATTTGTTGGGAAGGGGTATCGTGATGGCTTATATGTTCTGAATGCTGCATCTGATGAAAATGGAAATGCTTCTACTTCTGCTTATATTGTTGAGTCTGTTGATCTTTGGAATGGTAGGCTTGGACATATGAATTATGCTTCCGTAAACAGGCTAAAGAATATGAAATTATTCCAAATGTTATCACAGGAAATTGTTCTAAATGTGATGTCTGTGTTGCGGCAAAATTTGCCAAGAAACCTTTTAAATCAGTAACTACAAGATCAACACAGTTGCTTGAACTTGTTCATTCAGACCTAGCCGGCTTTAAGAACACAATGAGGAAAGGGGGAAAGAAATGGTATATTACCTTTGTAGATGACTTCTCTATATATACAAAAGTTTACTTTCTTAGGTCTAAAGATGAGGCTGGAGAAGTGTTCTTAAAATATAAAGTAGAAGTTGAGAATCAACTCGACCGAAAAATTAAGAGGCTTAGGTCTGATAGGGGCGGTGAATATGATTCGACTTCTTTAGCTGTTTTTTGTGAGAAAAATGGTATTATTCATGAGATTACCACTCCTTACACACCACAACAAAAATGGTATAGTTGAACGTAAGAATCGTACCTTTAAAGAGATGATGAATGTTATGCTTCTAAGTTCTGGGTTGTCTGATAACATGTGGGGGGAAGTTGTTTTAACTGCATGTTTAATACTCAATAGAGTTCCCCATAAGAAGAGGGACCATACTCCATATGAGCTCTGGAAAGGTTATGCCCCGAACCTAAATTATTTGAAAGTGTGGGGGTGTTTGGCTAAAGTTGTTTTACCTAGTCATAAGCGTACCAACATAAGCCCAAAGACCTTTGATGTTGTTTTTATTGGATAGAGATGCTGAATTTTTTGATAGAGATGCTTATCGTTTTATGTCTTTAAGTGATTATTCAATTTCTGATAGAGATGCTGAATTTTTTGAGCATGTATTTCCGTTAAAAAAGAATGTGCCTAATTAATGTGGTAACGGATGTTGTGCCTAATGTT
The DNA here is from genome assembly GCA_029582165.1 of Portulaca oleracea. Classification (NCBI taxonomy): domain Eukaryota; kingdom Viridiplantae; phylum Streptophyta; class Magnoliopsida; order Caryophyllales; family Portulacaceae; genus Portulaca; species Portulaca oleracea. Next base: position 16,508,963 of record CM055869.1, on the reverse strand, counting down.
GTACATGAAAATGTGAGTTTGCCTGTTTCTAGTTCTAGTACTAGAAATGTGGAAATTAAACCTAGAAGAAGTAAAAGGCAAAGAATTGCAACTGATTTTGGACTTGACTTTGTTACTGCTTTTCTAGTTGAAGTTTTTAATCATTATGATGTGGATGCTTTGACTGAGGATTTTGTGTCTTTATTTCTGATTGATGAAGATCCAAAAACTTATGCTGAGACTATTAGGTATATTGATGCAACCTTTTGGAAAGAAGTCATTAGAAGTGAAATAGATTCCCTATAGTCTAATAAAACTTGGGAATTAACTGATCTGCCTAAGGGTTGCAGACCTATTAGTAGTAAATGGATTTTCAAAAAGAAATTGAGGTCTGATGGTTAAATTGATAAATATAAGGTCAGACTCGTTATTAGAGGTTTTGACCAAAAGAAAGGGATAGATTATTTTGACACTTATTCTCTTGTTACAAAAATAAGCACCATTAGAATGTTTTTGCTTTAGCTGCTATTTTTGATCTTGTTGTGCATCAAATGGATGTAAAGACAACTTTTCTTAATGGTGACTTAGAGGAAGAAATCTATAGGACCCAACCTCAGGGTTGTGAAGTACCAGGTCAGGAGGATAAAGTATGCAGATTGAGAAAATCTCTTAATGGCCTAAAGCAAGCTCCCAAACAGTGGTTTGAGAAGTTTGATAGTTCTCTTGTGAAAAATGAATTTATCGGAAATTTGTCTAATTCTTGTGTTTATTCCAACATGATAGGATCATATTGTGTGCTTATATTCTTAAATGTAATAACCCAATGTTAATTAGACCCTAATAGTATTTAATTAAGTTAATTAATCAAGTTAATTAACTAAAGTTACGCATTTCAATTCACTTAACTTTGTGTTTTGCAGGACCTGAACAGCGCAACGACCACCGACTCTCCATCATAGCAAATTTTAATAGACGTCTCCCAAATAGTATTATCGATCCTTCCTAGTAAATTTCTCTTGGCTATCAGCCATTTCTTCCCTAGAATTTTCCTGTGGATGATCACTTCGTGATGTGTGCGACATACTACAATGCAAACATAAGATACCCTGTTTAGTAATACAATAAATTCTCCCACATGTCATAACTTGTAATCTACAGCAATATAAAGCATTTAATCATTTCCCTACATTTCACAACTTCATATTGGCCCTTCATTACATGATAATATCACTTTACAATAATTCCCTATAAAAAATTGGGATTACAAACATCAGCTTTCGTTTCTCAAAAAAAAAAAAAAATCAGCTTTCTTGTCGATGTTCCAAAATCCTAGAGCCACCTGTTTAGCAGATAAATATATACTTGCTTACCATTAATCATATTATCACTAAAGTTAACCTGCTAAGCTATCTCGCCCTTATCCCAAAATTCACTCGAGCAGTAATCAATCATAGTTAGGTCGACCCATACAGTTCTTTCTTACAAGCATCATAATTACAAAATACAAGTCAACCAACTATAAGCAAAATAAGTTAGTATCTAACTACTGCACCACACAAGAAGGCTATCTCCCACCCCTAACAATCACTAGTTGAGTCGTGGTTATCATCATTGGGACCTTGTCTTTCTTCAGGTTTCGGGGTAACTCCTGGTTCGTTTCCTCCTACACTTTTCTCATCATCTGAGCTGATTTCCACAATAGTCGGGTCCAGGATGTCATGAATGACTACAACACTATCAGACAGCTCCTGAGCCTGCTCGGGGGAAGGAGGTGGATTATCCTCCTCATCTTCCATGGGCTCTTCTTCTTCCTCGGGATCCCCACCTGGGACCTGCTGAGGGGGAGAGACTTCCTCGGCGTTCTGTTGGAAGGGATGGCCAAAGAGTGCTGGAAAGTATTGGGGAATCTCCCATGTGTTCATATCCATGGCACCTGCGTACTGTTGGGTTAGTAGTTCATAAGTCAACACATTTCAAGCCCCTAATGCTATAAATCTTGCTTCATGCACCCCATGGTTAAAAGTTAAAATGAAAGACTGGTATCTAACTTTAAAAGTAGCCCATGGGTCCGAGAAGGGAAGAGTAGTCAAAAGGAAATGAGCCCGGCGCAAAGGGTCATGGTACTCAGAGTGCGGATCGTGTCTCAAAATGTTGAAAGCATATACCAATATCGATATGTGATCGCACACCTTACCTCCCGGGTGCATCAGAATGATGTAAGGGTTAGGTCCCCCGGGCAGAACCATCTACCAACACACAAAACAAATGAACAAATAAAGTGAGAAACACGCACGAGTAAATAAACTAAAGTTAATAAAACTCATAGTCACCTATCTTATAAAATCCATTACTCTTGGACCCGAGAACTTTGAATTTATCTCAAGACACCAATTGCAATTAAGACTTCAATATTAACATGAATAAGTATATGCTCCTAATACACAATTCATTCCCTTAATTATAAATTTTCCTTCCTTTGCCCCCAACTCACATATCCTATTCACTTTATGACCTATCAAACAAACCCCATAATTATTCAACTACACACTTCAACAATTACGAACACACATATTCCACACTTAAAACAATCCTCCAATATTTGGTATATAATTCCTACATTCATACTATTACTTCTATTTCTAAACAACTCAAACCTTATTTTGCTCTGATACTACAACTGTAACACCCCTAGGTTATAATCACTAAATTAAGGCTTAAGCCTACTTAACCCAATGATTAGCGCAGCTGATTAATTAACTTAAGAACATTACCGTCGTTCATTACCGTGAACTAGGCTAACAATACACACCCAAGGAAATAAACAAGAACCACATTTCACTTACAGCTCGAAATTAGATGAATTCCACAAGTACATACATGAAAACAAAACACTTATGGTTCAACAAAAGCACCATCCAACCATCAATACTACAACTCCCAAAAGAGTTTCCAAACATAATACACAACAACACATGAACTCACACTCCAATAATACCATTCACCATAGCTTTGGTTACATCCAACTCCAAATTAACCTTGTTTCCCATTAACAAAATACAAAGGAGCTACTACCTTTAAGAAGATCACCTTTTATGCTTCAGAAGGTGGCTTAGTAGCTTTTTCCTTGGAAGACTTTCTTTGCGCAGAACCACCTAAAAACAAAACATGAAAAGCTTTGCAAATGAGATAAACTCAATACGCATACCCCTATACAGGCAAATAGTTAAGTAATTCATTTTAATTCGCACATTTCAATTCATTTTTGCAAACAATAAAACAGTAAAACAATAAACAACAAAGAATAACAATAAACACGCTTGCTGTATTATTATCTTTAATGGTCCCCTGCTTGCGATCATCGATCTAAACCTCCGTATGCGCATACCCGGACCGATCGGGAGATCCGAATGGGTTGACACTAGGTCAGGTATTTACTGTGGGAGTGCTCATTGGCACAAGTAACAATGGGTCGAGGCCATAACTATACGATAAAATAAGTAACCTTAATCATTCTCAATATCATTACACTTGCTTGTTAAACTCAAATAAAAGAGTTTAAGAAGGGTACAAGCAATATGCGTACCTTGAAACGCACCGAGTGAAGGCCCACTTGCACTTGAGCGTACTTGAACAGGCAACGGTAACGACCCCTTGGAGTTTACTTGGAATAAGAATAAAGAAATGATTTAGGTTGAGTTTTTAGATGGAAAGATTTCCTTGAGTGAACTAATAAAGCAAGCACTCAATGAATTTGGAAGAATTCGGGAATTCTCATGGCATTCGGAAGGCATAACTTTTTCTATATATCTTGGAAAAACTTAAAAGAGGACTCTTTGGCAAGCTCGAACTAATTCATACAACTTCTAATTAAGAATTCAATCCAAAATCATTTGCTTAAGGGAGAAATTCAGTGATAAAGCAAAGTTGTTTTGCTCAGCAAACATAGTCAGGAAAGACATTTCGGTAAGCTATAACTCAAGCTCTAGTTATCGGTTGGATGCAAATAAGTACTCTATGGAAAGCTTGCATTGCGTACTACCACTCTTATGTTGACCAAAACCTCATATAAGTCCTAGAAGAGGCCCTAAAATTGTCAAGAACCAACCATGGACACCACTAGTTGCTAGACAAAACAGATTTACATAGCCGTATAAAATGGACCATAACTTCTTCTCCTGATGTCCAATGAATGTACAAGACTCCAATTCGAAAAGCTCGCGGAACAAACAACAATTTTCATTTTAATCATGGATTGATTTGAGCAAGAGAAATGGTCGGATTTTGGCCAAGAAGACAAGGCAGTCACATACAGTTTCTGGGTAATTTCAGATTATTACCTCCTGCTCGGGGACTCATAACTCTCACTCCCGACATCGTATGGCTATAAAATTTACCTTTCTGGAAAGCTCAGTGAACCCTATAAATCTTTCATGTTGAACACTCAACCCAAAAAGAACTCCAAACAGGTGAAAAAACGCGAATTTCTAGACTGTCTCCTGATTTCGTATTAAAATGCGACGCCTCACGGTTTTGGCCATAAATTTTGATATACTTAATGAAATTCTGTGATTCAAAAACCGGGGTTTAACTAACATCTTAGACTATCCATTCAAGTGATAAAATAGGCTAAATTCATACTCTAAATTCCCTGGAATTTTCATAATACCACCAGATTCAAAGAAACCATTCCCAAATTCATTGAGTGCTTGCTTTATTAGTTCACTCAAGGAAATCTTTCCTTCTAAAAACTCAACCTAAATCATTTCTTTATTCTTATTCCAAGTAAACTCTAAGGGATCGTTACCGCTGTCTGTTCAAGTCCGCTCAAGTGCAAGTAAGCCTTCACTCAGTGCGTTTCAAGGTACGCATATTACCTATACCCTTCTTAAAATCTTTTATTTGAGTTTAATAAGCAAGTGTAATGATATTGAGAATGATTAAGGTTACTTGTTTTGCCGCATAATTATGGCCCCGATCCATTGTTATTTGTTCCAATGAGCACTCCCACAGTAAATACCTGACTTAGTGTCAACCCATCCGGATCTCCCGATCGGTCCAGGTATGCGCATACGGAGGTTTAGACCAATGATCGCAAGCAGGGGACCATTAAAGATAATAATATGGCAAGCGTGTTTATTGTTACTAGTTTTGATATACACGCTAAGCGTGTATGAGTTTCAAATACAACATCCTTAATAATAGTCCAACCCTGGGTAAAGATGAATATTGGCTAGCTCGTGCGATTAAAATTATCTTTCTTGCAATTTTTTTTTCCAAAATTACATAAAAAGGGATGAGGCAATCCTGTGAATGAGGCGAAGGCTGCATATATCTGGAACCCCTCAAACCCCGCATCAGCAGGACAATATTGAGGAGCATTGTTGTTGTTGTTACTATACAAAATAAAAATAAAAAAGGGACAAATGTCAATCATTTCTTGCAAATGAATGTTTTATGTAAAAAAAAAAAGGTTGATATTATTAATTTTGTTTGAAAATAAAAATCTTCCATAATAATTCGACTTTGGCTCATGATGGATATTTGCGACTTGATGCAGTTAAAGCTATCTTATTTTCAGTTGTTTCTAAAAATAAGTTAAATAAGTTCAAGATAAATTGCAAAATAACTCTGTCAAATGAATTCAAATAAGATCAAACAACATGATTTAATTTGAAGAATTTTAATTTAAAGTATATTTGTATACTAAATAAAAATATATTTGTATACTAAATAAAATAATTTTAATAATTTAATTTTAAAAAGATATAAATTATATCATGTTCTTACTTTTTGAATAATTTTAATTTAAAGTATATAAAATCCTGACATATTTGTCTTTCTCGTAGTCTCTCTACGATACACACACGTACGTGCATGATTTAGTTTAACACCAATCAATATATTAGGTAGATTTTGATATTTCTCATTTTCATAAATGATAGAAAAAATTTATATATACATAATTTAATTTATTTAAAATCAATCAACATATTAATTAGGTAGATTTTATGATTTTTCTTATTTTCATAAAATAATATAAAATTTGTATATGCATTATTTAACTTAACCTTAAGTTAATATATTAGATAGATTTTATAATTTTGATTCTTTTAGTAAATAATAGGAAAATAATTAGTTAATGAATGATAATGAGAATAAACATGAAAAATGGAGGAGGAGAAATGTGAGGGAGGTTAAATGTGAAATAAGATGATTGACTAATTTCCTTGTTTATAATTAATTTATAAAGAAAAATAAATAGGCAAATAAGAAATTATACAACAATTAGTGTGTTGACTTAATTATGACATGGAAAAATATAATAAATCACGGAATTAGACCTGGGCATTGGGCGGGTCGGGCTGGGACGCGGGCCGAAAATTTGTGACCTGCCGACCCAAGCCCAACCCGGCCCGTTCAGCGGGTTAGCTATGTCGGCCCGAGCCCTGACCCTGTGGGCCGCGGGCTGGGTCAGCGGAGCGACAATTGTGCAACCTGGATTTATTTTTATAACCCAAAACTTGAATATTCTATGCATTTAAGAGCTGATTTCAACAATAATTGACCGAATTCCATAACGCACAACCACCTGGATATAAATATATAACATTCAACATTCCGAAATTCAAACATAAAAAAAAAATCGAAATTCAAATTGTTCTACAGAAGGGAGCTTGTTCAATCTCAAAAAGAAAGATCAAATTCAAGTATAATAAATTTCATAAAAAACCTTCAAAAAAAAAAAAACCACCACTCCATATTATTTCTATAGAAGGGAGCTTGTTTAATCACTCCATCATATAACAAACTTCATAAAAACACAATTACTTAATCTTTAATTCTTTATATATAAAAGAAAAGGTTTCATACACTGGTATAATGGTATGTACTGTGTACAGAAGGGAGCTTGTTAATTGTGATGTAGCTACTTAGAAAAAATTTAAAACTATTTTTAATATATGTGATTGGGTCGTCGGGTCGGGTCGGGTCACGGACCCTCGGCCCGAGCCCGGCCCGTCTAATCTTCGGGGCCCCAGTCTTTACAGGTCGGGCTGGGCCACCAACAAAAAACATGACCTTGACCCGCACTTTTTCGGGCCGGGTCGAGCCGGGTCGGGCGAGTCCCCGGCCCATTGCCCAGGTCTACACGGAATCGGAGAGAAAATCGGTATATGTTGATACTCTAGGTAAAATGTATTAATGATTTTTTTTAATGAAATTGAATATTTTCTAAAAAAACAAAGATGATTAAAGTTAATATTATACTTTGCGCAAAACATCAAAAAATAAAATAATGTAAGATAACAACATAGGAACCTTAAAGAAATTTAAAAAATAATAATATAATACAAATTAAGGAAAATAGAAACCCAACAAAAATAAAATGAGGTAAATGACGGTTCTAATGTGAAAAAGGGAAATAAAAAATATATGTAAAAAATACAAACTAAAATTGTGATGGTCTAGTGGTATAGAAATTGTAGGGTTTTCCTTTACATTAGAGGTTCAAATCTTAGTGGTAACAATTTCTTTGATAATTATTTTAGTGCAAATAAAAAATATGTAATTATTATTCTATCCCTATAATTTTATCAATAGCAAGGGGTAAAATGGGCAAAGTGAAATTTGCGTACCATAAGCTCCTTTGGTTTTATATATTACATAGATTCTTTGTTGTTTATTGTTTTACTGTTTTATTGTTTGCAAAATGAATTGAAATGCGCGAACTAAAATGAATATATAGGGGTATGCGTGTTGAGTTTATCTCATTTGTAAAGTTTTTCATGTTTTGTTTTTAGGTGGTCCTGCGCAAAGAAATACTTCCAAGGAAAAAACTGCTAAGCCACCTTCTGAAGCATAAAAGGTGATCTTCTTAGAGGTAGTAGCTCCTTTGTATTTTGTTAATGGGAAACAAGGTTAATTTGGAGTTGGATGTAACCAAAGCTGTGGTGAATGGTATTATTGGAGTGTGAGTTCATGATGTTGTGTATTATGTTTGGAAACTCTTTTGGGACTTGTAGTATTGATGGTTGGATGGTGCTTTTGTTGAACCATAAGTGTTTTGTTTTCATGTATATACTTGTGGAATTCATCTAATTTCGGGCTGTAAGTGAAATGTGGTTCTTTTTATTTCCTTGGGTGTGTATTGTTAGCCTAGTTCACGGTAGTGAACGACGACAATGCTCTTAGGTTAATTAATCCGATGCACTAATCATTGGGTTAAGTAGGCTTAAGCCTTAATCTAGTGATTATAACCTGGGGGTGTTACATTATATGTTGATGATATGCTGATCTCTGGTACAAATTTGTTGGTAATTAATGAAACCAAAAATTTGTTGTCTTCTTTGTTTGAAATGAAAGATATGGGTAAAGCTGATGTGATCTTAGGGATTAAAATTCCAAAAACCAACTCTAGTTATGCTTTGTGTCAGTCACACAATATTGAGAAAGTGTTAAAGAAATTTACCATGTTTGATGTTCTCGAGGCATCGAGAGGGATTAAAATTCCAAAAACCAACTCTAGTTATGCTTTGTTTGGCGGATTCTCTCACTAAGGGATTGGCTAGACGAGTTGTTCTCGAGGCATCGAGAGGGATAGGGCTTAAGCCTATGGCTTGAAGTGGTATAGTGGATACCAATTATTTGGTTAAACGAAACCATACTAATCTTCGAGGTGCATTACATTCTTATCCCTATGGTGCAAAGTAGTGCTTCTAAGGTTGAGATTATTCTCTTAATGAATCCACGCCCTTTGTGGGGGGTGCTTGTGAGACGCACCGACAGACTCACCGATTATTTAATGTGAGGATGAGCTAATTTGCTCTTAATAATTCCATTGTCACATTTGTGGTGGTCTACATGGCGATAGACTTGATGGAATTACCTACGTAAGTGTGAAGGTTTGTCCGCCTTCTATGAGAGATTTGGGCTATTTCTCTAGAACACTTATGAGTCCCAAGGTGTGCGCATGGCCATAAAGGCACAAGTGTCTTTATCGCAAAGTATGTTTTTCTGTAGGTTGATACATGTTGTGGGAGTCTCAATCAAAGTCTTCCAAGTTCAAGGTCTAGTCCACTTGTAAGATTATTGAATGTTGCCTCACATCACTAATGTGTCAATTCAAATCGAAAGATATTGACGCCTAGGTATCTACTTGTTTTTGCCCAGTTTTCTCTTTTCTTTTCTTGGCTACCTTGTAAGCCATTAGTGGGGGATTGTTGGACGTTAAGGTGTTGGTAACTACAAGGTAGTGTTTTCTCTTGTTTTCTAACTTTCCTTGTCCCACATAGGAAAAAAAGGGAGGTTGAGAGTGGGTTTATATATCACTCTCTCTCTTTTTCTCTTCTTGTGTTGTATTGAGTTGATAGTGAGTTTTATGGAGGAGGGTGTGGTTTGGGCCTCCACACACGCGCACGCGCCGCCGTCGCCGTTCGTCCAGTTCGGGCAGAGAGCGGCGCGTGCCGCTGGTTGTTTTAAATCCGATTTATTTTATTTGCGACTTTTAAATTGTTGGCAACTAGCCGTTTCAACAGATTTTATTGGATTTTATTATCCTTAATTGAGCAGTCAACGATTTTTAATTCCCTTCATTATTTCTTGGTTTTTTGCTTTCTTTTAATGGTTGCTTGATTCTCACCCTTGGTTAATGAATTTGTCCCCTCAGTTTCTCCTATAAATTGGAGCCTTTGGTGGACTGTTTTGAGCATCAAATACTAACACTCTCCATTCCTCTCTTCCTTCCTTTTCTTTATGGGCATACAATTTTGCATACTCCATATCCTTGGCTACGAGTGCTCGTGTCCATGGATAATCTGAGTTAACCTTGGGGAGCGACCGACAATTCCAATTAGCACCGAGGTCGGGCCGTAATCACTTTCAAGGCAGTGGTTATTCCACGACTCAGTTTTCTTGCGTTTACTACAACCTTGATTCATTCTTTTTCCAACAGGCTCATATTTGCTCTATGTAGCTGGCGGGATTTCACAAAATAAAATCTTTTTCTTTCTTTCGGTTGAAACTTCAGTGAAGCTTTTAGATGTGAGACATGTGGGTGTGAGTTAGATTTGGATGTCAATAATTAGAATATTAAAATCAAAATAGGGCAAAATGAATTCTGGCTTTTTTGGGAAAATAGATAGAAGAGGAATGGCTAATGAGTTTCTCTGTCTAACATACACTGTACAGAACTACAGATTTCTTGAGTGGAAAAAGAAGAAAGAAGAAGGTTTCATTATTTTATTTCTTTCACCCTTTCTAAACCCAAAAAAAAGAAAATTAAAAATTACATTGCTATTACCTACGATAGGAGGTCATAACAAGTTATTGTGGCATTTTTGACAAGTTTTATAAGTTGAGTGGCATAGTTGAATCACTTAAAAGTTCAATGACATATTTGACAAAAACTAAGAATTAAGTGGCATGTAAATGATTTAACTCTTTGTGAACAATTTCAATTAATTTATTTTTTAAAGTAAATGTTTACACTTTTTGTGTAGTTTTTTCTTTATATATATCGTCTATGCAGGGGTGGAAATGAGCCAAGCCAAGCCCAAGCCAAGCTTATAAGGCTTGAGGCTTGACTTGTTACTTTTTGGGTGAACTCGAGCTTGGCTTGCGGCTTGCCGACCTTGAATATATCCGGGTTGGACTTGACTTGCGGCTTGGTCAAGACAAACAATAATCATTTACATTTTAAGTATGAAATAATTTGTTTAAAAAAAAAATTTAATGTCACTATGAAGACAAGATGATGTGTCATGCTTTGATTTGGTTGCAGTGTCATGCAATGCTAATACCCTAATACAATATTACGTGATAGGTTGCCATCTCTAGGATTTTATAATGTTTTTAACTACTCTTAATCGACCTATTTGATATATATATATATATATATATATATATATATATATATATATACACACACACACACGTCAATGAACTGTAATATTAGAATACACATACACAAGATTATCAGGCTTGCCAAATTGAGCTACTCGTGGCTTGGCTTGTCTAATTCACGAGCTCGAGCCCGAGCTAAGCTGAGTTGATCTCGAGCCAAGCCACACGAGCTTCCCATCGAACCGACTTGGTTCTTTTCTACCCCTAAGGCCCTGTCAAATTCATGGGTAAATACAATTTACCCAAATTTACCAGTTTTTACCTAAATTTACCAAAATTTATAAAAAATTACCAAACTTTAAAAAATAAAAAATATAATTTTGACATATCGACATCAATTTGTCAAAAATTACCAAAATTTACCAAAAATTACCAAAAATTACCAAAAGTTACCAAAATTTAACTTTTACCCAACTGTTTTTTATCCATGAATTTGACAGGAAGTTTATGTGTTTTTTTCATTGTATATATTTTGGAGATCTTTATAATTAATTTTGTTATTAGTTTTATTATCCTAATTAAATTAAATAGAATATTCTAATTAAATAGACCCTATTTTATACACTTTGAATTTATATTTTACACATTTTCCGTTTTTTTGCAAAAATACTTTTTAAATAAAAATTACGTAGGAAATTGACTTATTACTTGGATGAAAGAAGAAAATAATAGCGTAGTACTCGAACTGGGCCGGGTACTCTCCCAATTTCCCGTGTCCGGGTCCAGTAACTGCAGGCAGGCCCTTGACTTCATTTGCCCACCCACCATTTTTCCGCTTGTTTCTCTTCTCTCTTCGTTCTCTCTCTAGAAATCAGAAACTCAACTCAGGCAGGCGATTTCTTCCCTTCTTTCTTCCTAGGGTTGGGTTTCGTAGCTGCTGCTGTTGCTGATCTATCTATCTTCTTCTTTGCCCATCCATGTCGACACCGCCAACTACTTCTGCCACCACCGCCTCCTCCCTTTGCAGCTAATTCGGACGCCAATTTCTGGTGGGTACACTACAAATCTCTATCTTTTTCTTTACTGGTTTCAGACTTGTTTTTAATTTTCTTGTTTCTGGGTGTTTTTAATGTCAAATTGAACACACAAGAAGAATTATAGCAAGTTTGAGTGGAAAGGAGTGAGCCTGAAGAATGAATATTCAAATGAGTATTTTTACCTCTGGAAATTTGTTTGATTCCGTCACTTGACATGTTAGGTTTTGGATTCTTTCATTCTACATCATAGTGTATAAGTAGCAATTGAATTTGGTCCAGATTCGTGATTGAATAAGGTCTTGGGACTCGCACGGTTTCTTAAAACTGCCTGTGTGTTGTTATTTTCCTGCTGAAATTTTGATAAGTTGAGATGCTAGGTACTTAGGTTTCAGAGCTATCACTCATTCCTTCTTTGATATATATGCTTCTGTACCATGTCACTATGTCATTGCAAAGTGTGGTTCAGTTCTCAGCCTTAATTAGTTGAGTTCGGGTTAGTTCAATTGCTTCGTCTGGTTTAATTTAGTAGTGTGTGTTTGGCATTTTGATCATTTCTCTGTTATTGTCGTGGTCAGTGCTCAACTTTGTTTGTAAGACTACTCAATGAAGATGATGAGCAAGTTTTATTAATTTTTAACCCTGAATTAGAGGTGCATTGTTGCCACTACTACTACCAGCATTACTACCACCATACTGTGACTTACTGCCTTGCATAGACGTCTTTGCCTTTGAACTCCGAATCATTTCTTGCTGTGTTGCTTGTTGCTGTTTGGAATTTATTGATATAAAACTAACCTCATAGAATTTCATAACACTCAAGTGGTTTGGGGTTCGGAATAGCTTAGGAAATATTCAAAACCTGTACTTTTTTGACATGTGGCAATTAGCTAGCTTTGGTGGTCTTGTTTTAATATAGTTAATAGATTGGCTGCCTTGGCAGGTACAGATTGTCTGGAGTTGCATCTTCAGTGAATTTTTGGATTTTCGCTTTGTGCAGTACCTATGGCTTTATTGTTCAAGGTAAGTCTGCCTGACCACCTGTTTTATACTATGGCGTGTAATGTTAGTTACTTGAATTGTCTGAATGAACCCTCTGAGCTGGTTATTAGTGTATGCTTTGTCTGGACTATGATTGACGAATTTGAGTGGCCTTGAGCATGTATATAAACAAGTGAATTACGCTAATCATTGCCCATTTGATTTGGGTTTGAAGCTCACTTGGGTGATGTGCATTGCTCATTCTGCTAATTGCCAGTTTATACTTTATACAGAATATAACACTCTCTGTCCAGTGTCCAGCATAATTAGGTTAACAAAACATTAGGGGTGTGGGAGAAAGAGACTGCCGGTTTCTGTATGCACTGACACGTACATGAGTGGAGAGGAAAAAAATAACAGAAATGACTGAATTTATGATCCTATTGAAATCTATAAGCAGTAGTAATACCTGCAGAGCATCATTTACCTTTTTTTCCTTTATTTTTTTGCATTTCAGGGAGGGGGGAGGGGGGCGTGATGAGAAGTTGCTGCGAAGTAGTCTTAGGCCTTGGACAATGGAGGGGATGTCTGGTGATTCCTATGTAAAAATGGTGTTGAGTGTATCATGTAGACCTGTCAATCTTCGACCCGACCCGAAAACCTGGCTGAACTTGCACGGAAATTCTGGGTTTTGAACATGATTTTCTCGACCCGAACCCAAAATATACCAAACCCGGAAAACCTGAAAATTTGCGGGTCAAACCCGACCCGCCCGTTTGACCCGGAAACTTTATTTTTTACGTACAAATCTATTGGAGTTTGTGACTTTTCATTGGAATTCATGACTATTAAACTATAACCGCAATTCATTCATATGTTATTTCTCTAATTTAAGTTGAAATATTTACAATAATCTATCAGTATTAGAAGATAATCATATTTTATCATGTATATTCTACCAAAAATAATATTTAAAGACAAATATTTTTAAAAGAAAAAGCGGAAAAAGGTTGCAATCATAACCCGTTGGGTTGACCCAAAACCGGAATACACCGCCCGTATTTACCCGAACTCGAAATACACCCGACCTGTACTTACCCGAATCCGATACACGACCGACCCATAACCCGCCCTTCCGCCCGAATTGACAGGTCTAGTTACTCTAGTATCATGCCTATGGCTTCATTGGAGAAAACAAAAGACAGAAGATAGTTTCGTATATCATCCGCTGTAGTTTGTTCTAGTATTAAGCTGAAATTTTTGCCAATAAATTTATCTGAGTTTATGGACATGTCACGTGATTGAGTTGGGAAGATCAAGTGGATTAGCTGAATGTTTGAGCAACAATTGTTGATACCAGTAGCTGTTACATTATCTTCAGATGTAAATATGCAAGATGACTTTGTGGTTCATTTTAAGCTTGCTGTTACATTATCTTCAGATGTAAATATGCAAGATGACTTTCTGGTTCATTTTAAGCTTGCCATACCTGTTTTGTCCTTAAGTTTAAAAGAATTTCGAGTGGTAGTTTTGCTATCTGAACCCTTCATATAGATATTTTGAACTTTTGTGCCCCCCCCCCCCCCCCACACCACCACCACCACCACCACCACCACCAACAGATGTGATGGAGTTTTGGATTGTACGCCATTTTTGTTCCTCTTCCATGTTCTCACATATTTCCACTATTGATGTGCATTTAGGATCCGAGCAAGCTGTCGGCCTATCGAGATAGGAGATTTCAAGGAAGCCAAGAAGAATTTGAGGAGGCACTTAAGAACTCAACCACTGTTTATGTGGGAAACATGTCTTTCTATACAACAGAGGAGCAAGTATATGAGCTATTCTCTCGGGTTGGAGAACTTAAAAAGATCATCATGGGTTTGGATAAGAACACAAAAACACCGTGTGGTTTTTGTTTTGTGTTGTAAGGACAGCTTTTCTTGTCATCTCTAGGCTTAAGATGTCCATGTATATTTAACGACCTGTGATCAATTGTGTATTCTTTTCTGATATACTTGCACTTGGTTGGGTATTTTCTGGCTTCTGACAAAATCATCATTTGGATAAATCCTGGTGTTGGTACAGTTTGTAGTATAAAATGTTTATCTGAAAATGAGAAATGGCACAGCAAGATGGATGACTCCTTTGTCATTCAATGAGTGATGCATAGTAAGGGTAATTTTTAGTTATCTGTACAAGTCCAGTAAGTTGTCCTCATGTCACTGCTTTGTGTCTTGTGAGCTTTTGATCATTAGTAGTTGTTTTATTTGTAACTTTATCAATAGGACACCAAAATGGTTGACATTTGGATGTAAATGGAAGATGGTCTGGGTGCGGTTGATGAATTTGTAGCCTCGGACACAGTTTATAGTAAATGATATCCACCTGTTTCCCCTCACTTGGGGGGGGGGGGGGGGGGATCTGAACTATTTCATGTGGCAAGATTTTGATTCAAATAATTGGCAAACTTATTTTTTGCACCAAATTTTTTGAATTGCAGATATTACTCCAGAGAAGATACTGAGGATGCTGTCAAGTATATCAGTGGAACAATTCTTGATGATCGCCCTATCCGTGTAGATTTTGACTGGGGTTTTCAAGAAGGCAGACAATGGGGACGTGGTCGAAGTGGTGGTCAGGTATATTGTTTGATTGCCTTTCCTTCTGTTATGTGGTTGGACTGTTACCTTGTCAGTCAACAACCTGTGATTTTTCTTACTTTTGTCATGCAGGTACGAGATGAATATCGTACCGATTATGATCCTGATATCCTTCTAATCATTTGTGCTTATTCTTATTTCTGGATTTTGGCTCACTCGGGTTGGGGGAGGCTTTGATTTATTAGTATTCTATGACTCTTTTGTGTGTATGCATCTGAAAGTTTTCTAGTGTTTATGGCACAGCTACTCGCCACTAAAATCTAAATCAATCCTTTACAATGAAAAAGAAGGGAAAATGAGAAATTTGGATTATGCTAAAAATTTTCTCTGCTTTGCATTTTTGATTCTAAAGTATAAGACTTATTTGCTGCCTGTGTCAGTCTCCTTTAAAAGCTAAACTTGATGTGAGAACCATACTTGAAAGGGGGAAAAAATCAAAGAAAAGTCCAGTTGCAAGTAGTTGGGAACTGTGAGAAACTCTAAATTTGGTAAATCAGCTTCCCTTAACACGTTACACGTAGAGGCGGTTATGGAAAGTTGGTCCAACGAGAACTAGAGGCCCAGAGGCAGCTTGTAGACTATGGTGCTGGTACTTTGGGAGCTTTCCCACCTGTCATGCCATCTCGCTGTGAGTTCCTGTATCCCTAGTTACCATTATTCTAACTGATGCTCAGCTGATTCTTAGATCACGTGTTTAATTCAACAATTGTACATGACATATTTGTCAAGCTGTGTGCCTGGGACTATTGAGAAATATGGATTGGTTTCAATGTGAGCTTGTGATGATATTATTGACTAAGTTTATGTAGGGCTGATGTTTCAATCTTGATTTTTAGGCGAGTGCAAGGTTTGTATGGGTTTCTAGTAGAACATAAAATTCCCTTGACCGCTTTCTAGGAAAGCATTTGCCCATCTATTTTGTTTGTGAATTTGGAATTAGTATAGCTAGCATTGTTGCTGTCTTGTAATAGCTGGAAGATGTCGATCTAACAGTCCCAAGCACTAGAATTCCATGTACAATACGAATGAATGCATCAAGTTCACGTCATTTCTTTACAATGCGGATTTAGACTTCAAGTAGTTGCCCACTTGTCCTTAGATTGAGGACTTCTATCTTGCAACCTTATTGAATCATTTGTTACTTCAATAGATGGGAGACAAGACAGGGGCCATGGTCATGGAGGTTCTTATCGATACAATAGAGGTAATAATTAATGACATCATATTTTCTTCCATTGTCACAGTGTTTGTTTATTGAGTGAGGATTTTGACGTCTTTGTTATTTGGACCAAAGCTGATCATCAGCGGAAGAGAGCAAGGGATGATGACCGCCACCCTGCTGATCAGATGTCAAAGAGAACTGAGCACGATCAACGCAGAAACTCTGACCATGAATCTAGACCGGTGGGTTTTAAATATCTTGTAGCTAAACCTATGTGCTATGTGTTAAATGTGTAAACCATGATTGCTAAAATTTGAACCTACTATGTACAGGAGAAAAACCCACGTTTCCGTGAAAGTGGGGATTCTGATGAGGATGAAGATGATGATCGCAAGAATCGTACTTAGGTGAAGAGGCAATGTTGAGTACTCAAATTTAGATTAGGCTCGATCCAACTGTAACTTTCACCCTGTTTTTGTTAATTTTTTTAACCTTTGTTCCCATTGTTCTTTTGTGCAATCATGGTAGGCTTTGAAGATCCCGAAAACGGTTCTATTCAGGTAGTAGCAAACAAAAGCCTAGAAATGGGCACTACAATGGGAATCTTCATAGAGTCCTGAATTGATTAGTGGGTATGAGGAATGTAAAAGCTTATTCTGTCTGTGTCACTGTGAGTGTCGACTTGCTGTGAGGCTGTGACAGTATTGTTACCAATACCCCTTTTACTTTTGCTTGTCAACTCTTTCTTTCATGAATGTTTGAGAAACTCAGGTGTATATTCAGCCAAAAGTAGTACTGTACGCTGTACAGGAAAAAGAGAGCTTCCATTGGCATGCTATTCTCCTTTCATTTTTCATAGTTTCCTATCAGATGCGAATTTGAAAAGCTCATCTAACTCAAGGGTTTCTTTGCATACTACAGTGTCTTCCATTATTTTACTAGTTTGTGTGAAAAATATACAAGGGTGTTTAGGATGCTCATCCCTCAAAGGAACTAGCTGAAGTCTAAGCATCATCAACAAGAATTTAATTGGCTGAGGGGTGAGCAGATGAATCAGGTATCTGGATTTGGGTCAAAATTCAAAATCAGATAAGATTCATTGAATTTAGATCTAGGGCCTTAGTTAACTGGATCCGAGGTTGTATCCTAAAATTAGGGGCCATTCGTAAATGGAGCCGAGATTGAATTCTGACATGTAGGGTCCAGAATTGGATTCGTTATACACGATCTAATTAATTATTTTAAGATTATTAATACAAAAATTAAATTTGAGTACTATTAATATAGACTTTGGAAATTATTCAGTCATCTCAAGTCTCATCAGTCATGGATCTAAGCTCATGATTTTCTTTACATACTCACATTGATACTAATATATTACTCCCTCCGTTCTGTTTTATCTGTCATTTATGGTTTTTAGTATCAATCTTTAATCAATAACTTTTAATATAAAACATTTATAAAAAAATATAATATTATACTTTTTCAACAATATTTTTCATTACGAATCTAATGATATCAATTTTGTATGGTGAATCATTATACAAATTAAGATATTAACGGTCAAAATTTTTGCCACAATTTCCTAGGCGACAGATAAAACAAAAACGGAGGTAGTATTCAATTAGACATTGATACTAAGATACTATTATTACTATATATGGATAAACCCTAACACTAAAACTTTGTAATTTATTATTATGTTTGAAACTTTAAATTGTGAACTTGAAGTTGGGGATAGTGACATAAATTGGAGAAATGATTATGGTTGAAATTTGATAGGAACATCGTGTTTGATTGCTACTAGTTATACTAAATTTACATGTGTGAATATTTCTAACAAGGTACCTGACTAAGGATCCAGTTTCGACAGATCAAGGAATGGAACCTGATTTTAGGATCCAGTTTGAAATGGATCCAGGACTGCATCTTAAAATCATGATCCAATGCTTAATGAATTTGGGACACTAGAGACTATTAAACGGCTAGTCGACATTGCTCACCCCTAATTGACATATTGTAGAAACTCGTTAGGGAAATTTTTTTTAGAAAAATGCGAATTGACACAACTTTTATTTTATGAAGGGCAAGTAGGCTTGTTTACTGGATCTTTATCTTAGGGAGCATTTGGTTGAGGAACTTTCTTAAGGAAGTTTGTCAACTTTCTCAAATTGATCAAACTTTCTCGTGTTTGGTTACAAAATAAAAATAGGAAAATTTTGTGATACATGCCAATATTTTCCCATGCTAGATGGGAAAATGTTCCAAATGGAGGGGGTTGGAAAAATTTGTTTCACATGGGAAAAGGAAAGTACTTTAATTAAATTTTCCTGAATATCCTCTAAAAATCATTTCATAAATAAGGGTAATTTGGACATTTTGAATGAATTTCCCTACAAACTTCCACATGATTTCAAATGTAAACTAGACACAAACTTCCACATAATTTCAAGGAAAATCTTTTCTAAGGTGCATTTTCCTAAGGTGCATTTCCACATAGTTTTCTTTCCCACAAAAAACTTTCCCAGAGAAACATTTTCCTAAGGTGCATTTGATTCTTTTCCAGGAAAATCTTTTCTAGAAAACAGTTTCTTGGGAAAGTTTTTCTTAGGAAATTTTTTCTGGGAAAAATATTTCACAATGTTTGGTTTACATTTAAGAACATAGGAAAGTTTATAGGAAAATTTATTTAAAATGTCCAAACTATCCTTGTATTTTAATTTATAAAATATTTTTTTAGGGGTATTTTGGGAAGTTAAGTTGTAAACAATTTCCATTTTCAATGGGATAGAAACTTTCCCAAGCTCCTCATGGGAAAGTTTTTCCCATCTACCTTTGGAAAATAATGAGTCCCGCTCCAAAACTTTCCTATACTCATTTGACAATCAAACATAGGAAAATTTGGTCAACGTGGGAAAGTTGACAAATTTTATTGGGAAACAATTGCGACCAAACAAACCAAAGAAACATTTTCTTGGGAAAGAACCAAATGCATCATTAAGAGTAATTATTGATAAATTCTACAGATTGAAAATAATGGTACCAAACTCATGGCAAATATAATTTATCAACCTTATAATTTTTATTTGAGGGAAATATTTTTGCTTAAAAATTAAACCTTATGAGAGAAGTTTGAAACATGAGGTGATTAACCAATTGACAACCACCTTTTTAATAATTGGCACACACATAATTTAGTATGGGCAAGCAATTTTGGATTTGATAAAGAAGTCATCTTACAATAACTCCCAAACCTTATTAATTGAGTTACTCCAATTGATACTTAGATATTAACATATCTTTAAATTTGGCCACTTCATGGAAGTAGGGATACATTCACTAGACCATTCCCCTTAGTGTATTATTGGTTGGAGGGTCTATCACTCTATCCATAGGCCAATTGCTCAAATTCAAATAATACCTAAACCATCTAATGTTATGTTGGTTTGTTGAAGATGCAAGTTAGGTTTCAAAAGTATATTATCCCTCAGTATGGCTTAATATGGTATTAAGTAGAATAATTAATTGCACATACATTCAACTTGTATATCAAATCCATCTTTTATCCAACCAATGTCATCCAAAACTTATCCTACCTTTTTCCATACTTAGCTATGATCCAAACTTTTATCAAATTAAGTGTCCTATAAAATTTATGCTTCCACTAAACTAAGCACTCAGACAAAGATTGCAAAACAAAATGATTCCATTGGATCCAAACACAAGCAACAAATGAGGAAGAGGACTTCACCAAATTTATGACAAAGACAAGAAGAGGTGATATCCACCCAAAACTCCTACCCTATCACAATATCAAATCAAAGCTAATGTCAGTTTGGTCAAATGCTATTTCCCCCTATGTCCAAATCCGCATTGTTATTTGGATTTGTAACTCTTTCCAATCAAATCCAATCCAATCTAATCCATAACTTACACAATTCCCCCAAAAAAATCATCTCTAAAAACACAATTCTCCAAAAAAGCATCATAATTTAATCCAATCCAATCCAATACATTCAACCTCATTTTATCAAATCCAAAAAATATGTCATATCTCGTAATTTTGGAGCACATGTTTTTTATTCTTCTTTTGTGAGAGGAAGAGTAAGTCAATTAATTTGGACTCTTATTTTATAGATAATCATTATTAAGTTCTATAGGTTGAAAAATAAAATAAATATTATACATGATAAACTTGGTAGTCCTATAATCTTCATACATGATTTTTTTTCTTTTTTTTATTTCCACCAAGCTAATAGCTTCTTTTTTTTAAAGCCACCCAGCTATAGTTTTGATAGAGAGCTTAAAAGATTAGGAGAGG
Source organism: Portulaca oleracea (assembly GCA_029582165.1). Classification (NCBI taxonomy): domain Eukaryota; kingdom Viridiplantae; phylum Streptophyta; class Magnoliopsida; order Caryophyllales; family Portulacaceae; genus Portulaca; species Portulaca oleracea. The sequence goes on along the minus strand of CM055869.1, from coordinate 16,487,984 downwards.
TAACCAATATGCACACCTCTTTACTCTTTAGAAGATACATGTATATTGCAGGGTTAAAGGCCCGTTCTTTTATGCTATAGGTTGCGGTGCGATATCATATGATATCACACCACACTCATTAATTTTCTACCATAATTCACCACACCATACCACAATCCTTTTCAAATATATCTTTTTATTTTTTTTTCTCCTCACTTTTTTACTCTATTTTTCACATTTTCTCTCTTAACTTACCCCACCTACCACAACTTTCACCACAACTCACCATACTTTTTCAAATTCCACCGCACCACACTCTTTAATTTCCTAAAAAACATAGGTACCTTCAAATCATCTTTTCATTTTTCTTTTTGAATTTACATAAGAACAAAACTTACATCCAAATGAATATTTAGAAATGTGGGACCAAAACACAATGAAGGCCCATATGTATCTTTATTTTTTGGTCATTTTCAAGTGCATTGTAGCCACTACTTTTTCACCACGCCAGTAGCTATTCAAGAAAAGCTGGCCTCTTTATTTACATCGTTGGCCACCTTTGGGTGTTGTGAATCATAACTCTTCCATGAATTGTATTTTCATAGGCTAGGATGGTTTGTGAAGGGACTTTGAGAGGGATACATTCATGAATCACGACAAAAAACAAAATGTTATGCATAATTATTGAAAACCTCACTCCATTTTACTTCGATCATTGGATGTTTGGCTTCCACAAACTTTCGTTATCCACAAGGGTAAAAACTAAAAAGTTTCTAAACCAAAAAAAATTAGTCCAAAAATTCTCCAACCACCACAAATATGACACAGAAAAAAGCTAAAAAAGCCTTGGAAGTTAGGCTTATGTAAGATTAGGAAATTGGTTATCAAAACTTGGGTTAATAAATGTCAGATGTAGAGATGCGAATGAACCGAGCCGGCTTGCAGGCTGCTCGGGTCCAACTCGATCAAAGTTCGGCTCAAGCTCACTCGGATGGCTACCGAGCTGAGCCTGAGAGATTGATTATCAAAACTTGGGTTAATGAATATCAGATAGTCACAGTATACAAATTTCTGTAGCAAGTTTGATTGGATCTTTCAAAAATAATTCTCATTTGTCGTATCAATTTTGAATAAAGTGTGTTAAAATGTTTAGGTAGTTAACAAAGAAGATTACATAAGAAACATTGATAGGAAACCCCAGGCCCCACCGCCTAACCTAAGGTTGCAAACAACAAATAGATACGACACAAATTAAAGTTGAGAAAGCCAACAAAGTAATTAAGGTTTGGGGGGTGTTAGATGTTGCATATTCTAATTATCACAGAAAGAATTACGTACATTTAATCTAATATGTTTTGTTAGGAAGAAAATGGCGTTATAAGCCTGTTATTTAGAGTGATAGAATTAAGGTAATGTTCTTTTGTGCGGTTGGTAAAGTGCGGAAATAGTATGGTAGGTGAAACTGTGGAAAATGCGGTAAGGTGTGGAATGATGTGATAAAATTTGTGGAAAATGTGGTTGATGTGGTAGTTGAAGAGAGAGAATGTGAAAAGTAGAGGAGAAAAAATGAGGAGATATATTTAATAATAATTGTTGTAAAGTATTGTATAGTTTGATGAAGTGTGGAAGAATATTGAGTGATATGATAATTATAGTATTAGTAATGGCCTAATGGGTCCTTAAGCCACGAAAAGACTAATTGATCATTTCAGCAATACTTTTGGAATGCGCTAGATTTTGAGAAATGGCTATTAAATCACTAAGAAAATGTGGACATAATTTGCAAATGAAGCTATTATTTGAACCTTTGTGTGAACTTGACATCATTTGCAATAATTACTAGATTTGATTTGAAGAGATTGATTAAGGAATAAGGCATGAAGGAGGGTTTTGAACCATATAATATTATCTGTAAAGCATATGGAGTTGAGATCCCATCAATGCTCAGGTTTCACTTTGTTTAAAGTCAAAGCCATTCATCCATCAATTTATCAATTCTTCCTGACTGACATACAGAAAGCTCAAGACAAGGCCTAGTGGGGTTACTGCTGATTACTAAAGTAATCAAGTGCCAATCTATACTATACCCAAGTCTCCTTATTCACCAACTCTTAACTTGCTCCTAACTACTAGCAGTCTAAGAAATTTAAATATAGACAATCTTATTTATTCACTGTAATTTTCCAACCTATAATGCATTACAGATAGAGTTAAAAAAGGTTATGTTATTTTCCAACTTATAATGCATTACAGATAGAGTTATAAAAGGTTAAGTTGCATATGTGGAGTCTAAGAAATTCAATTAAAGATATCCTTGTTCTCTTTGTTTTCCAGCCTATAATGCCATTATAGAAAAGGTTCAAAAAGATAAAGCACTTGATCATTGAGGAAAACTTTGTCTTGAATGAGAGTCTCTTGGTGCAATTTATTACGTGCATCTGGAGCATTTGCTCTAAATACTATGATTGTTCACTGCAAATATCATTGAGTACACATTTGAGGTGCATGTAATATAACTTGGTCTCTTTGGTGAGTTTTCTATCCAACTTCTTAAAACAAGGAAATTAAAAGGGGAAACCAGAAGTAGTTTGGGAGAAGCTTAGGTTCCTTAGCATCACAGGAAGCAACACATGAAGGCAGATGGAGATGAGTATAATATTCATCCATTGAACATTATCACAAGAAAAGACTCTGAAAGATTCTCAAAAGAGATGAAAAAAAAGGGGGATAAAAAGCTTCAATTGTTTTGAGAGCTGCTCACTAAATCAAAGGCATTGATATAATATATCAGTACACAAGTGAAGAACTGTAAGTGCCATTTTCTGGTAGGAAGAACTAAAGAAGTACAGGCTTTATTAAAAGGGAGCAAAAGGGAGATTTTATACATTTTAATAATTAATGATAACACAACCAAACATAATTGAAACACTAACAAGCAAACCAAAGCCCCATTAACGCTCCTAACATTTTATCAACAACCCAGGTTTTAAACCCAAAAAAAAAAAAAATCCTGAAGCTAAGTTACTACTTAGAAGTAGAGTCACTTCTGCCTAGCTTTGAGGGCGGGGTTTCTGCAGGCTTGGGACTGTAAGTCTTCCCGGATCGAGGGCTGAACTCTCCTTTGAGTTCCCCAACCCGTGGGCTCACCATTGCGACCCGCGGGCTGACCCCCGAGACTCGCGGGCTCTGAAAGCCCGCGATATCCCTGGCAGGTGTTGTTGTCGAGCTTGTTATCTTAGGACTGCAAATATGTCGGACCTCTCCTCTGCTTCTTGTCACCATTTCATCCAGTATCTCTGCATCTCCTGCTGGTGCAGCTCCTGAGGCCAACTCCATCTCCTGTTACATAATCAACATCACCACACATTAGTATGTAATCCCATTGATCAAAATAGAACAGTATAAAACAGTATAACAATGTACAAAAGTTCCAATGTACCGTTGCAAGATTGAAGGGGAGGGCGGGTGACTCCTCATATTCAGCGGCGTCCAAGTCTTGAAGATGTGCTCCTTTGAAGAACTTGGGCAGAATGTACTGTCTGACAGGGACTAATAGCATGATCATTAGAGGGAACAGAACCCCTGCAATCGGAATCCACGTGATTCCGAAGCAGACTCCCAAATACGCCGCCTGGAAAATGGTGAAAAGCGCGATGGTCTTGAATGGAACCGTCTCCACAAAGGTGGCATGGTAGTCCTCCAGAACCCTGCATTTCAAAAAAAAAAAAAAAAAAGAAAAAAAGACCCAGTTAGTAACTCACTGAAGATTGCTTAAAAAAATACCCACTATGAAGTCAATAAGGTGGAAAAATTACTTGTATCTTCTGCTGGGTGCAGTGAAGAGGAGCAGGATCCTCTCCCAGAACTGGTTACCGGGCAAGCTCTCAATAGCCATGAACGCAAAGTATCCCCAAAGGACCGACGTTGGGATCATCTTAAGTATCGGCATGGCTGCAACACAGCCTCCCACCATCACAGACTGAAGCAGGTTGCTTACACGCTGTTCTTTGACCTCAACAGGTAGCAAGTCGTCAATCTCCTTCTCAACGTCGAAGATGCTCTCATCGACAGGGGCATCAATGTGTCCCATGCTTGCTGCTGCTTGGATTGTCGACTCCTTTAGCTCCTTCAGTCCCTGCATGGCAGTCTTTGGTCACCGATGAGTTTCACTTTTAAACTATTAACAGCAAAGGATGGCGAAAAAAAAGAAATCGTACTTGAGTGGAAGGTTGCTGGTAGATTAGAGGGGTCTGCATTTGTTGATATGCTTCTTGCATGTTCCCGTACAGTTGTCCTAAGCTTGCATTCATTTTCATGGCTTTTCGAGCTGTTGTGACAAGCTTGTTACGAAGAAGCTGATGTTTAAGGGTTGCCAGACTCTTTGTGTGCATAGGAGACTGTGGGATCACACCGTTTGCTGGAGGAACACCGATCAGACCGCACAGCAATGTCTGCACAAAGAAAGATTTTTGTTTTTTGGGTCAATTCAATTCAATACCTTTACAGCTTCAAAAACCCGAGGTAGACTAAACTGTGAAAAGAAAAAACAAAAAACACAGTGAGAAATTTGATACCATGAATCCCAAGAGAAGAAGGTCGTAGTGGAAAGAAGGCGGTCTCCTCAAGTTGAACTCTTTCTGCTGAGCTAGCTGGGATGCAACACTGTGGTCAAAGTAGTAAAGCACTGCAATCATAGTTGCAGGGATAAAAGCTCCAATTATATACACCACTGGAACATTCAGCATGTCCTGCCAGAGTAATTAACAAAAGAATTTCACTAATTAATCTTCGCCGTTAAGAGATACAATTCAGCAATCATATTCACACAACTGGAAATTCGGATGTACCCTGACAACGGTCCAGTTCTCATATGCACCAGGAGACCAAGGGTTGGGACTGAATAGCCTTCTTGGTATACCATGAGGAACACTTTCAGATGGAATGTAGGAGATACCAGTCCATACTAGAACCATGAGTGGAACTCCATAGTCAGCTATTAAGCTCCTGAGCCACCCTAAAGGAACATAAACCATGGAATTTAGTTTACAAAGGCTTTGGTTTGAATGGAAACCAAACTACAGGAGATATTAAAGCCAGTTTGATTAAAGAAGGTATTAAGTAAAGAGATCCTAGCTTAATTACCTGACCCGTATCGCCATGACCTTGCTGTTCTGCTCCTAAGTGCAGTCAACATGAGCCCAAATGATAGGACCAGAGCAAACATTCCATTTGCAAATCTCCATGATGGGAGAAACTCTACCAACTTTGGGTTTTCTCTCCGCGGAATGCGGAATTCATCCACTATTCCCTAAACATTGAACATGAAATCACCGTCGGTAAGCTAAGCAAAACTTGAATGATCTTCATACTTTGAATCTCCACATATACAACTAACCATTTAGTACACTCGCTATGTACTGAAATCAAAATTGACGCTCTTGGTCTGTTCTCTTTAACTTATTTTTAGGTGAGTTTGGTTAGAAAATTTCTCTAGAAAAGTTAGTCAACTTTCTCAGTTGACAAAGTTTCCTACTTGTGGTTGTACCCCGTCTTCCCTGAAAATATTGATATAGTATCTATTATTTCACGCTCAAATTCAGTAAATATGTTAAGTTCAAAATCTTGACTTAGAGTAAGTTATCCACAAAACTCCCACAAAAGCTTCAATAAGTTCAGTTCAGAATAAGCCGAAGAGATCATCAGACAAACTAGCTTTTTGCAGCAGAATATGGCTTTACCTTAATAGCTTGCTGCATGAAGAGCATTGCTATAAGAAGACCAAACAACTCTCCAGCCAAACGGGTAAATCGGTTAATAATGGAGCATGCCCCCAATATTGCCATAAAGAAGAGCAAAAGTGAAGTCCACACACAAACCCTGACAACATATTTGCAAATGGGTATTAAAAAACAACAAAACTTGCTTAAGAAGAGCAGAAATTGACAGTATCAGACAGCTGACTGACTCACCATCCAGCCCAAGCTAAGAACAGATTCCGTCCCAAATCAGCCCGGTCTTTGGCAAAATTAAACATGAAGGTGTACATAATCACAGTGGGTTCAGCAACTCCCAGGATCAGCAAAGGTTGACCTCCAATAATGGAGTGCATTATACCACAAATTGCGGTGGATGCTAATGTTTGAACTGCTGTCAAAACTCCATCTGCAAGTTCAAGTGAAATCTTAGAGAGACTACTTAACCAAACATTCATTACGTTACTTACATTCCTATATTGCTTCAAAGTTAATACCTGTGTTTCTATCAAGTTGTTCTCCAAAGGAGATAACTGGGATTGCAGAGGCAAAGAAGATGTATGTGGTGGGAGCCAAAATTCTGAAGAAAAAGATTGAAACTTTATGATGTCAAAATGCATCACAAACCCAAATAAGGAAAAAAAAAAGTGAGAAAAGGGTGCAATATCATGAATATTGCTGAAAATGAAAAGTGTGGTAGGTACCTGAATCCTGCTTTGATTCCACTGGTCCAATCCTGCTTGTAGCACATCAACCTTCCTTTAAGGTCATTCTTGATTCCTTCAAATGGTATAAATGACTCCTCCATTGTTCAAGATCTGCCTCAGTTGAGAGAGATCTTGCTCTTGATAATAACTCTGGCTTCTACTTGGCAGTTTCTTAGCAAGTCAAATGGTACCAGTAGAGAGAGAGCAAATCAGATCAATTTGACACTGCTTAAACTCCCACTTTCCAAATTACATGACTTTCCAAGATTCCCAGAAAAGACCCTTCTGGATCAGCTGCAAATGAAGCAAGACTAATCTGTCAAACTCAGTTGCATTTATCAAACAAACTATGCAATGAACCCCAGATGGATGAAATCAGTAGGTAGTTGAAGCTATAGCTGGAATCCAAGAGGGTGAAATCAATAAAAAAAACACTTAAAATTGCAGAATTCAAGGACTTAGAAAGGCTACAATACTAGCTGGACTTTCTGCTATTTTCAAAAACAACAAACACAAGCACCTCCCATGTAAATATGTAATCCATCCATATTTAAATCTCACTACAGGTCTCCAAAAGAGGAGGTTTTATTTCATTTCCTCCTCCCCCTTTGGACATACATGTTCATAAGTTGTGAGAGAAGCAAGTTCCACCAAACAGAAGCTCCCAATCTCACCTTTTGGGGGGTTAAACTTAGAGAAGTCTGAGGTGGGTTCTTGTGGGCATGCCAATGTGAAGAGAAGGTAGGAAGGGAGTGTCCAAATATATAGAGCCCAAAAGGAAGAAAAACAAAAGTGGGTCTGAGGGTTGAAAATGAAAAGGTGACGCTGACAGGGGATTTGATGCAGAGAACCAGCAATATGTGGGTCAAAAGCGAATGATACGCTAAACATCCCTGTCATTATTCAGCTTTGTGCCACTGTACAATACACATTACACATGCATCGTTCATCCCTTCTTTATTTTTTTCCCTTCTTCCCTGGTTAGGCCGTATTAATAAACAAAGCAGGTCAGAGACTCAAGCACAGAGAGAGGAGAGAAAACGGGCATGGGAGGTAAGTAATAAACATTAAACAATTTTCTTCAATGAAATTGGGAATAGGCATTTTGTCGAACGTATGGTGTGCATAAAAATATTGGAGGATGATACCCAACATGGGATAGTAAAATCAGACACCCAAAAACATGGATTACAATCTTATGCATGGTTTCAACTTGACCCCATTGTAGATATTCAGCTGGGGAAGGTCGTTTTTTTATGAACTTAGGAAAATGTGCTGTACAAACTGACAATATGGGTACATAAATGAGTAATGATTAATGAATAAAAATGATTAACTAAATAAATCCAATAATGGTCCACATTTGCAGGGCTCAGCTATGCAAAAATAAGTTTAATGGTTTTCGTTTCAGGAATCAGGATATGTAGTTGTCTCCCCAAACGCTCAGACAAACAAACCAAGAAAAAAAAAATTACATAAAACTCCAAAATATTTGTGGCAAAAAAAAAAAAAAACTGCTTGATAAAACCAATGCAGTATTGCAGTTGGATAGGCTAGTAAAAGATTGAATGTAAGGTAAGAAGTGAGCCCAAGGAGGTGGGGCCCAGCCAGGTCAAAGACAGCCTTGAAGCTGGATACATTAAGAAGGATCCTAGAAGCTGGTCTATGGAAGGCGAGAGATTAGGTTATGAACCCTAATTTGATTTAGGACCACTATGCTCTAAGTGTAAGCCTTAGAACATACTAGGCTACTAGTTTAATATTTAGAACTTAGATAGGCTAGCTAGGTGTAGTAGTCCTTTCCTTTTTTTATTATTAAAAGAGAAAAAAAACAAAATTTAAGTATATTAATCGAGATAATATAAAAGACAGTGGAATGCACAAAGCGTACTCGCAAGTGAGGTTTCGGAGAAGGGTCTCACTTTTTAAAGGTGTAATGTAGGCAAACCTTACATTGCATTTTTGCAAGAGGCTGCTTTCAGGATGTAATCCGTGACATCACGATCACACGACAATAACTCAATTATTGCACCGAGATTTACCTCTATCAATCGAGTTAATATAATAGACAACTAAATATAAACCTGACTGATAATCAATAGAACAATTAGCTCTATATAAAAATTAAGCGTTGGACATACATTTCAATATTAGGTTCAAAAATTTAAATGAATCTGAAATTTGGTAAGTCTCTTTCTTTTAAAATTCGTTCAAAGCATTATTTAATCTTTTGGAAAAGTTCACATCACACTAAATTTACAGTGCTAAATCATCATCAACGTACAGTGCTACTAAAACATTTTAAATAAAATCTATGAAACACCTCCCACGTCAACGACTATTCGACCACACTCACGTCCATCAACGCTCTACGTCCTTCAAGATTGATCATTCTCCTTTGTCTTCCTTAATTTCCTTTTCACACTCTTTTTTCCTTAAAAGTAGTTTCACCAATGTCTCGTGGTTATTGACAATCTTCATGGCCATAGCATTGCTCACCTCTATGATATTGTGCACTTCCACATAGAGTCGTGAAATGAGGGAAGAATGAAGATATATGTCATTGTCATGAATCTGGACAAACTGTAGGAATTGGCGCAGATGGGAGAAGATTAGAGTCGTGAAATGAGGGAAGAATGAAGATGAAAATATTTAAGTTATCTCTTGTCTTCCATAGCATCACCACTTATCCATCATCATGGGCCACCGACAATCCTTGGTTTATTATTATTACCATCAGACTTAGATATTTATTAATATTCTCATTAACTCAACTCAAAAATTGCAAGTAATTTAATTTGCTGAAAAATTGGAAACCATCCAATTATTAATTATATGCATGTGTACTTTGACTGGAGTGAATTTTATATGAATACTCCATTCATTTCTCAATATCTGTCATTTTATAATTTCAATGTAATATTAATGACAATTTTTTTAAATTTACCTCTTACTTTTATTATTCCCAATACAATTATATAACTAAAATAGAAACTTAACTCTTACTTTTACCATTTCCAACGCAATTATCATTTTCAATACTATTTTCTTAAAATCTTCCCAAAATTTTAAAGTATTTGTATATGAAGAAGCAGCTGGTTAGAAAAGTATACATAAATAATCAACCTATGAGGCTATGATGATAGGAATGTTAATATAATTTAAATGTTTTTTTTGGTTGTTCTTATTATGAATTATGAAGTTAGTAGATATATATGCAGCACTGCCGGCATTCGGCGCATGGATGGAGAACTAACTTGGAGCCAAGAGGAGATTAGGGACATCACACATAGCCATATTAATTGCTGACATTTTTAAGTCAAATTATCCTAATCGTCCTTGCATGACTGGAACAGCTTGTCTCGGAGGAAGTCAACGCGGCTCCCTTATATCAACCAGGACATCAAGCCTGCCCTTCTCCAAAATCCTACTTGTCCCTACTATTTACCGTTTATCAATTTTACAAAGTTAATAATTTTCACTTTATCCAACTTTTATATATATATATAGATTGAAAAATTATTATATTTAGGTCTTGTTATTTTCCATGGTACCACAATACATTTACCGCAATTTACTACACTATTCACAAACTACCACATCTTACCCATAACACACTTTACTAAAATCACCATAATTTTCTATCACTTCACTTTTCTCTCTATTTTTCATTTTTCTCTATTTTCACATACCACACCAACCATTCTTACCACAAATTTTACTACAACCTACCATACCGTACCGCAACATACCACACTTTCTATCATTTACCCTGCTACATCATTTTTGGGCTTTACCCATCGTAGAAAAGAACATGGACTTAAGAGGTGCTGTGATTGATATGATTGGTCTTACTCACAATACCATATTAAAGGTTATGGAAATGATAAACATCTTGACGCAAGATGGTGCTTAACCATCTTGCATTTCTTCTAAATCACTAATAAAGATAAATATAAGTGCATTTGAATCATTCTAAAGATATGTTTCATTATTTCTAGGGTTACTATAATTTATAAATAATTTAAAAATAATTATTTATTTATATTTTTTCATAAATATAAAATTATGTATAAAATATGTATTTTCTACTATGATTGATAAAATTAGGCTATTATTATATTTTTTGACCTAGCTAATAAATATTATATTATTATAATTGATAAATATATATAATTATTAAAGAAAATATTAATAAAAGTTATAAAAATATGAAATATGAGCAATTCAAGATGGTTAAGAACTATCTTGAGTCAAGATGGTTATCATGGTCCGGTTGGCTCTGTTCTTTGGATTGGTAACTCTTTCCAATCCAATCTGATCAAATCCATCCAAAAGTGATTCCAACCAACCAAAGAACATGTAACAATTACAAATACTTTTCCTGTCTTTATCCACCTCGATCCACATTTCACAAACTTATCCACCTTTATCCACACTATCCATACCTTACTAATTTATCTGTACAACCACTTAATCAATCGTAGAAAAAAAAGTAGGATCTATGTATGCTCTATTTTTTTCAATCATTCTGGCATGTTATATATTAGTGCAACGTACCACACTTTCTATAATTTACCATACTCTACAAACTATTAATAAGTCATACAACCCTCTCAAGTCTTACCAGTCATGGATCCAAACCCATGATTGTAGTCACATGCTCATATACTATATATGATAATATACTATATAAGGAAACCCTAATATCAATACTTGTAAGTTATTATTGTTTTTGAGATTTTGAACCTTAAACTTTAAAGTTGGTGATGGTAACAAAGAGTATATAAATGAATATATATGTTTGAAATTTGACAGGAACATGCATTGTGTCGCACTACTACTAGTTAAACTAAATTAACACGTGAACTTTTCCAACTAGTTAGGTACCCAGTTAAGGATCCAGAACCAGTGGATTCAGGACTATATCTTAATTTTAGGAATCAATTTGAAATGGATTAGGTACCCCGTTAAGGACCTTGATTTTAGTGCTAAATGAATGTGGGGTTGAATCTTTAAATTTTGGTCAGGTACCTAGTATTGCTCACCCCTAGTTGTTGCTCTGTTTCCCCAAAATTTGCAGCATCGTCAGTGAAATATTCTTTTTGTTTCAAAATATTTATCCATTATTCCTTTTTAATTGTCACAAAATGATGTTTACTTTCCCAAAATGGAAAATTTTGTTTATTAAAATTACTAAAATACTTTTAATTTGAATTGCAAAATTATTAGTTTAAACAAGGTAGGGGAAAATATAAATTTTTGTTTATCAAAGTTATTGGATTTTTTTGTAAATTGAGATTAATATATTTGATAATTTTTTCTCAAAATATCAAGTTAAAATGGACAAATATTTTGTGACAGAGGAGTATTCTAATTCATATACATCCTTAATCATGCAAATAGAATGCATGAGGGTTTTTTTTTTTTTTTTTTTTTTTGCAAATAACAATTTCTGTCATTCATAAAGTAGAAGAGAATCTCTGTGTCGTTGTATTATGAAGGTTGCTTGCTTAACTATTTGCCAGCACAAACCAACATAAAGATCATTCATAAAATGTGATCTTTATGTTGGTCTGTGTTTCTGAATTCTATTTTGCAGCACTATTATGTTGTCACTAAAAGGTCGTCATTTATCTATTCAGCGTGTCTCTCAAAAATAGAAATATTCAGCATGATGTTACGTACCAAGTATAGGTTCAATTCTCATGGAAACCAACATAATATAATCCGTGCGATGCACAAACAAAATTATTATTCATCGAATTAAACTATAATCATGAAGTATGTCTGATAACGTCATTTAAATTGATTTATTAATTTGTAAAACATTTAATAAATATATTAAAAAAGTTTGATTAAATTACTTATTTTTAGAACTTTGGATATACTTGAGATTCTTCCATTCTTTTCTTTAGTCTCATCTTTATAATACATTAAAAATACTATAAATTTAAATATCAAACTAATATTGCAATCCGTATCTGACTTTTGAATTTTTCAAAATAACATTTGTGATAATTACGATAAATTATATAGGTTTGTGATTAATTTAGAAGCAACTAAATCTATCTAAATTCATTACGTAACTTTGAATTTTCCTTAGTAGATTGTATTTTAATATATTTATAGGTATGTGTTTTTAAGTTATATTTTTTTGAGAAATTATAAATTATTTTTAACTAATCAACAATAAAGTGCCAAATTGTAATGACTTTAAATAAATAATAATCATTCATTAATTATGTAAGTTACAGCAATTAAAATTAGTATTAGGAAATGTTTTTAGTACTACAAAAGAATGCCACCCTATTCCTATACGTTCATGACGTTACTATATTATAAACCTTTTTCTTTCATTGACAAAACAGAACAATTAAATTAAGCTGTATGACAACGTTAGCTAGTCTTTAACTTTCTTGCAGTCAAAAGGCATTCATTGCACATAATCTTTGCTGATTAGTTCTCAAATTTGGTTGTCTGCTAATGATCAATTGCTTTCCTTATTTTTCCCAATTATACACTATGAATAAATTCACAAATGACTCACAAAAGTTTTAAACAAGACCCAATTAACTACGCTAGACCACAATCATGGTTTGAAACAATTGAATTGTTGGATCAAAATACCTTCCCCAGGTGCTCTTAAAGGTGATTAGGAGTGACCCACAAAGTTGAGTCAATCATATTCTTAAATTTAATATTTCTGTATAATTATAGATGTGAGTGAGAAGTTTGGTGACTTCTTGTAAAGTGCTCCAATTTTGTTGCTAAATATTAGAGTATAAAATTGTTATTGAATCTTTAATTATCTACTTTTTTTTAATCAAGATGATTCCTCATATTATCAAGAACCAAGTTACGATTTTATAAAAAAAAGAACCAAGTTACGAAATAATTTTTCTCAAAAAAAAGTTTCGAAATAATTCATATTTTGTTTCCCAAAAAAGCGAAAACTTAAAACTCTTAAACCCTAGCGTTATGTTTCCAGCTATGCACTGTTAGTGGTGGATTCATAATTTAAAGTCAATGGTGTTAACAATAATTTGGTAAAAAAATTAAAATTGGACTTCGCAAATTAAACATTCAATAATTCAATTAACTAGCAAGTAAATACTCCAAATTTAACAATTGACAATCTTCGAAAACAAACAAAAACAAAGTAAGTTATGCATCCAATTAGTAAACTATATTTTCACAACATTCACATAATTCAATTCATAAATAGGTAAATCCTAATTTGATGATATTGACTTAATTAACAAATCCATAAATACGAACCCTAGTTTAGCCACAAGAGGATTGAGAAAGTACTATAATACCATGAGAATTGAGAATGAACAGAATGGATTATGAAAGAATCACGGATGATAATAGAAAATCTTTCAATCGTTGGCAAGTTATGACCAAATATAGAAAGTAAACCAGTTGCGTCATTCGTTTCTCGTTAGATATGTGTTACTTTGGCTTCTTGAAAAAGGAAGAGAAGATTTCGAATTTCTTGGATTAACCTCCTGGTCTGCCACGAAGTCACAAAACTACCTAAAATCGCTTGAATCATCACCAAATTATTTTTTTCTATTAAGATTTAAGATGTGTGAGTACTCCGCCCTAATAGCTTCTAGAAGACCACCCCAAAGAGCTTTGACCTTTGCAACGATGATGGCACATCACTAAAACTTTCATCCCCATATTGAGAAGAGCCCCTCGCCAATCCTAAAGAAGAAAGTCTCCAGACATCGATTGATTGTTGAGGAAGCCATCGAAGTTTATTTTTACCGCTCCTTTGAGTGATGTTTGGCATCTAATGAGGAATTAGAACACAATGTGTTATGTACCTAGCCTCCAAATATGCACCATCAAGAGGGTTCCAAATTTTATTCAGTTACATTCTTCTTTTATTGAAGGAGAATGTCTAGTGAATGGAAAATCATTTTTTGGAAATGCTCTATCTCTAAACATGTTTGAGACCTAGTTATCCATCACCAGAGGATCAAGCTTTTTCCTTGACCAATCTAAACTCATTTGGAGAGAAGTTTCTTTCTGAAGGCAACTTTTGGCCTACAAGGGGAATACCCATTGAGGATAATACATACATACATGTATTTATGCATACATATACGTATCTATGTGTAGTCACAATACGTACATACATATATTTATTTATGCATACATATATGTATGTACGTGTAGTCACAATAAGATAGCATATGGTGAATATCTTGAATGTGATATTGAAAAAAAAAAAAAAAACGTTGTAGAGTCTAGATGACGATGAAGTCATCCTCTTCTATGCTGATTCTTTTGAAACACGTTGTAGGAGGTAAAAATTTGCCGACCAAATAAAAAAAATGACACTTGGAAAATAGAATAATATGTATTTGGCAAATATCACCCACCACGTGTCGAATTAATTACAGCGGTCCATTTAATTAGATTTTAAATGAAAATACATCCTGACCAATAATATCGTGACACGTGTTACAGAAAATCATAATTATTATTTTTATTTAAAATTAAAGGAAAAATCAATTAACCTGGGCCCAAGCTCAAAGCCCTACTCAAACCCTAGGGGCTAGGCCTCCAGAGCCTATAAATAGGGGTCCTACCCTTCATTTTGAAGACCCCCGGAGATGCAGCAATCAACATCTAGAAGCTCGAGGAAATCAAACTGTCAGCGGCCTCCAGCTATTAAGCATCAAGGATCAAGGTCTCCAAAAGAATTGTTGCAGAATTCTTCGGCAACACCTGCAAAGCCTTTAGAAGATCGAATACAAGCGACTTCAGCTACCAAGCGCCAAGGACCAACGTCGGCTAGTTCAACAACTTCTGTTCTTCGCATCAAGACTGCAATCGTAATCCTCGTTTGGTTCATCGATCGAGACCAAACACTAAGCCCTCGCATCTAAGAACTAGGAGAACTACAACCAACAGTCAACCTTCATACGGCTAAACTTCGAGCAGACTCCAACTACCAAGCACTAAGGGGATTAATGCTCAAGACCTTCAACTCAAGAACTACTGCAAGAATTCTTCAACTAAACCTGCACTCGAGATCAAGATCAAGCGCCCGCGCCCAGTTTCTGGAGATCGAATCAGAGGACTGTTTTATTGTATTTAGACTAGAAGTTTGTGTTTATTTAATTTAGACTAGAAGTTTGTGTTTACACACGCGAATGCCGTAAAAGGGTCGGCCTCTTCACGAAATGAATATGGGGGATGCTGAAATTTGAACCTGAAACCTTTTACTCATGAGTGACTTTGATACCATGTTGAACTATTTCAACAAAAAATTTAAACTGATAGTTGAAGACCCAGTAATATTTTTATACTCTAATAGTGACCTCCTTGATTCCATGCCTTAAAGCCCTTGCGTCTGCTGCTAAATTTCTCTTTGAAGTAGTTCTCCCTGTCAATAAAAAATGGTGCAACGACTAGTTGTCGAGTTGAATCGGTTGAGTGATTCATGAATCCAAGATATGGAAATATTGTATATATATGATTATATAGGAAAACGACACCTCAAAGTAGGACAACCACCACGTCAACCACCAGCTGAATTGGTTTGAGTGTATTGTTTTCCAATACCTTCAAAGTTCAATGTATTAGAGTGCAAGAAAAATGTTCAATGCATTATTGTCCAATACCCCTAAAGTTCAGTATATTATCATCCAATAATCCTTTTTTAATAGGCCTGTCATAACTAAAAATATGTGTATTACCAACAACTTTTTTCTAACCAATTTAAAATAGTTGGAAAAACCAATCATTTTAGCAATCATTTCATATTCCAACTATTTTCAAAAATTTTAAGTGGGAAAAAGGGTTGGAAATTCCAACCAATTTTGCTAAAATGGTTGGAAATTTTCCTACCATATTTTTCCTACTTTTTGAAAATAGTTGGAAAAATAATCATCATAAACCCTAAACCCTAAAATTCTAAATTGGTTGGAAGTTGATAATACACATATTTTTAGTAGTGTACATAAAATAAACTAGCTGAGGAAGCAAGGGCAATTATATTGTTGATATATTTTTAAGAATGTCTTACATGACAACTTGATCATTTTTTAATTCCCTTTTCCAATGGAGTTTGATAATGGAAATTAAAGAACCTCTATTTTTGTATGTACACATGAATTCATTGATCCTTCTAAAACTCGTTGGTAAAATAAGCCTTTATAAGAATCATCACTTTCAAACCTGTGTGGGATTTGCATTATTTGGGCTGCAATTATGGCCGGGATTCCCATGCTTCCCCACGATAGCCACTGTCCTAAGTATACCATCTTTTTTCTTTACATTTGTATATTAGAACTAATCATGCAGTAGTTAGCCATCTCTAAAAGTATCCCAACAAATACATTCATCGTTTTATTTATTTTTTCTAGCGGAGTGAAAGGTTCCTCGAATTCATAATTATAATTGCCAAGTCAGCATAGCTAATATGGTACTAAGAACCTGTTCTTTTTTACGGTGGATAAAGAATACATGGTACTAATTTATATAGTATAGTAAAAATGTGGATGGCGTGATATGATATAGTAAGTTGTGGTCAGAATGATTGGTGTGATAGGTAATATGATACTAAGACCCTGCTGTTTTCGGCAGTGGGTAAAGTGTACGTGGTAATGGTATGGTATGACAAAAATGTAGATGGTGTTATATTATGTAGTACGGTGGGATAAGTTATGGTAAGAATGATTGATATGATAGGTGAGGATAAAGAAAGGTGAAAAATAGTGAGAAACGTGAGGAGAAAGAAAATTATGGTTGTTGCGGTAAATCGTGGTATGATATGGTATGGTAATATGTGATGGTTTGTGGTTAGTGTGATAAATTGTAGTAGGTACGATATAACACAATACAGAAGAACTGAGCTTAAGTAGCGCAAATTATACCATCCATCATGGTGTACCTACTTAGATATACCACATCCATTGAAATGTATTAATTTTTTGTGTGATGTTTTTTTATAAAATTTTTATAACTTTAAAAAATATTGATGAATTTTGTAATAATATTAATAAATATATAATGAATTATATGATTAATATCAATATTTTTTTCAAAAAAGTTTAATACAAATGGTGTACCTAGGTTCACCACGATGAATCATATAACGATGGGCCTTTACTTTGTTGATTGTAAAATCAATTCTAACTGCATGTAAATTTTGTATTTGGAATTTCTAGAGGGTCTTTAACCTAACCAGACTTTAGGTTTGAGTTTCCCTCCCAAGTCCCATTAAAGCTCTAAGATAAGGAATACTAGCTAGTGAGGTAGATTTAATTTGCCATTGTAAATAAAATAAAATAAAATCATAATTATAGTTTACATAAATTAAAGAATAAATAAGTTATAAAAAAATTAAAGAATAAATAAATATTAATTGGCTAGTGTTTACTTTACAATTTTCTATCACAAAAAAGAAATTCTTTAGAGTTGCCTTACAATGATTTTGTCTTGTACTAATTGAGCTTTGCTTTTGCACTCGTTCAGAAATTGGAGGACAAATAAAAGCCACAAGTCATGCTTCGCTCTTCCCTTTTTTTTTTCTTTTTTTCTTTTTTGTTTTTTTTGCATACTATAGTCCTTGTGAATTGTGATTGTTTACAACAAAGCTTGAAACTTGTTTCTCATCTCCGACCACACAATAAAACAGATGGTGTGTGATTGAGCAGAGTTTCTAAATTCTTGGGAATCAACTCCTTTGCTGCTCAATAACTCACAAGTACATAACTCTCGATTAATTCAACAATAGCAAACAAAGGAGCATCAAATCCAGCTCTCCAAAAGTTACAATGGAAAATATGGTAGGGGATTAGATATAACAATCTTCATCTTTAATTTAAAAGTTTAGAGATATTGGCTTAGATTAACCCACGTTTTAAAGATTATTTACCACCTATTACTTTATAAGAAAAAAAAAGAGTAATCGAGATATTTTGCTTTAACCCATTATAGTCTAGGTAGAAAAATAAATCTTTTTTCAATTGTTTGTAGTTGCCGAATTTTGTCTCGATTTTGTAAATAGTAGTTGATAATTTTTCTTCACTTTCTTTTAGTTCCTTGAACACGTAGCTCTTAACCCAAGATCATCCAAAAGCCCAAAATACTGTAAACTTAATACATTCCACCCTGTTTGATGTAACCGACCGGTTATCCTGTGGGGACTAGGCTGTGACCGATTGGTGCCCAAGTTTACACAACAACCCCTGGTTTGTAACCTACCGGTTTCCTATTTTGCACAATAGGGCATAAGCCGTAATCGGCCGGTTCCTAGTTTTGCACTTAGAGACCTAGTCTGTAACCGATTTGCCTATTACCACCTTTGCAGAATTACTCTCAGGCTGTAATCCTCCGGTTACCGTAAATTGCTAGTTAGGTCGATCCATAATCGATCAGTTACGGATTTGCGCTTGACAAGGCAATTTTCCACTATGAATACATCCCTCGAACCATTAGTTTAACATCCCAAAATTTTTCAGGTGTATTGACACTGAGATATTCTTCTAACTTTCCCCTCTTTTTCTACTGTTTGCGACGTGTTTAAGGTTAGCATTGTTACTCTTTCATTCAGTTAATTATGTAATCATTATCGTTATTATTTGAATAAATGTAATTTCTTTATTCTCGTCTTTCATTTTCCTTTTATTTTGCATGCATAATAATTAATATGATGAAATAAATTTATTCGTCTTATTCCTCCGATTCTATGAATCACTCTAATTTGAGTAGAGACCATTATTTTGACGGGAAGGTCAGAGGAATCCATTATCAGATTTGTAGTTTTACCCCGAACCTAATCTCGGCTTCTAAGCTGGAGTTGTTTGTATGGTTTGTTAGTTTTTCTTTAAAACTGGCTGACGACTTTTTTGTTTATTCACTTGCATAATTTTATTCTCAAATTTAGTGTTACAATTTGATTAATAGGTAATTAACAGAGAAAAAAAGAATCCAATTTCAATTGTATTATGGTCGAGAGAAGATATAAGGAAATTAAACTACAGTAATCGACCAGTTACAACTAGTTTATGGAGTTCTCTATTCTAAACAGCTGAGTGAACCACAACAACGACTTAGTCACGACCTGTAATCGGTTGGTTATAGCGATTGAGTTCATGTTTGGTTCTTCGTTATGTTCATTCATAATCAGACTGATTTTCTATCTTTCTTTAGATTATTTACTCTTTCGAATTATCTACATAAAATTTGAGAATAAGATTTACAAATTAATAAACCTTAAGAATTGTCATAAGGTGTTCCTTATCTCTATCAGTAATTTTAAGATTAAACAAACCTTTTCAACTCGTCCAATTCAATCTGATGTAGAAATATTGCACTACAGGGACTTTTTCGAATCAATGCAAGTAAATGCTAAACATTCTTTTAGATGCGGGTCTTAAATTGTCCACCGAGGATGATGATTTACTACAGGATCCAAAAACATACGAGATGCTTATTGCTAGGCTTTGTACCTCACCTTGACTAGGCGCAACATGTCTTGCTTTGTCCAACACCTCAATCAGTTTATGCAATAGCCATGAAAGTCCGTCTTGAAAGTACTCTACACGCCCTTCATTATTTGAAGGCACTACAAACATGGGTTTCTTTTAGCCTATCGATCAAGGATTGTCAATTCATATTTATTGTGATGCTGATTGGGGAGCGTGCATGTTCTTTGCTAGATCTTTAACTGACTATTGTGTGTTTTGGGGAGTATCGATCTCTAATCTCTTGGGAAACTAAAAAAATAGAAAATTGTTGCAACATCATGCGTAGAAGCTAAACATAAGAGCATGTCAGCTACCACTTCTGATTTGGAATGGATAATTCATCTTCTCACAGATTTTCATGTGTTATTTTCTCTTCCCATCCATCTTTATTGTAACAGTCAAGTTTCTCTTCACATTGCATCTAACCCTGAGTTTCACAAGTGCACTAAACACTTGAACTTTGACTGCCATTATACCATAGATAAGATTTTGGAAGGTTTCATCCAAACCCATCACATCTCTTTCCACGACCAACTTGCTGAGTTGCTGACATACCTCTTGGTGAAGCTCATCATCAATATTTTTCTTCAAGATTAGGACTGCTTGATTCTCCCCAATCCCACCTTGAGGTATTGTTAGCCCATTTATACAACATAGCCCTCTGTTAGTTAATTAGTTAGTTAGTTAGTTAGAACTAGTGGTTAGAGGTATTGTCAGCCCATTTATAATTATTTACTGTGTATAGCTCGTGTATATATATGGAAGTGTATATTCCTTGTACAGATTGATTCTTCATCAATACAAAATCATAAAATCTCTCCCAAATGCTCTACCCTTCTTTCTAGTTTCCATCAACTTACGGATCAAAATTGGTTTCTTGTCGGACTTGACCAAGTCAAAGAATCCAAGTAATTGTTGGGTAAACTACATATGCAATTCGCTATTTGGATCCAAACAACCAATTTTCAATAGGCTGAAAGGAGCTACCTATTGAATTTGGTTGTTTTGGAAACCGTCATTATTTGGCCTAAATCTTGTTCGAAATCACATACATGCCATCATAAATGCATACTATGTTAAAGTTAGCAACAAAGGATATAAATGAAATTTCAACAAATACCTTACTTTTAGTAACAACTAATTTTGTCAAGCACATTTTTTTGTCTTCCAAACATTTAATTTAAACAACCAATAATAAATAATCAACAACCAATAGTTATTTGTCAAATAATATGGAAGGAAAGGCTCAAGTGAATCATAACCAACTATCAAAGTATAGATTCTGGCCATGTTCTTTTCTGCGGTTGGCAAACTGCGGTGCCACAGCCTACCGCAGTTTGACACAATCCGCCACATTTTATCGCAAATCATCACTTTTCTCTCTCCTCACTTTTCTCATCTACTTTTTACATCCTCTCTCCTCACCTACTCTACATACCAATAATTCACCATAATTCCACCACACCTCACTACACCATTCCGTAAAATACCACATAAAAGAACAGGACCTCTAGCTTAAAGAGCAAGTAAGAATTTGGAAGCCGGATTCGAAAAGAATATATAGTGTGCAATTTCAGCATTTTTGCCAAGTGTCTGAAAAAAGTGTCTGAAAAAAATGCTAGTTGAACCTAAAAGATAGGCGGAATATCATGGAATTTGTGAATGATATTTTAGATTTGAAATTGGAGTATATGGATATAGATTATACTAGAGACATCCATGTGGAATCTTTTTTAAAAACCGAAACGTGCCTTCAAATTAGGCATCGACTTATTAACTAAGTATTTAAGGTATAACATATTTATTAACTTGCATCACATACCAATCTGCACTTACTTGCATCTATTTATGTCTACCTACATTAACTTGCATTATCATATATCAACTTGTATCTATCACCGATCTGCACTTACCTATATCTACCTGCACTCAATCTAAAAAATATCTTTGTAAATAATAAATATTAACGTGCATATATTTTATAAATATTATCCTGATACTTTACAAAGTTGTAATAATATTCTAGTAAAAATTTTAATTTAAATAATTTAATATATTAACATACTTCAATGTCATGAGAAGTTTACACTGAAGATGTGAAAGTTCTCTAACAAAGCTTAATTACGCCCAAATTCAATTTCTAGCGTGTCTATTTCAAATTAAATTCTAGTAAATTTGAAATATTATATGCTTAAAATCCACTTTATATGATTAGGAACATATATTTAGTTAATTGCGCCCATCTAAACACTCTCATATATTTAGCTCCATATGCGGATAGAGGAGTCTGCTTCCATGTTCAAGATTTTAAAAAGCATAAACTAAACTTGTGATAAAGAGATCATCTATATTTATTATTCTTCACTTAGACTGACAATTGAGAGGATACTTAAAAAAAGATATTTGGAAAGTATTGAAAGATTGAATGTCTCTAGTGGCCAGGCGACGACCAATTCATATAATATAATTAACAATATGTCCATTACAGTACTTCATCATAATGCATCAAAAAGGATATCGATTTTAAAAAGATTACATGATATTGTAGCTTGTTTTAATGACACAATCTATTATAGTGATGATAGAGAAACAATGAATCAATTCAGCGGAGCCTGTAAAATTCATTTGTAAATGAAGGGAGGTAAATATTTACCAATAGTCACCAAAATTTACAAAAAAAAAATACTAAACATACTTATTTATTTACCAAAACTTAACTTTCACCATGTTATCCATTTACCAATTAATGAATTTAACGTGCCACACTTTGATAAATTACATGATCTCAAATACATATATAGTTTACCAAAACTTATTTGCAATGGATATGTGATCAAGGTCACGAGTTTGAATCCATCTAGAAGCAGTCTGCCCCTGATCAAGTACTCATGCAATTGCTTGCTTGCATGGGATTGTGGGGTTAATTTTCACATGGCTTGTGTTGCATACATATAATATGTATCAAATGTGTATTATAGTATTTTCTCATATTTATTCATAATTACAAGTATTAATAATAATTATATTCTTTTTAATATATAACGATATAAAATATTAATACAATAATGACAGAATCACCGAAACATTCATAAATTTCACTTACACTTGCATAATTTTATTTGCACCAACCTATGCTTGTCTGTGTCAACATACGCTTTTCTACAAACTGAACGTTACCCTTAGTTTGTTAGTTTTAGTGTTATTAGGCAGAAACAACATCCCAGATTGTTGGCTGATAGATAAAAACATTAAATGGCTGCGAGTGTGAATCAAATACACAACTTTTAATCTAACGCTCGTCCAATTTAACTATCCATTAATTCCATCCTCATTTTCTATCTTTACTTTTATGTTATTATAATAATAATATATGTATGTATAGTAGGCAGCCTGGCCCACGGGAATATTCGAGCACACTTTTGCTTTGATATTGACTTCCTTTTCAATTTTGTTTTTAAAAAGTTATTCCCTCCTTAATTTATTTGTTACTATGTTTATATATCAATCAAATTTTCTAAATTAAGATTATTAATTCTTAATAAATGTAATAATTTATCATATAAAAGTATTACTTAATTTCATCATAAAATATTACCGTAATTTATAATTTTTTATTATTTAATAAAATATTATATGAGAAATTATCAATTAAAAAAAGATTTTAAGTATGGTAAAATAATTAATAGATCATAGATGAAGTAGAAAGGACGTATCTGCAACTCCCACTCATTTACAAGAAGCCTATAGGTATGTATTTCTGTTTCTATTTCCGCAAGTCTCCTCTGCTCTAAGTTTGCTTTCTTTTTTCTTGAAAATTAATTTTTTTTTTCAAAGTTGTTTTCTAAAAGGTTTTCTTTAAATTTTTAAGAATCAGCTTCTACATGAACAATATAATTAATTGAGGGAGGTCGCATAACTCTGGATCCCTCATATTGCATGCAAACGTATTACATTTGAGAGTTTATTGTTGTGATTGATAAAAGCAGAAAGGATGGAAACAAAAGGTCTTCAAAGCCGGCCGTGTTCAGAGTCTTTTGCTTACCAACCGCACATCTAACTCATCATTAGGAAAAACTTCCACCTAATTAATAAGACAACCAACTACTAATCAGTCGTAACTTGACAAAACCAAAGTAGTCCTCTTTATAAATGTACCAAAGCTAACATATCATTAGAAACTAAAGTAATCATGGTATATTCCATTATATATATATATATATATATATATATATATATATATATATATATAGGGATATTGAATTCTAATAATCCCTACTATCACAAATTGTATGGCAATAATCTCTACTATCATTTTGGATTCAGGTGGTCCAAAAAAAATAAAATTGCATTGTAGTGGGATAAAATCGAGTGTATACGCTAAATATCATAGATTTTGTGTTGCATTTGATTCAAAACTTTGTATAACACTTTACCACGATTTTTAATGAATTTACAGCATTTCTCCCAATTTTTTTCAAATTTTTTTCAATTTTTTATGATTTTTTCAATTTTATTCCTTTTAAAAAATCATAATAATTGCTCGGAATCTCAAAAAAAAATAATTTAAAAAATGTTTTAGTAACTACACTTCGTTACCTATCAGGGGTAGGAACCAAAAAAACAAAAATAATATAGGGTAGGCATGGAAAAAATAAAAAGAAGGTGGTGATGGATTTGGTACCACTACAATACAATTTTTTTTTTGGACCACCAGAATCCAAAATGATAGTAGAGATTATTGCCATACAATTTGTGATAGTAGGGATTATTAGAATCCAATTTCCCTATATATATATATATATATATGTTAGGAAAGTGTCCTAAAATCACCAAATCTCTTGATCCCACAATTATTTGTTTTCTAATTCTATTAGGATATTATTTAGGTTTCCTTATTATGTTAGGTTTTCTAATTGTATTAAATTCTAAATCTAACTGGAGTGGAAGTCAAGTTAGGTTATAGGGAGTTTTCTCTATAAATAGGGTACATGTTTCTCCACCAAAACATATCGGTAAACACAGAGAGCTAGAGAGAGAGAGAAAATATTGAGAGAGAAAGGGGTCTCACCAATATTTTCCCCAGTGTATCCTGAGAGATTGTGAGTTGAGTGTTGAGAGATTGTTATTGTAATCTCCTTTGTGGATCGTATCACACCTTGTGATAGTGATCAGGTTGTACTCCTCCTTTCTCATAGTGGATTATTTTCTGGCTGTCGCCGTCCGTGGGTTTTTCTCCGAGTTCTTCGGTTTCCCACGTAATTCTAGTGTTTGATTTTCTCGCTTATTTTTCGTTCCTAAATTTTGTCGTAATATCCGTCATCTCGTTTTCGATTCTATTATTCGCTTCCGCTGTTATCTTGCTACTCACTTTTCTCTAACAAGTGGTATCAGAGCAAGGTGGAGATGGCTTCAATCATGAAGTGCGATATTCCAAAATTTGATGGAATGAGGAGTTTTACTATGTGGAGACTGCAGATGAAGGCGATCCTGATTCAGCACGGGTTGTGGGATGTGATTGAGTATCCTGACACGAAGACTGATGCGACAATGAGCGATGATGAATTCAAACAACTCCAGAAGGATATCAAGGGGAATCTGACTCCGAGGGAGTAGAAGAAGCTTGAAGATAAGACTCTGGCAGGGATTCAGTTGTGCTTGGCGGAGCACATTCAAAGAGAGGTGATGCATATCGAGAAACCTCGGGAGCTCTGGACCAAACTGGAAGAGTCACTAGTAGAATAAGGGTCGAAAAACGTCTGTGATTTGGCGTCTGATAAAAAGTCAGACGCCAAATCTACGAAGTAAATTTTAAAAAAAAAATTAAACAAAGAATGGCGTCTCTTTGCTGTAAAGAGACGCCGAACGTTTGAAGTTAGGCGTCTCTTTTGGCACAGACGACGCGTTACTTTTCGGCGTTTCGGCGTCTGTTCCATGCCAAAAGAGACGCCGAACGTTTGAACTTAGGCGTCTCTTTTTGCCTGAAACAGACGCCGTTACTTTTCGGCGTCTGTTGCAGGCCAAAATAGACGCCGAAATTGGCCAATACAAAAAAACCTAGCTGCAACTCGAGACCTCATTGCGAAACCCTATTTAGGGCCAAAAATGGCGTCTGTTTGAGGCCCAACAGACGCCGATTAGGTTTAAATTGGTAAAAAAAAATTTCATTCAGTCATTGTCTGCGGCGCCATCGACGAGAAGAAGGAGAAAGAAGCGAGAAGAAGGAGAAGACGAAGAAGGAGACACACCCTCGTTCAATCAAAACAATAGGTAATTTTTGTTTCAGATCTGTTATAATTTACTTATTGTTGTGAAAAGTTTGAAAAATTGTAAGAATTTGATTAAAATATGATGAAAAACGAAAAATTTGAATATTTGTAGAGTTTATTTTTTGTTGAGCTTAATTTTAGATCTAATTTGGTTGATTGAGTGAGTATAAGTTGAGAAATTGAGCAGTTTTAGTTAATTTGTATGAATTGTAATATATTTTGGATGTTGTATTCGAATTTTATTTGTGAAATTAGGGCTCGTGATGTATTGTTTGTATGTTTTAGTTTGAGTTTAATTGATTGTGTGTATGTTATGTTTAAGTTTAAGTTTTAGTTTTAATTTATAATGTTGTGAAGTATATAAGTAAATATGTTTAGGTTGAGTATAATGTTGAGTTTTATATGTTTTGAAGTAAATTAAAATATGCATTATTATATTTATTGTTCCAAAAGAATATATATATTAATGCATGTAAAATTTGTTTAACTTTGAGCATTATATAAACGTTAGTATGTAATATATATGAATTTTGAATGTTTTGTATGTTCTAAATTTGTGGGAAATTATAATGTGTTTTGATTGAGTAAAAAATATGTTATATTTTAGGATGGTTTTTAGGAAATTTAAAAACTATTTAATTAGTTAGAAATATATATACAATTAGTTAGGAATACATATTTAGTTTGTATATAAACTATTATTCAATTTTGGTTGAATTTATAATTCAATTTGTTTAGTTAATAAGTTAATAATATTTAAAACATTATTATATATAAACTATTATTACGTACGTATTAAATTTAATTATAAAACTATTTATAATTGTTTAGTTTTGTTAATAAGTTTATAAGAATTAGTTGTCATAAAAGGAGGTTGAGTTTGGATGATTTTGGTTGTTATTAGTAAGTGAGTTAGCGTTTAAAGTTGGTTGCGCGCGGAAATTTGCTGCTAATCCAACCTAAGTGCTAACTTAATTATTCATAACTCCAAACGAAGACATAAATTATGTAAATAATTATGTCACGTACATCCATATTTACTTACGTAAGTACTCAACAACCAGTAGCTACATACTTAGTGAATATGTTATTTATGATGGTAATTTAGGTAGTAAGTAGGGGAATTTATATATATATGTCATAAAAAGAGGTTGAGTTTGGATCCTGTTAGTGTCCAACGAGTGTGTGTTTCGTGATCTGATAATCTATGGCTGAAAGGGACTTGCATGAGGCGTGTCGACTCTCCATTATTCGTTTGGTTCCTAAAAAGCAGCGTAATTTTCTTAAGTGAACTTGCACGAGGGCTATACAGTGCTCTGGGAGTAAGAAACATCTCTGATTCGATACAATGATGCGTGTTTATATTCTTGTGATTGAGGGGTAGCAAGACATGGTGGGGTTGAAAGAGAAGCTCTTCTTAAACGGTATAATCGAAACGCTTGGTGTTGGATTTCTATATATTAAACGGTATAATATATAAAAAACAAAAACCATGCATTTCTATTAGACCTTTTACTAACAGCTTCTCTTTCAACCCCACCTTATCTTGCTACCCCTCAATCACAAGAATATAAACACGTACTCCATTGTATCGAATCAGAGATGTTTCTTACTCCCAGAGCACTGTATAGCCCTCGTGCAAGTTCACTTAAGAAAAAGTACGCTGCTTTTTAGGAACCAAACGAATAATGGAGAGTCGGTACGACTCATGAAAGTCTTTTTCAGCCATAGATTAACAGTTAACAAACACACTCTCCTTGGATAATAACATGATCCTCTTGCCTAGTGACATAGCTTAATTAAATTCATGGTCGGCTTGAATAATTTATTTTTGATTATTAATTAAATTCATGGTGGGCTTGAATAATAGATTCACGTACATTATGGACGGGCCCTCACATCGCTGTTGGATGTACGAGAGGTTTGAACCGGGTAGGAGGGTTATCGTATGAATGGGCTCTGGGTAGCTATGTTTGATGAATTTGCAAAGAGTAATTCGTATGAGTATCCGAGGACTGGAAAGTATCGGTGCCCATGTGTGAAGTGCAAGAATAAGAGCGGACTTAGTCCTGAAGAAGTTAAAGAACATTTGTATAGGCGAGGGTTTATGGAACAATATTGGTGTTGGACGAGCCATCGTGAAGAATGGGGTGACTTTGATGATGAAAATGACAGTGGTGACGATGCGGAAGGTGATTGGGAACCGTCTGCAGGTAGTCCTTCGACAAACGAGGAACCGAATCAGCCACCGTTCATCGACAGAACGGAAGAGATGATGAATGATTTCATCATGGCGAATGAGGCGCCTAATGCAGGAGCTCAACAATTTTATGATATGCTACAATCTACTCAACAGCCTCTGTGGGAAGGGTGTACGACCCATACTGAGTTGTCCACTGCCGTGAGGTTGATAAGTCAGAAGTCGAAGCACAATTTATCGGAGCAGGCAATGAACGATATCATGGAACTGATGAGCGAGAGCTGTCCCCAGCCGAACCTAGTGCCTAGGAAATACGATGAGTTGAAAAAGAAGGTTAAGAAGTTGGGGATGGGCTATGAAACAATTGATTGTTGCCCTACTGGATGCATGATATACTATAAGGACGATGCACAACTCACTGAATGTAAATTTTGTGGCCATCCTAGGTATAAGCCACAGAAATCGTCAACCACGACAAAGAAAGACGTCCCGTACACGAAAATGTTTTACTTTCCCTTGACGCCTAGATTGCAGCGTCTGTATGCCTCGAAGAATACGGCCGGGCATATGAGATGGCACGCGGAGAACAAGCGCGAGGAAGGTGTACTTTGCCATCCGTCGAACGGCGCCTCTTGGAAAATGTTCGACATCGTGCATCCAGAGTTCGCGGGGGAAACGCGAAATGTAAGGCTGGGCCTGTGTGCGGATGGGTTTAGCCCGTTCAACATGACAGGGAGGTCTTATTCGATATGGCCGGTTGTAGTTACTCCCTACAACTTACCACCTGAATTGTGCATGACAACACCGTACATGTTTCTTACGTGTATTATTCCAGGTCCGAAGAACCCCGGAAATAAAATTGATGTTGTAGGGCCCGCGGCCCCCCGGGAGGGGCGCGGTCCCCCGCGGAGTGTCGAATCGATGTAGGGTTGCTTATTGAACCTAGGGTGTACTTTTTTACTTTTAAATTTAAAAGAGGTTTTCGGATTGTGGTATTTTAATCAATCTCGCCTAATTCATATTTCCGGACATATGAGGATAAATTGGCCGAAAAAAACTAAAAAAAACGGACCGGGCGACCAACGGAATCCGCGCGGATTCCAGGCTACCACGGGCCACAGTTTTAGTCTTTTAAAATCAACTTACCTGAATTAGGGACGGAACATACCACGAGCCCATCAGAGAAATCCGCGCGGATCTCGCCGATGGGTCAAGGGTGTTTTCCGGCCCCAAATTCAAACGAGCCTGTAAATCACTCATATGTACGAAAATACGAACCGGGTAAAAAAAGAAATTAATTGAAAATACCGAAATAAAGGAGGAGTCGCCAGTTAATTTTATAAAAAATTAACAAAAATAAAATTGACTCCGGTCTCGAACCGAAATTCGGATCCGGGGGTAAAGGTATCGATGTAGGGGGGTGCCCTTGCATCGTCCGCCGAAGCGGCCCTTACTAGGTCGGGTTTAAAAAAAAAGAACTAAAAAAAAGGGTTGTCACAAAGAATTAAAAGGAACATGCATAAACTTAACTAATGTTTAAACAAGTACAAAAATAAAAAAAATTACAACGGGCGGGGTGATGCGACTACATTGTTACAATCGAAAGAGAAAACTGAAATAATCAAGGTCGAAACCCTACCAAATCCGCGCGGATTTGGTGAGCTCCGAGGACGCAGTCGAAAGCTTCTCCCAAAAAAATCGTTTCCCAGGACCGTGGAAATATCACCCGGAAATCCGCGCAGATTTCCGTCGATTCGCTCTCAAGAGTATTTTCCTCTCTTTTTCAGATTTTCTCTCTGTAAACTTTTTTCTCTTTTCAGTCCTCTTTTTCCCCCCCCCTCTGCAGGATCCGCGCGGATCCTTTTATAGGCAGCAGACTAGGTTAGGTCAAGGAAATCCGCGCAGATTTTCCAATCCCAGTACTAAGGCCGGCCGTTCGCTCGGCCCAGGAAATCCGCGCAGACCCTGTAGAACCTGATTTTTGGCCCAAAATCAAAATCTGCGCGGATGCGCTTGATTTTGGGTTTCAGTACATTTTGTGCTGACCTTGCAAATCCGCGATTTGATGACATTTCGGTCTGGTATATTAGGTCAGCTAGTAAATCCCGCAACTCCTTCTCGAATTGAAATTTGAATCGCGTGGAGCCGACTCGAAATGGGCTTGTTCTGCTTTTTGTGCTGAGTGAATTCTGTTGGGCCCATATCTGCTAAATCCACATGCGCCTGGGCTACTGGTGCTGCTTGTTCTGACTGAATTTTGTGTCTACGATTTAGCCCCACTTTGGATCGAGTCCGATAAGACGAAAGTCAAAGTATACATCTTGAAAAATGTTGCAGTTAACTGGAGGTAGTCCGAATGTTAACTTTAATTGCTGGATATTGTCCAGGCTTGAACGATCCAAGGGTAGCTTGGATTTCTTGACCGGAGGTAGTCCGATGCTGGTTAAATTGCTGGATGTTGTCCAGGCTTCAGCTTCCAAGGGTAGCTTGAAAGATATCCGGAATTGTTTTGTAGCTAGCTTGACTGCTGGATGTTGTCCAGGTTTAGTATGTTTTTTCCTGAAAAGGACAAACTTGTAAGTATCTGATCTGTAACAGAATAAAGTAAAAAATGAAGAATAAAATAAAATAAGAAAAAAAAATAAGATGAAATGAAAAGAAAGAAAAAAAAAGAAAAAAAAAAGAGTATGGATGGGGTAGGATAAGGTACTCCCCTCCACTCCACTTCCGCCAGAATCCGCGCGGATTAAAATCCGCGTGACTCCTAGCTCACACTGGCTGACGAGACTCTGTTGTTCTTGTTGTCCAAGCTTTGAAAGAAATCATGAGCTCTAGCCTGCACCTCATTCGGGTAAGTTTTTGCTTCATTTTCCTCATGAGCCCACCAGTGGTATGCTTCACTGGAAATCTGTGTTGAGCTACTCAAAATTGAGCTAGAACCGAAGAAATCTGACAAATTTCTAAGGGAAATCCGCGCGGATCCATGTGGATTCACTTTGAGCTGGAACCCATGCGCATGATGTCGCTAAGTCTTGAACTTAAACCTAATAAGGCTAAGTTTTGGACATATTAAAAAAATGACCCCGAAATATTGGTCGTGCTCATTTTGTGGCTGAAGTCCACGTGGATCCCAGTGGCATTTTGAGCAGTTTCGCTTTATTTGTTGTCAAATCAGCGGGGGACCTAGACAGTCTTTGTACAAAATGTGTAGGCTTTGATTTTTCTTCATTTTGTCTCCGACTTATTTTCTTACTTTGCTCGAGCATTTGAAAAGTTTATGCCTGAGTTGAGTATTGCTTGCAGTTATGCCTTCCTCAAAATATATAGACTTCCTCCTGGGCGACTGATGGGTGGAACTATTTCATTGGGCAAGACCCTGCTCCTCTACCAGGCCGATGCTTTGGTTTCTCAGGCCCAGAATATATAGACTTAGTTTCTGATGGAGAAGATGACGATTGAGTAACTTTCCATGTATAATGCTTAGACAATTAATACTTTGTTTTATTTATTATTTGACTCACACAGACCACAATGTAAATGCTAATGTATTACCAAAAAACTACGACTACATGCAATGCAACAAACACAACAAGCGAGACGAGCGTTGGTAGTGGTCATAACAAGAGTTGATTTCTATAAATTTTGCCAGAAGCAATTAATTCTTGAGTACACAACAAGTCTGCTCGCAAATAAATAATTCGGGCCTTGGATCAGCTCAGCAATTTTTACAGAAACTACGGGAAATTAGATGTGCTAGACTCCGACTCATATCCCAACCTTGGGTCCAAACTTACTCGCACGGACCACACGCTTGGCCCAGAAATTGCAAAAATTGCGTGGATTCGAGCTTAACCCCAAAATCCGCGCAGCCCCCAGTATCCGGCCCAAAATTCAAAACCGAGCCCACAACTCCTAAAATCCGCGTCAACCTGTGCAGGCCCAGAAATTTGAGTGAAATCCGCTAGTGCATGCGAGTCCAAAAATCGCGCAAGCCAGCTTTATCCGAATCGCTGGTGGCTAACAAATTTCTTGCGGATCTTTGTATCCAACGATGGTCCCGTTAATCAATATCAGTGAGAGCCTCGTGGTGATCAAAAGCTAGCACCAATGATAGTGGTGAAACTATCATGGGCTTGGACGAATTTGTGAAGAGTCCGGCGAATTCTCGTGAAGCCCCCTCTTGCCGGTGAAATTTCTACAACTCTCCCGAAATTCGCGCTGATTTCGCACCTACCCCAACTTACTGTTCTCAAATCCGCGTGGACTTGATTTTTCCCTGGAATCTAACCTTCCTTTTCTTTTCTTGTAGATGTGGTTGATGGAGCATACCCGCTTCTTGGCGCCTCCCAAGAACGAAGCCACATTCCGGATGACCCAATTTTGCCAACGTGCCCGAACACACAAGGAGCGTTCAACGGACAGGTGGTTGAAATGGTTCATCGAAGAGATTGTATGTCAAGTGGCACATCTCTTGGTGGAGGATAAGATCATCGACACCCTTTTGTGAGACTTGTGGGTTTGACCTACACCACCTACTACTTTCCTGAACGAGCCAGACGTCAAATCAGGAGAAAACAATGTGTCCCTTCACCGATCGCATTCCCTAATCCTAAGACCATCACCAACGACACTTCCAAGGTTCGATCTTGGCAGGACTATTGGACGAATAGACCTACCCTCAATGTTTCTACAACAGGAGGAAGCGCTTATGTATCTATGGCCTATCGCCAATGGATTACAGAAAAAGATTCTGTTATTAGGAAGCAGCTAAAAGAACAAGAAGAGAAGGAATTAAACCTATTACCCACTGGATCTCACCCTCCTAGTACAACACGTCTCAGGGAAAGATCTATGGCAATCAAGGTACCTAGACCTGACCAGGTTCTACCCAGACAGACTCTAAAAACTACTGGGAAAGGCGAAAAGGAAGCCCCTAGTGATCCAACCATTAAGAAGAGACTGCGAAGAGCATCTTCATGGGGTGAAGGATCTGAACCTAGCATTGTTCTGGAATCGGGAAAAAAACTCAAGGCGATGGGTGATCTTTGCTTTGCCCCTTTTTTTTTTTTTTTTTTTTTTTGGATGCTGATGAACGTTCGAGTAGCAAATTGTAAACTTGCATGCTCTTTCTTTCTTTTAACTCTTAGAAATTAATGGAAATAATAAAGTCGCATTTTACGATACTCCAGCATTTTCATTACATATGTGAAATCCCATGGACTTCAACACATAGAAAATTTATTTCTAAAAAATGCAAAATCCGCGAAGATTTTTGCATCAAGAAAGTAACCCACAAGGATTAAGGTTAGGCCTAGGAAAATACAAAACCCGCGTGGATCTGACCCGAACTGCTCTGACAAAATCAAGTGAGTATCCGGGTCATTAAGTAAATCCGCGTAGATTTTCAGAAACGAAAAGGGCCTAGAAAAGCGAGGGATCCGCGCGGATCTACCTAGAATTGCTCCGAGAATATCGTGAGTATTTTGGGCCGGATTGGTAACAAAATCCGCGTGGATCCTGAGATGTTGGGTTCTAAAAGATCTGCGCGGATTCGCCCAAAACTGCTCTGAAAATATCATGCGAGTATTTTGGGGCAAAAGTTTGAAAAATCCGCGTAGGTCTAATGGGGAAAATGGATCGAATATGGTTTGAAATCCGCGCGGATTCGTCCCAAAACTGCTCCGAAAATTTCGTGAGTATTTCGGGCTAAAGATTAGTAAAATCCGCGAGGATTATCGAGGAATCTGGGCCGAGCAAGGTCTGAAATCCGCGTGGATTTGCCCCAAAACTGCTCCGAAAATTTCGTGAGTATTTCGGGCTGAAAGTTCGTAAAATCCGCGTGGATTCACCTAAGCCCGGATAATATTTAAAGCCCTATAAAGGTCTTAAGTTGCATGAATCGCGATGTGCTCTTGTTGCTTCAAGGGCTAAAATACATATAACAAAAATAATTTGTCGGTAAATTTTTATTTATTTGGGCGGGACTTTAGAAAAAGCTTCCTACGTATCCACATTACATGGAATCGTGCCATCGT
Source organism: Portulaca oleracea (assembly GCA_029582165.1). Classification (NCBI taxonomy): domain Eukaryota; kingdom Viridiplantae; phylum Streptophyta; class Magnoliopsida; order Caryophyllales; family Portulacaceae; genus Portulaca; species Portulaca oleracea. The sequence continues at coordinate 16,453,545 of CM055869.1, read as the reverse complement.
AGTTCAAAAATAGTGTTGGGATTTAGTTCTTGACTTAAATAAGCGATGGCTAATATCTTTGAGGATAGTTCTTGGTTTGGTCACGGTTTCTATGTCCACTTTTACCCTTATGCATAAAACTTCTTTAGTGATCCAAATTAGTCGGTGAGCATATTCTTCACCCTCCGGATCAACTAACTTCGGCCCCTCCGAAAGGATCTCTTTTATGATGTATGGACCCATCCAATTGGGCCTAAACTTTCCTCTCGGGTCTGAATAGGTGCCCTTACCTCCTTCGAACCATGTCACCCTCTCCAAGGTCTTTAGGTCGACCTTCTTGTTAAATGCCCTGGACACACGATTCTGGTATATCTGGACATTGTGCATGGCTCTGAGTCTCCTTTCGTCGATGTTAACCAGTTCCTCATACCTAGCTTTAGCCCAATCCGCTTCTGGAATCTGACTTTCCACTACAATTCGCAGTGAAGGTATTGCCACCTCTACTGGCAACACCGCTTCTACTCCGTATACCAAAGAGTAAGGAGTTGCTCCGGTGGATGTACGAATAGAAGTTCGATAGCCCCACAAGGCGAAAGGTAACTTATCTGGCCAATCCTTATAAGTTGTGGCCATTTTCTCTATTATCCTGGTAATGTTCTTGTTAGCTGCCTCAACCGCTCCGTTGGTTTGAGGTCTATAAACTGAAGATCTATGATGTTGGATCTTATATTTAGCTAACAACTCTGCTGTCTCCCTCTTGAAATGAACCCCATTATCACTAATCAACTCGTGAGGTACCCCGTAACGGCATATAATATTTGTAAGTATGAATTTAGCAACATGTTTAGAAGTCAACTTTGCATATGATGCAGCTTCTACCCACTTTGTGAAGTAGTCAATGGCTACAAGCACATACTCATGTCCTCCTGTTCCTTTAGGAGTGATCTTCCCTATGATATCGATGCCCCATACTGAAAAAGGCCAAGGCGAGGTTAAAGTAGTCAAGAATGAAGGGGGTTGGTGTTGCAAGTTCGCATAAATTTGACACTTGTAGCACTTCTTCACGTAATCGTGGCAGTCAGCTTCCATAGTTGACCAGTAATACCCCATTCTTTGTATTTTTTTGGACAACATCCGTCCATTCATATGCGGACCACATTCTCCTCCATGAACTTCTTCCATCAAATTCTTAGTTTCCTCCCGGCTTAGACAAAGCAAATTGATGCCTATGTCAGTTTTCTTGTACAGTTGACCTTGAATCAAGCAATACTGTGAAGCCAAGAGTCTAATTGCTCTTTGTGACCTCGTAGTGGAACCTTCAGGGTAAGCTCCTTTGGTGAGGTACTGGTGTATATCGTAATACCAACAAGTTGGGTCTACCTCACAAACCTCCAAAGAATACACATAAGCCGGCTGAGCTCTTCGATCTACACATATGGGCATAGAAACGGCTCCTCTCGGGATATTAAGCAATGATGACAGCTTAGCCAAAGCGTCCGCTAATTCATTATGCTCCCGAGGTAAATAAGTGAACACTATTTGATCAAAGTGTTCTGCTAACTCTCTCACATAAGCTTGGTAAGGTGTTAAAGCTTCATTCTTTACCTTCCACTTATTGGAAGCTTGATTGATTATGAGGCTTGAATCCCCAAATACTCTTATGCATTTTATGCCCATCTCTACCGCAGCTTGCATACCAATGATGCATGCTTCATATTCAGCCACATTGTTGGTGGCTTCAAAATCAATTTCACCAAATCGGAGTATGTGCTCCTTCGGGTGAGATCAGAATGATTCCTACTCCATATCCACTTTGATTAGAGGCGCCATCAAAATACATTTCCCATGTTTCTTTTTGCGTTTGAAATATTTCCTCATCAGGAAATTCGAGTTCTTCCTCACAAGCTTCCTCTACGGGTAGTTCAGCCAGAAAATCCGCCACCACTCTTCCTTTTATGGCCTTCTGTGGAACAAACTGTAAATCAAACTTCGACAGCATGACCATCCATCGAGCTACCCTGCTATTGACCAATGGTTGCTCCATCAAATACTTGAGAGGGTTCATGAAAGCAGTCACATGCACTGTATGAGCAAGCATGTAGTGACGTAGTTTCCTCGTTGCCCAAACAAGAGCTAGGGACAGCCTCTCAATGTTGGAGTACCGAGTCTCATATTCCAAGAACTTCTTACTTAAATAGTAGATGGCTCGTTCCTCGCCCTCGTACCTTTGAGCTAACATAGCTCCCATCGCTGCCTCTGTGATGGTTAGATACAACAATAAGGGTCTTCCAGGCGTGGGAGGCATTAAAACGGGTGGATTGGCCAAGTATTCTTTGATCTTGTCAAAGGCTGCTTGGCATTTTTCATCCCATTCAGGCTTGACTCCTCTCTTCAGCTTCTTAAATATGGGGTCACAGATCATGGTCAATTTTGCTATGAACCAGAAGCATATGCAGTAGTGGCCTAGGAAACCTCTTATCTCCTTTTCTGTCTTAGGCGGTGGCATTTCCTGTATCGCCTTGATTTTTGCAGGATCGACCTCGATACCCCTGGAACTTACGACAAAACCTAACAGCTTACCCGACGTCACCCCGAAGGCACATTTCTGTGGATTTAATCTCATTCCGTACTTACGGAGCCTAAGGAAAAACTTTCTAAGGCTATCTAAATGTGTTTCGCGATCGACGGATTTAATAATCATATCATCCACGTAAACCTCTGCTTCCCTATGCATCATATCATGCAACAATGTGGTGGCAGTCCTTTGATAGGTTGCGCCTGCATTCTTTAACCCAAATGGCATCACTACGTAGCAGAATGTACCCCAATGAGTGATGAACGTTGTCTTCTCCATATCCTCCTCAGACATCTTGACTTGATTATAACCGGAGTACCCGTCCATGAATGAAAGAAGGGCGTGGCCACAAGTATTGTCTACTAAGATATCAATGTGGGGTAAAGGAAAGTCATCTTTCGGACTTGCTTTGTTCAAATCCCTAAAATCTACACACATTCGAACTCTCCCATCCTTCTTTGGAACTGGAACTACATTTGCTACCCATTGTGGATATTCCGACACCTAATGAACCACACTTAATCGCTTCTCAACCTCTTCCTTGATCTTCAAGGCCCACTCTGGTTTCATTCTCCGAAGCTTCTGTTTGACTGGTTTAGCATCAGGGTAAAGTGGTATTCTATGCTCAGCTATTTCCCTGTCTATGCCGGGCATATCTTGGTACGACAGTGAAGATATCCACAAATTCTCGGAAGAGTAGAGTAAATCGCTCTTGCTCTTTGAGAGTTAAAGATTTCCCGATTTTGGTTATCTTAGGTTCCTCCGGTACCCAGTTCTGATTATGGTTTCTTCAATTCTGAAATTCGATTCTCGTGCTCCTCTACACCTTTAAAAGATCTTTAGGAATTTTGGGTTCGTTCTGACATCATTATTATTTTTATCCGAGGTAAAGCGGTTCGGGGATGGGAACGAGAAGAGTCGTAAGCGAAAGAGTTCATTTCATTGAATGGAGAAACAAAAACATCAACAGATGACTCAACAGACCCTTCAGAAGTAGATGCAACAGACTTAGTGGGCTTAAGGCCCGACTCTAAGACAGACTCTGAAAGTGGAGCAAGCAGAATGAGGACTAGACCGGATCTATACGCACGGACTCTCCTATAACTAGAGTGAACTCCTTATCTCCATCAGCTGATATCCAGGTGATTTGTTTGTTCTCCTGGCCCCATGTTGCAATGAGCTCAGTAGGATCGAAATCCATGCTTGATAGGGCGAGGGAAAGTGCTTTCACAGATTTCTCTTCTCCGTGCCTCCGACCGAACAAAATCCCAAAGATGTTGCTCGGCTAGATGAGTCCAATCTAGTGGGGTCTTGCTCTCCGTCTTTGGTGTGAAAAGTTCTTCTTCAAGCGCATGCGATCCGAAAATTTCGATCCTGGAACCAAAATCCCTTGCTTTTCAAGTAGTATGGCCGTGGAAAGCCAAAGTAAGAAACAATCTCCTTCTTTTATAAAGCGACCATTAAGCGTGAGTGGATACGGCTTTATATTATAAAGCGGTATTGGCTCACCTCTCTTCTTGACCCTCACAACCTTCTCTGCCAACCGTTGTTCCTCCTCAGTTGGGACGTACCCCAATCCAAAGTGGTGATTTCCTTTTTGAGTCGAGGAAAGGATGTGGGCCCTTGCTCCTTCCTAATGGTAAACCAGGAAAGTACCCTGTCTCCGAGTATGGCGTTGACTTTTCTATTGGAATAGGGATCAAAGTCAAAGGTGCTTCGTCCTTATCCAAGGTAGCAACGATGTCAAAATGATGGAATTCCTCATCCTTAGAGTTATGGTCTACTTCCAACATCGGTTTCTTAGAAGTAATCATTGCGGATAACTCCTCTCCTTGATAGTTACCACGACCCTTGGCCGACAACTTCACCTTCGATGCAAGGTAGGCGACACCGCTCGTTGTTCATGCAACCAAAGGCGCCCTAGTAAAAGGTTGAAGGATCTTTGGGATATCGATCAAGAACTCAACGTTGCTAGAAATCGTATCCATGGTGACAGTGAGAGGATTGACCCCAAAACTCGCCTAGGAGTATTGTCATAAGCCCTAAGTGAATAGCTTGTTGAGTAAGTGATGAGATTGAACACCCGACTTTTGGTTGTCCTCCATGGGCAAATATTTACAGCGGATCCATTGTCAACCAATACCAATGGTATCACCTTATTAGAACAACCCACAGTTAAGTATAAGGCCTTGTTGTGTGCAAAACCTTCTTTGGGCAAATCCTCGTCACTAAAGGTTATAGTACTCTGGCCAGAAGTGACAAAAGATACTACTTCCTCGGGTGTGGTCTCTGGCGACACTTCAAGTTTACTTAAAGCCTCAATTAAAGCCTGTCTATGCTTTTGCGAAGCCGCCAACAGTTGCCAAACCGTCACATCCATCTTCAATTTCTTTAATTGCTTCAGCACTAGATCTTCCTCAGGAGTAAAAACCTCCGTCTCCCCTACTTTCTCCTTCCCTTTGTCTTGAGGTTGGACTTGGGAGGGACCTCCTGGATGATTATGGCGTCCAGACCGCGTTAGGAAAGTGACATCCGGGGTTTTGGTTTCCCCAGATTCTGCTGTTCCCCAAAAGTCGTCATCACCATCAGAACCCCAGAAATTATCAGTGACATCCTTAGCATGAGGTTCGCCATAGACGTCTTCTTCATCACTAACCCATAAACCGTTGACCTCATAGTCCTCCGTAAAGTAACGTGTGATGTAAGTTGGTTTCTTCGCATCTGTAACGAAATCCGAAGGATCCCATTCACATTCTTCAAATACAGCATGTATATGAAGCGAGCCTAGTGGATTGTTGGTGTTGCTAGGCTTTTGTGCCGCCTTTGGTAGAGGTAGCCGCTTGGACCTAAACATCTCCTCCATTCTACTCTTCAGGGTGAAACATTGCTCAGTATCATGTCCTCGAGCCCTGTGATACTTGCAAAATTTACCGGCATCCCAACCCCGTGGCTTCTCCTTCGGCTCAGGTTTTAAGTCGGGAAGGGTAATCATTCCCTTGCTTAATAGACGTTCCAAGGCTTGAGCATATGAAGTGTCTATCGGGGTATACTCGGTGTAGCGTTGTAAAGCATTCACCTCGTTCCTTGTTAGCCGATACGGATGGGCCGGTGACTTCTTATTGGTGTAGGTGTTCTTCCAAATTTGATCGTAGCCCCTTTAGCGAACTCACTCTCAATCTTTGTTCCGGCCAATCTTAATGAAACAAAGTCTTTCAGAGGTTGGAACCTTAAATGAGTGTTGTACGAAGGCTGTAAACTACGGATGAGCATGTCAACTTGATGCTCTTCCGATGGTCGGTCTACCATCTGAGATGCCTTTGATCTCCACCGAGAAAAGTAATTCGAGAAAGACTCCCTTTCTTCTTGCTTTATCAGCTCCATGTCCCTCAAAGTGACAGGCATGTCGACATTGTAGGAGTATTGGTGTAAAAACTCCTTGCAAAGCATGCTCCATTGTGAAGTTTTAGCAGGACTGAGAGTATTATACCATTTCATAACATCTGGGCCCAGAGTCCAAGGAAAGATGATGTGATAAATGTCCTCTTCAACCCCCTTCAGTGTCATCGCCCCCAGAAAAATTCCGTATATGTTGATGCGGATTCTCGACACCATAGAATTTGATGTCTGGCATGTTGAATTTAGGGGGAAGTCTTCCCCGGGGAACAGGTGTGAAACCTACATCATCCATGAATTGATTGTTAAAGAGTGTGGACTCTTTCAACATTTGCTCGATGCGATCAAGTCTCGAGTTTGAGATCTCGTGGACTGATCCATCCTTCTCTCTTCCAGTTGTTCTACTTCACTCGTAGGAGGATTCTTCACATTCGAGTTTTTCACCTCCTCCATGGCGTGAATGACGGCATCAATTCTTTGGTTTTGTGCTTCTAATTGAGCATTCATAGAGACTTGCATATTCAGTATTATGTTGGTCAATTGCTCCATGTCGTTACGTGGAGGTGGTGGAGGAGGCACCGACTCTTCTCCATGGTCACTAGGCGGATGATCTTCAGGATGATCATCATTGGGATCTGACATTATCTCAGATGGGTCAATTACAAAAGATTCAACACCTTCCTCAGATGCTTCTTCGCCCTGTTGCTCTGAATTAGTTGCCTCGGATGATACCCGATCTTCGCATCGTCGTAGTGGACGTCAAAAGTTTCCAACCGACCCGTCTCGCCCCGCTGATAAACTCGAAACCAACCTATCTTGCCCCTGAAAGGTGGTTGAACTCGAAGACTCAGCTCAACGTCGCTTTAAAACTTCATGCATGCAATGGATGAAGAATTCTATTTGGTCCCCGAATGATCGAACTAAAGCTCAAAATCATATGCGAAGCCCAAATAAAGCTCTTATGCAAAATGCAGACTCTGGCCTGGAATGACATATTTAGACCTTATCGGGCCGAGCTTGAAAACGAACTCAGGCCTCACATAAAGGCTAAACATACCGTTTCTAGCCGACTAAACTGACCGAGGAGCCCATTTGGATCACACAGGGGTGAGCCCACTCACAAAATCTGTGAGGACTCATGAGGCCCAACAACCCTGTGCTACCCAAATGTTCTGCCGACACAAACTCCAACTCATGCAAGCTAACGACCCTAAAGACACCTAAATTTAGGCCCGGCAGTGACCGAGCTCACCAGGATCCGCGCGGATTTCATGGGTTTGGGCCCAGTGGGATCTGCGCGGATTTCCTGGGCTCAGGCTCACTACTGAGCCTAAATCCAGGTCAGACCAAGAGACGAAGGAAAGAAAACCACAAGAATTTGAACCGTACATGGCCCAGCCCGTCCTGGAATCCGCGCGGATTCTCTGGGCTTGAACGATGTATGGGCCAAATCAGCCTCCACAACCTGACACAAAACCCTAGAAGACACTTTGATTTAGGCGCGGTAGTACCCGAGCACACCAAAACCAGCGGATTTCGGGCTCAAAAGCGCTACAAAGCCCAAACCGAGACTGACAACTGAAAGCCTGACCATTAATTTGGGCTATACAAGGCCGACCGATCATGGGATCCGCGCGGATTTGTTGGGTAGCCTAACTTCGAATCCGCGTGAACCTCCCGGGTCCGAACTTGTATAGACCAAAGTAATTATCTTGGCTCACCGACTAAAAAAAAACGACTCTACTTGCTTTTTTTTTTTTTTCGTCTAAGCATTACTGCATGACTCCAGGTTCGAGAAGCAAATAAAGCACATAGCACACAAGTGAGTTCCAACCTAACCAAGGGTCTAAGTTTATGGGTTCAAGGTTGGTTCATCCTAACCTCTAGCTCGTGTCTCGAGTATTTGATCTTCCATGGGGTGCATGGCAAGATTAACACATTTGGGTTGCTCCCTTTTATCACATGGATTAGGGAGTGGTGCACGAGTGGGAAAGCAACCACCGGCTCGGTGAAGGTCTGAGTGGACCCACCTGAGTTGAATGGTTAAAGCTTTCCCGAAATGGTAAACATAGGGACGACCTAAACGGTGCCTTGTGTGCCCAACAAAGGGGAAGGCCCGTGAATGCAATTATGCCTAAAAGAAGAAAAAAAGTGACACCCTTTTTTTTTTAAAAAAAAAAACTAAACCCGACTTTTCAAGTCTTACCCACTAATAAGTCCCCAGTGGAGTCGCCATTGTAGGGCCCGCGGCCCCCCGGGAGGGGCGCGGTCCCCCGCGGAGTGTCGAATCGATGTAGGGTTGCTTATTGAACCTAGGGTGTACTTTTTTACTTTTAAATTTAAAAGAGGTTTTCGGATTGTGGTATTTTAATCAATCTCGCCTAATTCATATTTCCGGACATATGAGGATAAATTGGCCGAAAAAACTAAAAAACGGACCGGGCGACCAACGGAATCCGCGCGGATTCCAGGCTACCACGGGCCACAGTTTTAGTCTTTTAAAATCAACTCACCTGAATTAGGGACGGAACATACCACGAGCCCATCAGAGAAATCCGCGCGGATCTCGCCGATGGGTCAAGGGTGTTTTCCGGCCCCAAATTCAAACGAGCTCAGAATCACTCATATGTACGAAAATACGAACCGGGTAAAAAAAGAAATTAATTGAAAATACCGAAATAAAGGAGGAGTCGCCAGTTAATTTTATAAAAAATTAACAAAAATAAAATTGACTCCGGTCTCGAACCGAAATTCGGATCCGGGGGTAAAGGTATCGATGTAGGGGGGTGCCCTTGCATCGTCCGCCGAAGCGGCCCTTACTAGGTCGGGTTTAAAAAAAAAGAACTAAAAAAAAAAGGGTTGTCACAAAGAATTAAAAGGAACATGCATAAACTTAACTAATGTTTAAACAAGTACAGAAATAAAAAAAATTACAACGGGCGGGGTGATGCGACTACATTGTTACAATCGAAAGAGAAAACTGAAATAATCAAGGTCAAAACCCTACCAAATCCGCGCGGATTTGGTGAGCTCCAAGGACGCAGTCGAAAGCTTCTCCCAAAAAAATCGTTTCCCAGGACCGTGGAAATATCACCCGGAAATCCGCGCAGATTTCCGTCGATTCGCTCTCAAGAGTATTTTCCTCTCTTTTTCAGATTTTCTCTCTGTAAACTTTTTTCTCTTTTCAGTCCTCTTTCCCCCCCCCCCCCTCTGCAGGATCCGCGTGGATCCTTTTATAGGCAGCAGACTAGGTTAGGTCAAGGAAATCCGCGCAGATTTTCCAATCCCAGTACTAAGGCCGGCTGTTCGCTCGGCCCAGGAAATCCGCGCAGACCCTGTAGAACCTGATTTTTGGCCCAAAATCAAAATCTGCGCGGATGCGCCTGATTTTGGGTTTCAGTACATTTTGTGCCCCAGCCTTGCAAATCCGCGCAGATTTGATGACATTTCGGGTCCTGGTATATTCTGGGTCAGGCTAGTAAATCCGCGCAACTCCCTTCTGAATTGGGGCTGAATCCGCGTGGAGCTGACTCGAAATGGGCTTGTTCTGCTTTTTGTGCTGAGTGAATTCTGTTGGGCCCATATCTGCTAAATCCACATGCGCCTGGGCTACTGGTGCTGCTTGTTCTGACTGAATTTTGTGTCTACAGATGTCTTCCTCCAACCCTTGGTGGACGAGCTGCAACGCTTATGGGTTGGTGTTGAAACATATGACATCTCCAAAAGACAGAATTTTAACATGAGGGCATCTTTGATGTGGACGGTGAATGATTTTCCGGCCCTTGGCATGCTTTCTGGGTGGAGCACGCATGGTGCTATGTCGTGTCCTGTTTGCATGGATGGTTTGAAAGCAATTAAATGCAAGCATGGGAGGAAAGCCTCGTGGTTTGACTGTCACCGACAGTTTCTAGCAAAGGGGCATGCTTTGAGAAGAAATCGAAAGGCATTTCGAAAGGGACACACTTGCCCAGATAGAACTGTCCCACCGTGTAGGAAAAACGGTTATGAAATCTACGAGGAGGTGAAGCACTTCCCCAAGGTGACTACCAATGGTGACTTTGTTGTCCCGGGATTCAGAGAGAATGCGCATAATTGGAAAAAACAAAGTATATTTTGGGAGTTGCCTTATTGGAAGGATCACATGGTTCCACACAACTTAGATGTGATGCACATTGAGAAGAACTTTGTGGACAACATCGTAAACCAGGGCCATCATGGACAACATCATATGGGGCACACGCAACCAGGGCCATCATGGACATAGTAAAGCAGAATTTTCAAGGGTTCTGGCCGGTATGGAGCAAAGTGCCCAGGAGGACGGTGGATTTGATATACGACGAGTTCAGGGTAAAACTCTCACATTTTTTATCTCTTTAGATTTTTGCATACGTACGTTGTCTTTCGTATTGGTGTATGTTTGTATATATATATAATGTGTACGTGTATGTTTGTGTATGGTTATCCGGTGTGTGGCCGTTCGGATATATTAATATGAATTAGTGTATAGTGCAATGGTTTAAATTATTTGCATGTTTAATTCTTCATGTATGGTTTGAATGCAGAAAAAATTTTGGTGGGAAGACCAACACGAGACCTATATGCGTGATTGGTTCCTTAGGAGGGCCCAAAAACAGTACGCCGACGCTATCGGCAAATCCAAAAAAAGATGGTTGTCGGGGAGGGGCAAACCCAAATGGATTGTCGACGACGAGATTTGGGAGAAATTCATTGCCCATTGGCAAGACCTCAAATTCGTCGAGAAGAGCAAGAATATGAGCAAGGCGAGGAAAATGAACCAAGATAAGGGCCCACCGTCACACACAAGGGGCCCAGTTTCCTTTGGCATCGTCAGAGAGAAGTTGGTAAGTTAATTATGAATTTAATTATGACTTTAATTGTGGTTTAATTTAACGTTTAATTTATATTCGCACTTACGTACAGAAAGAAAAAAACGATGGAAAGGACCCTGACATATGGGAGCAATTCCAAGCGACCCACATGAAGCAGGGCACCAATCAGTGGGTGCACGACAGGTTCCGCCAGCTTGGGGTAAGTACCTTCATCATCCAATATTTAAGTTATTATAATCGTACGTACACGTATGAACATTAACTTTAATTCACTCATTCCAACTACTCTTTCTTTGTATCGACCAGGAGACGATGCATAGTGATTATGAATCGTACGGAAGAGAGATGGAGGCAAAGCAACGGGAGGACGGTCAACCAGAAACTCCCATTATGTCTGAAGACGAGTTCTGGTTGGACAAACAACTGCAAAGTCGGGGACACGTCGTGGGGATGGGTGTTGTGGGGGAAGCTATGAAGACGCAGTTCCCCCACATCTCATCGAGGAGACGTCCACGACGTCGTAATAACACCGATAACGTCGACGTCCGAGCCTCTATTACGGAGCTGAACAGAGAGCTTCAGCGTCAACTCGAGGAAGAGAGGCAACAGCGCGAACAAGATAAGCGCATGCTGCAGGAACAATTCAAGAGAGAATTAGAGGAACAACGGCGCCGATCTGACGCAGCCTTGGAAGAGAAGGTGAGGCAACAAGTAATGCAACAAATGTTGCAAATGCAAAGAATGATGCAACAGCAAACAAGTCAGAGCTGGCAAGCCCCTTTCCTCGCTGGATCTTCCTCTGGAAGTCAAGTGCCATACACTGGACAGCCTCCTCCACCGCCGCCCCGCCGCCGCAATACTTCTCGTCGGACCCCCGTCTCTCAAACCCCACAACCTCAGCCCACCGTTCCTCCCGAGGACTCGTTATATGCTTACCCAGGTAAGCATATTTTTTTCCATAAACACAAAATTAAATTACTAATTACACGTTCCAATAAATTACTTAATTCATTTTGATTGTATTTGATACCTTTAATTTCCAAATTGTTGTTGTATCCCAGGAGGCCAATACCTATTCCATAGCCTCGAAGAATTGACACAACGCCAGAATCAGGGTGATAATGACGACGATGAGGAGGAGAGCGAAAGTGATGATGACGATGCCGCCGCCGTGTGACGACATTAATCGATCATTTTAATTGTGTTTATATTTTACATTGTATAGACGAACTAAATATTTAAACTCTTTCTTAATTAATTACATTCATACTTATTAGCTAGTACATATTTAATCCAAACATCGAAATATTTTTCATTATGTTTGTACACATACGTACGTACAAATTAATTAACTTAATTAATTAACATATATATATATATATATATGTATATATATATATATATATATACATATATATATATATATATATATATATATATATATATATATATAGATATATAACACGTACGTACACATGAGAATAATTATAATTAACAACATAATCGAGAGTGAAACATATATATATAAATTAAATTATCTACCTAGAAAAAATTACAATATAACTAATATAACAGTAATAGTATCAATAATAATAATAATATCAATTATAATAATAATAATAATAATAATAATAATAATAATAATAATAATCGCGCGCACCAGCCAGCAGGGAAAATTTTTTTGAAAATTTACCTAATTTCGGCGTCTGTTTTCCGTAAGCAGGCCTTGAATAATCTGCGCCTTGGCAATGAGAAATTTCAAAAAATTAACCAAATTTGGCGTCTGTTTTCCCGCCAAACAGACGCCCAAATTACTGAAATTGAAAATGGCGTCTGTTTTCCCGCCAAACATACGCCATTTTGCCAGCATCTATATAAACCTTAAGCCCTCAAACTTTCCTCCGAAATTTTTCCCACCCATCTCCATTTCATTTCTCTCATCTTCTCTCATCAATTCTCTCATTTCCCCTAAACCTTCACAACACCTCAAATCCATCCAAGGTTGATGAACATTGGAGATTTAAGATTTGAGATACAAGATTGAAGATTGAAGATTGAAGATACAAGATTGAAGATTGAAAAATCAATATTGAAAAATATTGAAATCATATATTAATTGTAATTTAGGTTTTTATTTTGTTTGTATCATTTAATTTAGTAAAAAATATCATTAATAAAATTGTATTATATTTTTTTTATTTGTTAAAAAATATATTCATTATCATTTTATTGTTGTTATTTCTATAAAATGTATATATATATATATATATGAAATTGTACATACATGAATATTTGCACACATATATATCATTTATTATTATATAAAATGTATTTATTTTCATTATTAATGTCTCCACAATTCTTATTAAACAATTTAATTACAAATACAAAAATTTAATTTTTACGCTTTATTTTATAATTAGAACACTCAAAATATACTATTTATTCTAATTATTTTCATTATTGAATTCACGCTTTATTTTATATATATATATCATTTAAGTTTTTTTTTGTTTCTGTAACCCAAATTGGCGTCTGTCTGGCATCAAAAAAAAACAACGTCTGTTTCATGCCAGACAGACGCCAATATGGGTCTGACACAACCCTCGTAGTCTGCAACAATTTTGGCGTCTGATTGAAACAGACGCCATTTACAGACGCTTTTTTAAAAAAAGGCGTACTAGGTTTTGGCGTCCGTTTTAATCAGACGCCAAAACAATTTTTGCTTCTGTTTAACCCCTTTCCAGACGCCATTTACAGACGCATTTAGGGTTAAATTCTACTAGTGAGTTGTACATGTCGAAGAGTCGTGCAAACAAGTACCGAATGAAGGAGAAATTCTACAGGCTGAAGATGTCCCAAGGTACTTCTATTCAGGCACACCTTAGTGAATTTGATTCTATTATTACTGAATTGGAATCAATGGATATAAAACACACTGATGAGGATAAGGCTTTTCATTTAATTTTGTCCCTAACTGCATCACATAAACAATTTAAGGAAATCATGTTGTATGGGAATCGTGGTGACCTTAACCTTAGTGAAGTAAAGGCTAGTTTACCGTCTAAGGAGAAACTTGATACCGATGGTGATGACCAGGGTGGTGATGCTATGGTTGTATGGGGCATAAATACTGAACGTAAGGGAAACGGGTCTAGAGGGAGGTCTAAACACCGTTCAAAGTCTAGGAATCCTCACAAGAATAAGAAGTGTAACTACTGTAGTAAGATGGGGCATATAGAGAGAGACTGTAGGTACAAAGGAGAAGATGGTGTTTTGAAAGTGTACAGGGGTTCCATGGTTCTTATGAAGGGAATCAGGAAGGCGATCTATACATCTGCGAGGGTCTCTGATGCAGGATCTGCGGCGATCCTAAATTTTGATGAGTCCGACAGCACAAAACTGTGGCACATGAGACTAGGCCAAATGGGCGAGAAGAGAATATCAATGTTGAGCCAGAAGGGATATCTTGAAGGCGCAAAGATCGGCAAGTTGGAGTTTTGCGATCACTGTGTCTACGGGAAATAGAAGAGGGTTAGCTTTTCAAGGGCTAAACATACAACAGTAGGGATACTTGATTATATTCATTCAGATCTTTGGGGTCCTGCTATAGTGCCATCACTGGGTGGCAAGCGCTACATGTTGACATTCGTGGATGACTTCTCGAGGAAGACTTGGGTTTATTTCCTGCGGCACAAGAATGAGACATTCTCATATTTCAAGAAGTTCAAAACTTTGGTGGAGAACCAGACAGGCAGGAAAATCAAGAAACTCAGGACTGACAATGGGTTGGAGTTTGTTGATTTTGAATTTACTGAATTCTGCGAGGAGCATGAGATTGCAAGGCATCGAACCTTGGTGGGTAAGCCTCAGCAAAACTGGGTAGCCGAGAGAATCAACATGACACTCCTGGAGAAAGCACGTTGCATGCTCTCGAATGCAGGGCTTTGGAAGAACAAATCGTTCTGGGCAGAGGTGATATCTACTGCCTACTACCTGCTGAACAGATCACCTCATGCCTCTATCGAATACCAGATTCCAGAGGAAGTATGGACAGGTAATCCAGTTAATTATTCTAATTTGAGAATTTTTGGATGTCCTGTATATGTCCATGTGAATGATGGGAAGCTGTCTCCCAGGGCTATTAAATGCATGTTTCTAGGTTACGGGTCTGAGTATAAGGGATATAGAATGTGGTGTCCTGATTTGAAGAAAGTTATTCAGTCTAGAGATGTAACCTTTAATGAAACTGCTATGTTATCTGGAATGGAATCTACCGGTACTTCTGATGATGCATGAAATCAGGAGAAGGATGCAGGAAGAATGGTGTTCGAGGTGGAGCAGGCTCAAGGTGGAGCAGTTGGAACCTGCAATCAAGGGCAAACTACTGATGATGCTCCTGAACCAACTCAAGTTGATGAGCCTGAGATTGAGACGAATGTTCCTCAGGTGGAGGAACAACCATGCATTGCTAGAGATCGTCCCAGGAGGGAGATCAGGAGACCAGCGCGATATACTGAAGAAGATGATGCTATGATTGCTTATGCGCTAAGTGTTGCAGAGGAGACTCCTGAAGGTACTGAACGTTTTACCTATCAGGAGGCTATCTCTTGTCCGAATGCCTCAAACTGGATAGGAGCTATGCAAGAAGAGATGGAGAGTCTGCAGAAAAATCATACATGGGAGCTATGTGAGTTGCCTAAAGGGCGACGAGCTCTTACTGCGAAGTGGGTGTACAAGAGAAAGGAAGGTATCCCTGGTGTAGAAAGTGCAAGGTGGAAGGCCAGATTAGTGGTAAGAGGTTGCAACCAGAAAGAAGGAATCGACTACAACGAAGTATTCTCGCCAGTCGTGAGGCATACGTCGATCCGCACCTTGCTTGCCTTTGTTGCTCTATTTGATTTGGAGTTGGAGCAACTTGATGTCAAGACAGCTTTCCTCCATGGCGAGCTGGAGGAGGAAATATATATGAGGCGACGAGGGTTTCATCGTTCTGGTAGCGAGGCAGCGGTATGCAGATTGAGAAAGTCCTTGTATGGACTTAAACTGGCACCCAGGCAGTGGTATAAGAGGTTTGATACCTTTATGGTAGGGCAAGGGTACACAAGAAGTCACTATGATAATTGTGTGTACTACAGGCAATTTGAAGAACGGTCTTTCATTTATTTATTATTGTATGTGGATGACATGTTGATTGCCTCCAGGGATATGTCACTAATAAAGAAGCTGAAATCTCAACTCAACTAGGAGTTTGAGATGAAAGACCTCGGAGCGGCGAAGAAGATTTTGGGTATGGAGATCCAAAGGGATAGAAAGGCAGGGAAGTTGTTCTTGTCTCAGAAGAAATATCTGGAGAAGGTGTTGGACAGATTCAACATGAGAAAGCGCTTTCAACTCAGATCATTGCACACTTCAAGTTATGCAGTGAGAATCGCCTAAATCTGATTTGGAGGTAAGGAGGATGTTTAATATTCCCTATGCTAGTGCAGTTGGTAGTTTGATGTATGCTATGGTGTGCACTAGACCTGACCTATCCCATGCAGTTAGTGTGGTGAGTAGATATATGCAGAATCCAGAGAAGGAGCATTGGGAAGGGGTAAAGTGGATCCTTCACTATGTGAAAGGTACTTTAGAGAAAGACATCCTGTATGATAGAGGTAGTGTTGCAACGTCTGATGTTGCAGGTTATGTTGGAGACTTGGATAGGAGACGCTCAATTTCAGGGTATGTGTTCATCATGTGTGGAGAAGCAATATCTTGGAAAGCTTCACTTCAATATATAGCAGCCCTGTCTACTACAGAGGCTGAATATATTGCTGCAACGGAAGGAGTGAAGGAGGCCATCTGGTTGAGGGGATTGGTCATGGAGCTTGGAGTACCACAGGGCGAGACGTGGTTTATTCAAACAGTCAGAGTGTTATACATCTGACAAAGAATGACACTTACCATTCGAAGACCAAGCATATAAGTGTCAGGTATCACTTCATCAGAGATACAGTTGCTGCGGGAGAGATCGTGGTGAAGAAGGTGCATACTTCTGTGAATCCGGCAGACATGTTAACCAAGCCTCTATCTATAGCTAAGTTCGAATATTGTTTGGACTTAGTTGGTGTTCTAAGCATGTGAGAGCCCTGTAGGGCCACGCCTTGCGGAGGGGCGTGTTGATGGCGATAGTCAAGATGTTTATCTGGACTGATGATTCGTTGATTTTAGTCCAAGGTGGAGTTTGTTAGGAAAGTGTCCTAAAATCACTAAATCTCTTGATCCCACAATTATTTGTTTCCTAATTGTATTAGGGTATTATTTAGGTTTCCTTATTATGTTAGGTTTCTAATTGTATTAGATTCTAAATCTAATTGGAGTGGGAGTCAAGTTAGGTTATATGGAGTTTTCCCTATAAATAGGGTACATGTTTCTCCACCAAAACACATCGGTAAACACAGAGAGCTAGAGAGAGAGAAAATATTGTGAGTGAAAGGGGTCTCACCAATATTTTCCCCAGTGTATCCTGAGAGATTGTGAGTTGAGTGTTGAGAGATTGTTATTGTAATCTCCTTTGTGGATCGTATCACACCCTGTGATAGTGATCAGGTTGTACTCCTCCTTTCTCATAGTGGATTATTTTACATTTGTCGCCGTCCGTGGGTTTTTCTCCGAGTTCTTCGGTTTCCCACGTAATTCCGGTGTTTGATTTTATCGCTTATTTTTCGTTCCTAAATTTTGTCGTAATATCCGTCATCTCGTTTTCGATTCTATTATTCGCTTCCGCTGTTACCTTGCTAATCACCTTTCTCTAACAATATATATATATATATATATATATATATATATATATATATATATATATATATATTGCCCATATTTATAATTCATCTTAGATTGAAAAGACATTTATTTCTCATAAAAATTGGTTCTTGTTTTTACGGTAGACTTTAAATATGTGACGTAGAAAGTATATAAACGGAAAACCATTAGATCTTAAGTCGTCCTTCTCGTGCATATATCACCTGGATTTATGCGCTAGTTTAACTTTGAAAACTTTGATGATTAATCTGTAAATATTTACAATGTTTATCATAGAAAAATTAGTATCATTATATTTTTAACGAAAAGTATTATCATGGACAAAAATATAATGTTATATTTTCTAATAAAATTGTGTAAAAATTAATTGATCAAATATAGAAAATAAAAATCATGAACAACTAATAAATGATGGATAAAATAGAAGGGATGGAACTATCAATCAAGTTTAAGTTTGACTCTTGTGAATTAATAGAAAACCTGTAGTGGGACCGGGAGCTACGGATTAGTTGTAAGCTCAAAATTTGGTAACAAAGACATAAGATTAACATGCATATGAGTGTATACATATTAAGATATATACTACTGTTGCGAGCCACCGAAAAGCAAGCTTTTACACCATTTTCCCTTAATTTCCATTTCATCTCTTTCCTGGGTTTATCTTGCTTGGTTAGGGTTTTTATTGGGTTTTATATTTGACTATATATCCCTATTTTTTAATCTTTCATTTATATATCCTTTAATCTTCAGCATATTCAATTCAGTTGCTTCATTTATAATATAAAGTTTTCATTTTTGGATGAACCTACTATATTTGTATATTTTATCAAATCTATATATAAAAGCATCTAAGTTTTCATATGGTAAAAAGAGAGCGATAGTTATTGGAATCATAAAAGTGACAAACAAATTAGGACAAACATTTTCCAAGAGAGGTAATATATCATTATGGTCATTTAATTTTTACTCAAAAATAAAAATTTATATCATATGTAGAGCTCGGTTCCTAGAGCTGGCAATCTTTTGTCCGACCTGAATTACTTGAATTGTCCAACAAAAAAAAAACGGGTCTGGACATAGATTTTTCGTCCGAAATTTGGTATTGACCGAATATTCGGACATAAAATTTCTCTTTTTTTCTATTGTCCGAACCCGATTTTAGCTTTATCCAAATTGCCTGACCCGAAATAAAACCGGGTCCGAACATGAATTCTTCGTCCAAATTTTGACATTGTCTAAATTTGTGCGACCCGAATTTAGCTGGACCCAAATTTTTGCCTGCGTTATCAGTTCCTTACCTCCATATATTTTTATTTTCATTTTAAGTGGGAAGAAAAATGGCAGTATTATCAACACTTGGGAGAAATCCACAATTTGTAGTAGAGAGAGAAATATGATGATGATGATGTGAATGATGGATGATCAATGATGAATGATGAATGATGTAGGGGCGGGCACATGTAGAGAACAAGCAAGCAAGCACCAAAACAGCAACAAAAAAGGGGAGAAAACTCTCCTTTTTATTATAGGTAAAGATAAAGAAAGTAAAAAGCGAAACTAAGAACTATAGAATAATCTTATTAATAAACTATATGAAACACATGCATTATGTTAAAGTTTTGTTAGATCATATCCGCATTCTGTCCGCTTAATAATTATTGAAAATTTTATTATGGATGAAATTTTTTTCAACTATGGTAGTTGAAAATTTCTTATTGTTAATTTTACTAAGATAAATTATATCAATTGAAAAGATTTATGTGTCAATAGATACAATTAATTACTACAACAAGTTACTTCGATTTTCCATCAAAAAAAAAACAAGTTACTTCGATCAAAATGTATTAATTTCACTCTTTAGGATAGAATCAATAGTAAATCACACTTTTCAACTACGATAGTTAAAAAAGTTCCAATAATAATAGAATATCCTTAAAAATATTAATTTTTATAAAAAAAATTGTATCTCAATTGTCTCAATCAACATCATTACTTATTGAAATAAGTCACTTTGATCAATATATATTAATTTTGACTTTTAAAAGGTGAAATATATTTTTTAACTACTATAGTTGAAAAAACTTAATTTCAACTATGGTAGAATTTTCCAATAATTATTCATCATTAATTAATTTGTAATTCAGCTTTGTCTAAGTAAAATTTAAAAGTTATCTAGTATTAAATGAACACTAATCTAGATGTTTTTTTTATAATTAGCGGCACAAGACCCTTTCATTGATCAAAAACATAGCGCTAACAAGAAACCGAACAAGATAACAGAAATGACATCCACATCAGGAGAGCTCAACCAGGACAGACTTCCAACTACCAACCCAAGAAAACACAAACTACAGCCATGAACTACACAAGCTAGCTGAGAGAGAAATGATGAAAGTTGAGAGAAAAAAGATGACAAATTTAAGCCTAAAGAGCAGCAGAATGTCAGAAACTTATTTGCCAAAAGACAACTCGCAAACCCAACACCATATTCAAACCAAATGCTCACCCATTACTGCATCCCAAAGACCCCCGAAAATCTCATCCCTAAACCATTTTCAGACCATAATATTGTTTTCCTCCAGAAAATCAACCAGAGCCAATTTGTTATACTCAATCCTCTGCACCAAAGCGATCTTCCAATGCCAAGTTTCAGAACAAAATAACATGTCATCCCCTTTGAATCTCATCCAGAGAATGCATCAGCACCAGCCCCAAGAACAGGAAACACAATCTGCCACCTGAGAATCCTGATGAAACAACACTGAGACTAATAGTCCAATCGACATGCCCTCATAATCGGTTAATGACAGTAGCAGCAGTTGCACAGGAATGTCCAAAAGAGCATGACTCCAGACAGCAGAGAACTCCTTCAAATGCATCATGAGCACCACTAAAGATTCTCACAACTTATTAAGAGATCCAAAGAGAAAAATGAAGCAACAAGCCCAATTTCATAGATCCTGAACCATTCAATGCACTAACACCAAAAAACCATCCCCAAAACTATCAGAGCTAGGGGAAAAACCCCCAAAATGTCCCCCCCCCCCCCCCCCGAAATTAAAGTTGCGCTGTTTAATTGACGAAAACTGTTAAAGGCATTATTAAACATAAAATATTCCGTCCGTCCCTTAATAAGTCTCAATTTTCCTGACTACCTTATCTCCTTTTATTTGTCAATTTTACAATTTCAATAATTAAAATACCTAAATTACCCTAATTAATGAATTTGAGTTTTATTTTATTTTTTAAAATTCTCTTTTATTACTCTCTTTACATTGAAATTAGTGGAAGGGTATATTTGTCTATACACAAATTTTTTACTCTATTTCCACTGAGCATTGGTTTTGCAAAGTTAGGTATGTTGACACTAAGAAAGAGACCAAGGGAGTAGTATGCCAACTTTTTAATAAAAGTTTTAACTATAGTTTGTACCAGTGCAAACTAGACATGATCATAAGGTTAGCCTTGTGGCTACTAATAATCGAAAAAAAAAGGCTAAAGTGGGTGAGGCCTTATGGAAGCGACCAATAAATTTGCGGTTAAGTCATGTGAATCTGACCCGACTCGCATAGCATGGGGCCCTACACCTTGTTAGGATCGGGCTTGGAGTCAACAGTACCTTGACATAATTCAACCTGTATAAACCAACATATAATATTATAATATAATTTAATCTTTCAAAAATTATGAAAATGATTATGACGCTTGCTATTTTATTAGAATATTCAATGTTGAAACTTTTTTATTTGGAGATTAAACTTTTTTTAACCAATTGTTATAATTATTAGAATATTCTATATTGAAGTTCTTTTATTTTACTTTTTGCATTTAAAATTTCGACTTTTATTGATAATTTATATTGTTGAAATTTTAGAATATCAATGACAATGTATGAAATTATAAATTATTATATTCTAACATTGATACAATCGGCCAGCAAACGTGATATGTGACGTCCAATAATGTTACGATCAACAATACCCAATACCCATATCGACATACGGGTCGGGTCCTAGTCAATGGCCCTAATTTCCAGCCTGGACAGCCCGACCTACACCCAAACCCAACTTGCTATGCTTTGAACAGTGTTAGGAAAATAAGTGCAAAGGTTATAGCATAACCGAATATAAATGAGATGACAGAAATTACGACAAAATTTAGGAACATAAAATAAGCGATAAAACGAACACCATGTACACGTGGGAAACTGAAGAAATCGGAGAAAAACCCACCGACGACAACAGCCAGAAAATAATCGACTATGAGAAGGGAGGAGTACAATTCAATCACTATCACAGAGTGTGATGTGATCAACAAAAGGAGATTAAAATATAAATATCTCAAACTCTCAACTCACAATGTCTCGGGATAATACTGGGAAAATATTGGTGAAACTAGCTCTCTCTCAATATTTTCTCTCTGATATAATTGATCGTCGTGAAATAAGCCGTGAAATAAAGTGGACAAAACTAAACCCTATTTATAGGGCGGCTAGGAGAAATTAGAGTTACATTAAAACTCAAATAACTGCAAGTCGTAGCTGACTTGAAGAGGGAACCTTAGTGTAACGCACTGGCCTCTCTCGGGCCGCGGACATTATTGATAACTGCTTCCGGGATCGTTGATTGGTCCCATAAATCACCACGAGTCTTTCCAGTGTGCTTTGTCCTCGCTCACACGCTGCCTGAGAAAACTTCTCAGGAGGTCACCCATCTTCATACTACTTCCAGCCAAGCACACTTAACTAAGGAGTTCCGAACGGATGAGCTACCCTAAAAGAAGGTGCACCTTGGTTATATAAGTAGTCATTTTAATCCCCTTAAGCCACACTTAACCATATACCCGGGGTGTTCCAGTCACCACCACTTAAGCGCACGACGTCCTCGTTGTGCCATAATCCTCTCTAGAATCTTTGCCCCGCTAGGTGACTGTCCATGGATCTCCTATCCACTGACACAGCTCACGGTCGCGGGTCGGCTCTGATATCATTTGTAACGCCTTGGCCCCTCTGCTTCTGGGATCGTTGACTGGCCCCAGAAATCACCACGAGTCTTTCCAGCATGCTTCGTCCTCGCTCACACGCTGCATGGGAAAAATTTTCAGGAGGTCACCCATCATAAGACTACTCCCAACCAAGCATGTTTAACTGAGGAATTCCCAACGGATGAGCTACCTTAAAAGAAGGTGCACCTGGTGATATAAATAATCATTTTAATTCCCTTAAGCCACACTTAACCATATACCCGGGGTGTTACACTAGGTTAAACAAAATTAACCACGAGAGGAATTCCACCTCACCCAAGATTCCTCGTAGCACTGAATGAAGCGCAACTTACGTCTCCTCCTCTCCTCTTGCCGATTTCGGACCCTAGGAGGATCCAATGGGCCACAAAACCGAACAAACTCCACCTTGGGCCATGATCCGACTCATTGGTCCAAATAAACACCTTGACTGTCGCCATCAACACGCCCCTCCGCAAGGCGTAGCCCCGCAGGGCTCTCAAAAGGTATCAATCCTTTTGTTCCACTACTTGGGTGCTTGTTTAAGTCCATACAAGGACTTCCTCAATCTGCACACCCCTTCCTCCTTACCAGGAATGATGAAACCCTTTGGTTGCCTCATATAGATCTCTTCCTCCAACTCGCCATGAAGGAACACAGTCTTCACAAAAAGTTGCTCCAACTCCAAATCAAATAGAGCGAAGAAGGTTAGCAAGGTGCGAATCAATGTACGTCTGACAACTAACGAGAAAACTTCGTTGTAGTCGATTCCCTTTCTCTGGTTCCAACCTCTAACCACTAATCTGGCTTTCCACCTTACACTCTCTTCACCAGGGATACCTTCTTTCTTCTTATACACCCATTTTGCAATAAGAGATCTTCGCCCTTTAGGCAACTCATATAGCTCCCAAGTACGGTTCTTCTGCAGACTTTCCATCTTCTCTTGGATAGGAGATGGCCTCCTAATAGGTAGAAGGTTCAGCACCTTAGGGGTCTCCTCTGCGACACTCAGCACATATGCGATCATAACATTATCTTCGTGTCGGGATACTCAATCACATCCTATAACCCGTGCTAAATCAGAACCGCCTTCATATGCAGTCTCCACATAGTGAAACTCCTCGTTCCATCAAATTTTGGAATCTCGCACTTCATGACTGAAGCCATCTCCACCTTGCTCTGATACCACTTGTGAGGCTCTGATACCACTTGTTAGGAAAATAAGTTCAAGGTTACAGCGGAAGCGAAATAAATGAGACTACGAAAATTACGACAAAATTCAGAAATGGAAAATAAGTGATAAAACGAACACTAGGTATACGTGGGAAACCGAAGAACTTGCAGGAAAACCCACGGACAGCGATAGTCGGAAAATAATCCACTATGAGAAGGGAGGAGTACAATTCGATCACTATCATTGGGTGTGATGTGATCAACAAAAGGAGATTACAATAAAATCTCTCAATCTCTCAACTCACAATCTTTCGGGATAAATTGAGAAAATATTGGTGAAACTATCTCTCTCTCAATATTTTCTCTCTGATCTATTTGATCGTCGTGGGTTAAAGTGGAGAAGACTATACCCTATTTATAAGGTGTCTAGGAGAAATTAGAGTTACATTAAAATTCAAATAACAACAGACAGTATCTGACTTGAAGTGAGAACCTAAGTTAAACAAAATTAACCACGAGAGGAATTACACGCCACCCAGAATTCCTCGTACAACCGAATGAGGTGCGTCTTATGTCTACTCCTCTCTTCTTACCGGTTTTGGACCCTAGGAGGATCCAATGGGCACAAAACCCAACAAACGGGTCTGCTGCAAACATTAATTAGTGAGTCATACAACTAAGTAGCTAGTAAATCATACAGCTAGTCAGGGCAATCATGTTGATTAACCTTCTTACTATTCTTTTACATGTACAGTATGTACTTTGGTAAATGATATGACTTTAATGATGGATAAATCGTCACTAGATTGCTTCCACACAAATGAATCCTTTATTTCATATCATGATCAGATGCTTGAAGCTTTATTAGAGTCATCACTCTCAAGCTAAGGTCTAGCTAGGGCTTCCACTTACTTAGATTCCCCCTATTTGCCCATGGTTAATTTCCCTTTTATGATAAAAGCGAAATATGCGATTATGTGAACCTGCATTATTATCGTTATTTTTGCTGTTGCCTCTTTTTCTTGATTTAGAAGGTCGGGGCTAATGATTTGATTGATGTAACTGTGACATTAGTATTAGTATTAGAATATCCTCCCTCTTGGTACTAAATTCCTCAGTTGCTCTCGTTCTCGTATATATTTTTTTCTATAGTCATAAGTTATAATAGTAAAGGTTGAGCGACATTTGTCCTACAAAATAAATAGTAAAACATGATAGCTCATTGACATGAGAGCAAACTTAGGCTCTCTATATTTTTTTTCTGCAGTTGGCAAACTGCGGTGCCACAGCCTATTATAGTTTGCCACAACCCACCACATTTTACCGCAAATCATTAATTTTCTCTCTCACAATTCCAATAACCTACCACAATTCCACCACACCCACTACAATTCCACCACACCTCACCACACCATTCCGCAAAATACCGCATAAAAGAACAAGGCCTGATGAACAAGTTCATATAAGGGTTTTTTTTTTTTTTGGATCAAAAGTTTATATTAGGTTACAGTTAAAGTGGTAGTCAAAATATATAGTTTTTCTTTTAAAAGAATCTATATATATTAATCAATATATATTTATGGAAAAATTTATAGAATTTGTCAATAATGACAACTACCACAATGAAATAATATTTATCTATCTATGTGTCAACTTTTATCTTCGTCATTCATTTTTTTATTTAATACAACATTATAAAATATATTTTCTTAATTAAAAAAATATGAAATTTTTTAATATTTAAATATCTTTCCTCTAAGTTATTTCCTAGTAAACAAGCATATTTTGAAAAATATTTATTTAAATTTTTTTTAAATAAGCTAAAATTTAAAATTCTCTTGACTCGTTATTTGACAAGTTTCCTAAACCTCTTTAAACTCCAAGTTGTTGGTTGCTATTAGGAAATTATTTTATTTCCTAATTATATTTAGGTTAGTTTCCTAATTGTAATAGCATCCTAAAACCTAATTGTATTTGGAGTGGAAGTCTAGCCAGATTTATATGATGTTTACCCCTATAAATAGAGGTTTTTATTTACCTTGTAACAAGCGGCAGAGGCAGACGCACCCGATGTGAGATCTTTCAAAACTTCCCGTGAGGGAGGTATGGTGTTATTTTCACATCTTCACCTACCCCAATTATCCCTAGGTTGTGAGAGTGTATGAGAGATTATATTTTACCTCTTGTAATATCTCATTTTCTACTAGTGGATACTTATTGCTGCCCGTGATCTTTTCCCGATTTAGGTTTCCACGTAAAATTACTGTCTCACCTATATATCTTTGTTCTTGTGTCTTTATTATTATACTCGATTCCACAATCATCCTATATTTCCTTTCGCTGCATATATTGCTCTATTTTACACCCTAACAAATGGCTAACAACTGGCAACAGATCAGAATCCGATCCCTAACAAAAAAAATTTTTTTTTACAATTTATATTAAATAAAAATTAAAAGCTAATGGTTAAGATAAAATTTGACACATGTATAAGTAATATTTATTTTACTATATGGTGGTTGTCATAGTTGATAACCACATCCTTAAATGCATCCATATATTTATAGTCAAAGCATAATTATTAAAATCCCGATCCGAGACAACTTAGAGGAAAGAACTCTACCTTTGTGAAACTTGAGAAGAATAACCATAGCAACAGAACTTAGTGAAACTTTTATTTCTACCTCGTGGCCAACCATTTATACCATACATATGCACAATGCACAAAAAAAAAAAAAGGATGGTGAAAAAAACAAACCATCTAAATCAAATTTTATATGTATATAGAGAGAAATATAGATAGATAAAATATGTAGGTCAAAGTTGAAAGCATTAATATGTGGATCCTACAACTATCTTTCAATGCATTGTATGTCCATGGATCGATCATGTCATGAATTCCCTTTTGGGATTTGAAGTTGGGGTTGCAATAATTTTGTCTGTGACTAATTCTGAACCCCAAATTGTCCAGAAGCGTCAATGGCCGGGTCATCAGCTCCCACGTGTCACAATATATAGTTTGATCACATAACTTAATCAGCCAAAGCTGAGCTACCCCTTTAATTAATTTCATGGCTTTTTTGCTTCTTTTTCTTCTTGAATTTTCTTTTTATCCCCAATTCCCCCCTTTTGGTGTTGGAGGGGGCAGGTACGTACGTATACTCGTCGACCTTTGGGCCCTGATCGAGTTGTTATTGGCTAACACATTACATCTATATTCACATTTAGCTTTAATTTTGCGAGGGTGAATATGCTAGCTAGCTGCCTTTCAGATTGATCGATATCATCCAATCTCTGTGTGTACAGTCACGCTAATTAACATCGTGTAACAGATGAGAAAATCACACTTGAAAGTGCATATGTACCTTGGCTTTATAACATAATCTAAACAAGACTTAAATACATGCGGGCCTAGTTAAGCATAGTACTCCTTCCGGCCCTAAATATGCGGTGAGCGTAGA
Organism: Portulaca oleracea; assembly: GCA_029582165.1. Classification (NCBI taxonomy): domain Eukaryota; kingdom Viridiplantae; phylum Streptophyta; class Magnoliopsida; order Caryophyllales; family Portulacaceae; genus Portulaca; species Portulaca oleracea. The sequence continues at coordinate 16,426,309 of CM055869.1, read as the reverse complement.
TCGAACACGCGACCTTCAGATCTTCAATTTGATGCTCTCCCAACTGAGCTATCTCCACTAAATGATAATTTCTGCAGTGTTTTTGTTAAAATTGCTTTGACTTCCATGCTTAAACTTACAAACACTTACTCGAAGCTACACCAATATTTGGGGTGACTATTTTTTGGTACCCCAACTTTTCAAAACTTATTTTGAGATATCCTTAATTTTAGGGTTAGTAATTATTTGGTGCTTTTTCGGCCATCATTTTTGTTAAGTGACTGAAATACCCCAATTCTTCTTCTTCAAGGGTATGTTTTCAAAAATGGGATAAGAAGAGTATTTCGGTCACTTAACCAAATTGATGACCGGGAAAACACCTAATAATTACTAACCCAACAATTAAGGATACCTCAAAATGAGTTTGGAAAGTTGGGGTACCGGAAAGTAGTTTTCCCAAATATTGAGGTACTTCTGAACAATTTTTTGTTTAACTTACTTTTTGATGGAAAATTGGATTCTAATAATCATGGATGATAATAATCTTTAATTTGTTTTTGTATGACATAGATCTCAAAAAAATAATATTGTATTTTTTTTTACCATCACCGGGTGTATACTTTAAATATAAATATATAATGGATTTGACTTGCATTTTCTCTCAAACTTAGTGCAACACTTCCCAACTATTTAAGTGAATTTACAAATTTTGTCCTTAATTTTTTTTCAATTTTTTTTCAATTTTTTGTGATTTCTCCCCTTTTATTCCTTAAAAATCATAATAATTGTTCGAATTACAAAAAAAAAATCAAAAAAATCTTTTAATAACTACGTGTCATAACCTTTTTGGGGGTAAGAATGAAAAAAATTAGAGCAATCTAAAATTTAAAAACCCTAAAGTGAAAATATGGAGATAGATTTAGTAGCAAGAAGTGCAATTTTATTTTTTGAGACCTCTAACGTATAAAAACAAAATTAGGATTATTAGAATCCAATTTTTCTTTTCTGATTGACATGATTCTTGTACATAATCACACACATATATATATTGAAAGTGAATGTTTGACTTTAGGGATTATATATATATATATATATATATATATATATATATATATATATATATTGGAAAAAACAGTGAGTAATTTCCATTAACAAAACAAATGAATGTTTACAAAGGAAGGGGGACTGCAGAACAACAATCAACCCCAAAGAAACACCAAGACATCACCCAAACGATTCAAACAAAAAGAATCAAAAACACAGATTCAAAAGAACCTAAATTGAACATCATGATGAACCACATAAGCCAAGCTCTTGTGATCCCTTTCCAAATTCTGGTGAATCCTCCTATTGCGCTCATGCCAAACATGATAAATCACAGCAGACAGAATCAAAGAATGACGATCTCTGATCTTCTGGTATCCAAGCAACTCAAACTGACCATTTAGCAGTAAAGGTTGAATCAACCCAGCGAGATGGTAAACTTCATCACAAAGCTTCAATGTAAATGAACAATGGAAGAACAAGTGATCATTTGATTCTTCATGGTTCTTGCAAAGAAAGCATCTATTTGCAATAGAAAACCCAAACTTCTTTACTCTATCAAGAGTAGATAAACGCTTATGTAGGGAGAGTCATTGCACAAAAGAGAATTTAGGAACACTGTTTTTGTGCCAAACCAAATCATGCCAATTAACCTCTTCAACATGCTCCTTCAAACTATTATAACCATCCCTAATTCTATAAGGACGATTATTTGAACAACATTCAAGAAACAGAGGCTTTAAGGCTTCTTTTATACCCAACAACCTTCTCCAGTACCAACTCACATTTTGCTTAACTTCACAAGACCAAATAGATTGTCTTCTAAGATAAAGATGCTTCACCCATTTGACCCAAAGAGCCTCTTTGTTCATTATAATCTGCCAAAGCAGACTACTAAGGGTCGCTCTATTCCAGCAGTGGGCATCTCTAATGTTGATACCACCCTCCTTTTTATATAAACAACAAGAGGACCAAGCAATAGGAGGGGATTTAGAATCATTACGTCCCCAGAGAAATACTCTGCATAGCCGATTAATAGAAGATAACACACTTTCTGGAATGATAAAAATTTGTGCCCAGAACGTTTGAATTGACATAAGAATACTATTAATCAACTCCACCCGACCTGCATATGCAAGCTTCTTAACAGCCCACCCTTGAAGTCTCTTTGTCATTTTTGACAACAGAATAGCACAATCGTGTCGATTAAGGTTTGAAGGTTTGAGAGGAACCCCAAGATATCTGATCGGCAGTTCATCTTTCTTCAGACCAGACATAGACACAGCTTGCTGCATAAAATTCTCATCAACCCTAGCAAAGAAAATCTCATATTTAGTCAAGTTTGGGTGTAATCCAGAACAATCAGAGAAATGGTTAATAGTATTTAAAAGGAGCTGAATACTCTTCAAATCACCAGCACAAAAGAGGAGCAGATCATCTGCGAAACACAAATGATTAAGCTTTAAAGCTTTACAAAACTGATGATATTTAAATTGAGGATCAGAAGAAATCTCTTTTAAAACTCTCCCCAAATAGTCCATGACAAGAACAAATAGAAGAGGTGAAATTGGAAATTGGATTCTAATAATCCCTACTTTTGCAAATTGGATGGCAATAATCCCTACTTTCAATTTGTATTCCAGTAGTCCAAAAAAAATAAAATTATATTGTAGTGGGACAAAATCGAGAGTATACCCTAAATATCATAGATTTTGTGTTGCATTTGATTCAAAACTTTGAATAACATTTTACCACGATTTTTAATGAATTTACAGCATTTCCCCCAATATTTTTCAATTTTTTTATGATTTTTTCAATTTTATTCCTTTTAAATATTCATAATAATTTCTTGGAATCTCAAAAAAATAATTTTGAAAATGTTTTAGTAACTACACTTCATTACCTATCTGGGGGCAGGAACCAAAAAAACAAAAACAATATGGAGTAGGCATGAAAAAGATAAAAAGAATGTGGTGATGGATTTGGTGAATGCCTCGATAAAAATGCCACTAAACTTTTGAAAAAATACAAATTTGCCACTCGGATTTTTCTTGTCATCAGAATGCCACTAAGCTTGATTAACCGATAAAAAAATGTCACTTTACCTGATGTTTACCTGGAATAGTCAGTCACCTCTCCATTAAACACTAAACCTAACTTATTAATTTTTTTACCAACCAAATTAATTACCCCTCCCCCCTTTTAATTTTTTACTGGCCTATATTTACTCCTATTTCCCCCCACTGAGTCTTCCACTTTTCATCTTCCTCTTCTCCGCCATTAGGGCTCCCCTGAGTTCTTCTTCTTCTCTTTCATTTTCTGCTGAAAAATTAGGGCTTTTGTGTTTGTGCCTCCTAAAAACCCTAACTTTCCCAAAAACTCTGCCATGGCTTCATCCTCATCTGTGTCGAACACCCCAGTTAGGGCATGTCGCGACTGTGCCTGTTCAAAGAAGGTGTTGTACAAGTGCAGATGTGGGATGGTTTGCCTTGTCTACACTTCATTCACTGCTGATAACCCTCTTAGGAGGTTCGCAAGATGCATGCGCTAGCAATCTCATGATGATTGTGGGTATATGAGGTGGATCGATGACCCCATTTGTGACACTGTTGCTATTGCTGCAAAGAGGTTGGTTGCAAAATTTGATGTTGTGAAGAAGGAGAGGGACGACTACAGATACGAGACGGAAGTGGCTGAAGCCAACATCAACGACCTGATGGGTGAATTGGAGAGGCTGAGGGGGGAGAATGAATCAGAGCCGGAAGAAGAAAGAGATGTGGGTGACTGTGCTGTTTATGGGGGTGTTTGTCATTGGGGTTGTTGCAGGGGGTTTTTCTAAGTTTTTCTAAGTGATTTGGTGGTCGGGGTTGGTGGGTGATGTTATTTTGCTGGGTGTAAGCTGATGATGATGTTGTGTATAGGAAGTTGCAGGTGGATTGCAGTAGTAGATGATGAATGTGGGTGAATTTTTTGCTCTCGTTGGTTAAGCATCTTGATGATGCTTCAAATTTTTTGGGTTCCATCATCAGCTTTGTTTATGGTTGTGGTTGTTTAGGGTTGGTTTAGGGCAGGGTAGTTGTTTTAGGGTTTAGTTAGGGCTGGCTTAGGGATGGCTGGCAGTGAATGGATCAATTGTAATCAATGGATCAATTGTAATGAATGAATTGAATGTTATGCCTTGTTTGATCAATTTTTATGTTGTGTTTGATCAATCTCCCTCTTCATCTTCATCTTTGCTGTAAATGAACTAAACAGAACTGAATGAACTAAACAGAACTGAATGAACTAAACTGAGCTGAATGAACATTGAACTGAATAAACTGAAATTGATCAAAAACCCAGGCACAAAACCAATCTCCATCTTCACATTGCACCATAAGAATGAACTGAATGAACCAAAACCAGGGAGGTACAAAACTGAAAACAGAAATGAAAAACTAAACTGAATCAAAAGAAGAAAAAGAAGCCAGAACAGAATAATCATAAAATAAACTTGCATTAGAGGGAATATGTAATGGGTACAACATCTAGTTTTTGATGTACATACTCCTCTATTTTGGCTTAAAATCTTGCAAAACAGGGTACAAAACCTAAACATGTACAAAAGACATATTCCCCCATCAAAAGTATGGCATTTTACCCCCAAAAGTAAGGCATTTACATTTTCACCTTCATTTACATCCTATCTAATGTAATCACCATCAAAAGAAGCCATGCATTGTTCAAAATGGCTTACAAACACATAAAAAACAAACAACAACTTAGTTTCCTAGGTTAATCCTAGGTATTTTCTTCCTTGGTGAAACCCTGGGCAACACACATTTCTGTGCAGGTCTCTTCTTCCTGGTCTGCTTTGTTGGTGTTGATGAAGGAGATGGCTGGGATGGTTGAGGCTGTGATCCAGTCAGTGGCAACTCATCACATTGAGTAGTAGTAGCAGCAGCAGCAGTTGATCCAGCAGAAGAGGCCGCAGCAGTAGATGGAGCAGCAGAAGAAGTAGCATCATCATGGGCAGCAGAACCTGAAGAACCAGCATGGGCAGCAACAGAAGCATCAGCATTGGCAGCAGCAGTTGAAGTTCTTTTTGTGATCTTCCTTTTGGGCTTTATAATCAAACAAGCAAAAAAGTCAGCTAAATCATAAACCCTAAACCCTAAAAGATGTGAACAATTTTAAAAAGTCAGCTAAAGTAGTGGGATGACATACCTTCAACTTCTTTGCAATCTGTGTGCAAATCTGCCTGTTATGCCCTTCCAATCCACAATGTGGGCAGTGAATCCCAGTGGAGTCCTTGGACATTTTACCTCTGATTGTCTCACCTGCTTCTGGCCTTCTAAAGTACTTCGTGGTTGTCTTTTTCTTTGGCTTGAAGAAGGGAGCAGTCACAACACAGCCAGGGGCAGTTGCCCACATATTGGTGCCATTCAGGGTTCAAAGTGTGAGAGTATGTAGCAACAAGCTTGTCAGTTGCATACCATTCATGGACAAACTGTAAGGGTTTCAGCCTTTCCTCCCTCATTACAGCAATGGAATAGGGACAAGGAATCCCATTTAGTTGCCATGAGTTGCAAGTACAAGTTTTCCCATTCAAATCCATAACATACTCCTCAGCCCATGCATTGTTCACACTAAACACACCCCTAGCAGCCCTAGTAACCTCCCATGTCTTTGACTCTTCAGTCTTTTTCTCAAGTTTTTTCAAAATCCTTGGAGGAATTGGGGTGTTGATCTTAGAAGCCCAAACATTCTTGTCACAAACTCTTTTCATAACTGCCTTGAAAATCCAATTTAACATAGAAACTATTGGCATGTACCTCGCTTCTATTATGAATGCATTGAAAATTTCAACCATGTTGTTATCTAGAGAGTCACACTTGGCATTGGGTTTGAAGAAAGCTCTGCAGAAATGTTCAACACCCTTTCTTTCAAGCATCCCCCATGCTTGTGGGTCAAGATCATATAGATTCTTGGCATTCTTTTTCATTTCAATCTCAGTGGTTGATTTAGCAACCCTCCAGAATAGTTTCTTGTACATCTCACCCCTAAAAAGCCTCCTTAGATTGGCATACACATGCCTTGCACAAAGCCTATGCTCACATCTAGGCAATATCCTTGCTACACTATCAACTAGACTCTAAAACAAACAAAATTGAACCAACAATTCACATTAGCATTCTAAACAAACAATTTAAAGAATAAATCAACAAGGGTTGGTTTGCAACATACCTTCTGTTGATCAGAAATCATTGCCCAGCCATTGTCATCCCCCATGTTGAGATCAATTTGAAGCTGTGAAATGAACAAATCCCAAGTCTCCTTTGATTCAGTGGATGCAACCCCCCATGCTAAATGATACATTTGGTCATTTGCATCCCTCCCAACAGCTACAAAAACTTGTCCACCCCAAGGTCCTTTTAGAAAGCACCCATCCAAGCTAAGAACCCTCCTACACCCCTCCAAGAAACCCTTCTTCAGTGGTTCAGGACATATATAAAGAAACTTGAAAACGTTCTGATTTGTCTCCTGAACCTCTGTTGTTTTTAGAACAATAGATGTCCCTGGGTTCTTGTCAATCAACTCCCCTAGATAGTCTCTAAGTTGAGTAAATTGCTCCCTGTAATCACCAACAATGGAGTCTAATGCCTTCCTTCTTGCCCTAGAACACATACACAACCCAACATTGTAATTCAACTCTTCCTTCACCATTCTTTGTATATCCCTTGTTGTAATGGATGGGGTTATCCTAAGCCTGCTCCTAAAATGATCAGCTAACCATTGCACACTCATGTTTCTATGCCCAGCCTCAAAGCTAAAAGTAATACATGTGTGAGGGGGCCCAAATGTCTTCACTGCAAAGCTCTTTTCCTTCCCTACTTTAGACCCCCAAAACCTCCACTTGCACCCTTCACCCTGACAGAAAAGTTGATATCTCACTTTTTCACTCCTGCACACTTTCAGATTATACCCACCCAGGATCCTGTAATTATCCACTGCTTTCATCTCCTTCTTGTCAGCAAAAGTCATCCCAGCAAGTAGTCTACTAGGTATAGCATGGTTGTACCTAGGACACTTTGGTTTGGGCTTCCTCATGCTAGGCCTTTTCCTTTGCACACCCTCACCCACACTCTCACTTTCAGGGCTGCTAGGGTTGTCTGAGTCATGGTATTGTTCATCCTCACATCCATTATCATCCACATCAACTCCTCCTCCTTCAATCAAACTTTGATCACCCTCAAACAATGCATTCGTATCAGTTATTTCATCCTCCCTCAAATTCATTTTTTTCTTCATTACTTGTGTCATCTCCTCATCCTCTACTTCAGAACCATCACCATCAGGTTCATAATCATCATCATCCTCATCATCACCATCAGAACCATCACCAGCATCATCACCATCAGAACCATCACCAACATTATCATTATCATCAGCACTATCATCAGCATTAGCATTATCATCAGCACCATCATCTACCACTTTTTCCTTCCCCTTCTCACTGTTCCTATTAACATCATGATCATTATCATGATCTACCACTTTTTCCTTCCCCTTCTCCCTATTCCTAATAACATCAGTAGGATGCTTCACATAAAGTCTAGTAAATGGACATTTTTCCACTAAATCACTCAGGGTCCTTATCTCATCATCCCCTTTAATCTCAACAAGACTCTCCTCAAAGCCTATGCTACATCCAGGCTTGCTAATAATGTAAAGGGTTTGAATTTCATCTTTTGAATACCCAGCCTTTTCAACAAACTCAATCAGATCATCCACACTTAACAAATCAGGGTCTACATCCCGTTCAGTGACCTCACTGTTAATGTAAGCCAAATGTGGGTCTGATACAAACTTCCCCCCTTGAAATATTTGTAATTTGCCCATTTAGAAATCCTAAAACAACAAAATCAGGCCAATTTCAGATACTTGAAGCACATTTTGATTAAACAGACACATAAACATCAACCAAACACATAAACCCTAGCATTCATCAAGAAACAGAGGGTTGGGTTTTCTGGGTTTCAACAAAAGCTACTCAAATCGACTGCATACAACTTAACAACAACAAAAACACCAACAAAACACAGATTGCGACCAAAATTCAGCGCGGCGAAAATTAGGGTTTTGGAGAAACTCACCCAGTATGAATGTCAACCTTACAGGTCTTCAATCCTTGCAAAAACGCTTCCCAGGTGTGCGATTTTGTTGATTGTGGTTCAATTTAGGGTTTAATTCATACCATTTGCAGAAATCAAAGGTGGGAGGTTGAAGAAAATGACGATGAAGATGAAGAGTGAAGAGGGGCAGTGAACGTTACTGGGAGTTTTTTTCAAATGGAGGGAAACAAGTGAGGGAGCACAGAAATTTAGGGTATAATATCTAATTAAGATGTTTATTAATTTAATTAAATGTTTTTTCCTTTAACGACAACCACCAACACCATTAACCTGCTGCTTTAGGTTGCTTCCAGGTAAACATCAGGTAAAGTGGCATTTTTTACCGGTTAATCAAGATTAGTGGCATTCTGATGACAAGAAAAATCCGAGTGGCAAATTTGCATTTTTTCAAAAGTTTAGTGGCATTTTTATCGAGGCACTCTGGATTTGGTACCACTATAATACAATTTTTTTTTACCACCAGAATACTAATTGAAAGTAGAGATTATTGTCATCCAATTTACAAAAGTAGGGATTGTTAGAATCCAATTTCCTTTTATATATATATATATATATATATATATATATATATATATATATATATATATATATTGCAACAGCAAAAACGTGGCAATTCATTATCAAAAAAATGATTTGAGTACAAACGTGAGGTAATGGCCTCACAAACTTAGATCATGTTTTTACCAACAATCTCTAGAAGACTATTATATATATATATATATTGAAAGTGAATGTTTGACTTTAGGGATTCTAAGGCCCCGTTCTTTTATGCGGTTGCGCACGGTGTGGTACCGCGCTACTCAATATTCTACCACAGTTCACCATATTCCACCACACTTTACTACAAATTATTACCAAAATATTTTCTTACTTTTCTCTCTCCTCACTTTTCTTCTCTACCTTTTACATTCTCTCTCCTCACCTACCCCACCTGCCACAACAACTCACCACACTTCACCACACTTTTTCAAATTCCATCACACCACAACCACCCGCACCGCAACTGCACCGCATAAAAAAACGAGGCCTAAAGGGCTATCTTTAACAATACCACTTACCACATAATTTTTTTCTTGTCACTTACCACATATTTTAATTCATTTATCCTGCTATTACTCATATACTCTTTTACTATTACTAGATGCATATTCCCGTGCTAACCACGGGCTGCAAAATATTCTGTAGTTCATAAATTTAGGTGCACAGAAAATAGAGCATAGGAATGTCCATTAGTTAACAAGGAAACTAAAATATTAATCAGAAAGGAAATAGTCTATTGGAAATAGTTGAAAATTATGTCAAAATTTGTATACATATTTAAAATCTCAAGTAGCAACACAAAATCATGCAAATAACCAATAAGCATGGCATAATCATACCCAAGTTTGAGCAAGTGTTCAATATTATCAGGCAGTGGGCTGATTTGTTATTGTTATCTTCCCTTATGTTTTGCAGCAATGCTAGGCCCCATGAAATTCTAAGGCAATACCTCAAATGGCCACTCCAAAAATCTACCCAAAATTAGAAGTACAACTTCCTGTTTGGGTAGCTAAACACACTGGTTGTGAAATATCAGCACTATCATAATAACAAAGACACGGACAGAAAGCATATGTAAATTATAACATACAATATTTACATAAGCATTATTTATTAGAAACAATATTTACATAAACATTATTTACATCCAAACTATGGGTTGGACTGAAGATCACTTGGCAGTGACTTCAGTTTCTGTGCATTACTTAACAAAAATCAGTTCACAGAAAAAGTGTACGCCCTAAAGTAGCCTAGTTTTTTTCTAATGCATACCCAATCAAAAAATAATTTACATCTATAGTATGGGTTGCACTGAATATCTTTGGGGACTGGCTTTAGCTTCTGTGCATAACGTACCAAAAAACAGTTTATAACAAAAGTGTACGCACTGAAGATTTTTTGGGCGTTTTATGACAAAATTGGACTAACCAACACCAGAGATGCAAGGTCACTTTTGTTAGTCAGGTTTTCCTTGAGTGATACTTGCACCAGCAACATCTACGACGTCGAGGACTGAGTTGACATTAAATCTGATCGTCAACTTTTTGTTATAGGTGTGATGTGCAGTCCTGAGGAGGAATATGTACTCTTTGTTGCTCCAAAGAGACTGTAGATATTGCGCGTCAATACTTCCATCCTATATATATAGTAAATATTGTAAATAGCATACATATAAATGGATAATGTTCACATAGATTAATAAATAAATTGACCAAATATATGCTTGTTAAATAAATTTCCAGGACTGAGATTTGAATAAAACACAAAGAGGAGAGGGGGGAGCATAATTGGTAGTTGCAAAATATGTAGATGATTTGGCTAATAATAGAGTATTGTTGATAATTTAACATGAGTCAACTGTGATGGTAGTAGCTAAATGAAAGCAGAAGCAAAAGATGGCAGAAAGAGTTGATGACATAAGGTTACCTCTTGTTTGTTGTTGTGCAAATTCATCAAAAAGTTGACGATCAGATTTAATGTCAACTCAGTCCTCGACGTCGTAGATGTTGCTGGTGCAAGTACCACTCAAGGAAAACCTGACTAACAAAAGTGACCTTGCATCTCTGGTGTTGGTTAGTCCAATTTTGTCATAAAACGCCCCAAAAATCTAGTGCGTACACTTTTGTTATAAACTGTTTTTTGGTACGTTAGGCACAGAAGCTAAAGCCAGTCCTCAAAGATCTTCAGTGCAACCCATACTATAGATGTACATTATTTTTTGATTGGGTATGCATTAGAAAAAAACTAGGCTACTTTAGGGCGTACACTTTTTCTGTGAACTGATTTTTGTTAAGTAATGCACAGAAACTGAAGTCACTGCCAAGTGATCTTCAGTCCAACCCATAGCTTGGATGTAAATAATGTTTATGTAAATATTGTTTCTAATAAATAATGCTTATGTAAATATTGTATGTTATAATTTACATATGCTTTCTATCTGTGTCTTTATTATTATGATAGTGCTGATATTTCACAGCCAGTGTGTTTAGCTACCCAAACAGGAAGTTGTACTTCTAATTTTGGGTAGATTTTTGGAGTGGCCATTTGAAAATCAGAGTAGAATCTTTACTTAAAATCATTCCAAAATTTGGTGGAAACATGTTTAGTTGAATTTAGGAAGTCAACGTTGGCCGGTGGGAATATAAGGCTTGGAAGTCACTGTTTTATTCAAAGGCCTGTCGATACATCATTTACTTAGCATAATAGAGGTCATAGAATTTGAAACTACAAAACTCAGGAGCCTGGATCAAATGTGCCAATTCTTACAGTTACATGGTTTTATTTCCCCTGAATAAATAGCACTCTTTGAAGTTAGAGATCAAGCTACGATGAAATGTTCCCTAAATAGGCAAATCAAAAATAGCTGTATGAATTTACTTTGTATTTCACCGCTCTAACATTAATACCCTCAAAGTTAATGGCTTGGCGAGCCATGTGATTAACCTGTAATATACTCTCGGGGCTTCTGTCACGACACAGTTAAATGTCACTGCAAATATTGCAGCTTTGATGGTTTGTACATAAACATAGACTGATAATATATGTAACAGACCAACAAATGTATCTTCTGTTACTGCTCCTTCAGATCCCCTGCCATGTCACTTTGTATTCCACAATTTATGTCCTTAGTAGGGACCCCAATTTAACACCTTGGTTGATTCGGATTTGGCTCTTATTAGTTATGTAATGGAAATATTGCAACTATACACACTATTAGTCTGTCACAGTATTATTTGGATCATTGGGACCTTTATCTCTGACAATATCATGACCTGCACCTTGAATAGCTTAAGATAAATCCTATAACCTTCAAAAACTCGTGAGTTGTACTACACCTCTAATTCAAGCCAGACTATACTTGGCGTAATTATTATATGAATAACATATGGTTGAAAGACTGACAAAGGTGCCCATGCCAGTAGCTTCAGACTTCAATATGAGTTCTTGGAACTTTAGCTAGCTAACAAATACAGAGTGGTTTTAAACTGGGTGACAAGCTTTACTGTCTTATGCAGGGGGTAACAATAGGGCGTACAAATTAAATTTGACGAGGCAATGAGGAGATGACTTATGAAGCGACTAAAGCATGGACTGTGCATAATCTCTTGGAAAAAGATGGACTGTTAAGACTATCATCAGGAAAACATGGACATAATATGCAACCTGGCAGAAGGTATTTGTGTTGTAAACCTTATCAGACCATGAGTCTTGCAATATCATAAATCCACATTATTAAGTATTAACTGATCTAAAATGGTGCTCTTACCTTCCATTTTTTTCCATTACCATTTGCAATATCTTGTACTACTTTTACGCTACAGGATTTCAAAGTTGCACGGCCAGAGGTGTGGCCTTCAGTTTCAGCAAATGAGCTTGGTATATATGGAGATTACGACAATCAGTTTGGAACTCTTCATAGGGATCAGGTGAAATCATCTATAGATATACTTCTATTGCTAATACTCCTGAAAGCCATAACTATCCCTTGTTCTTTTGGTTTTGCATTGCTAGATTATCAAGTTTGATTCTAGATAGTACATTCAACAAATAATCACATCAACCAACAATCTCCAAACTTAGTACAGAGCTCATTCCTAACAAGATGGAAAAAGGAAAACATATACACTGAGTCCTCTGTGCAACCTAATGTTACCAGGAAAGTTCTCTGTCTAGCTACTTCCAAGACTCCTAACTCTAATATTATCTTTTCTTATATATTTCATTATAGCTCACAGCTAAGCTATCAGAACCACCTCCATGTTTATAAGCTAACCAATTCTAGGAAAGGTTCATGCCTATGTAAAAGTCTGTCCTTTCCTGAGTTAATTACATTATAGTTTGAAACTTTACTAATCAACAACACTATAAAGTTTTATTATTGTGTTGTTCACACTGGCAGATCCCAGGCCAACACAAGGGTGGCTACAACCACCGATAACAAAACGAAATATTAATGATTTGATATAATTTGGGATAAAATTTATGGATTTTATATGTATTGGATGAATATAATAGTGTATTGGTTACTCATAATTAGAAGACTTTTAGATCCGTCATTAATTATTGGTGGAATGCACACTGTAAAGTCTTTATATATTTGCCAGCTATTTAGTAGCAAAAGAATAAACCTTTTTAGGAAATAATTGAATAGACTATCCCCTTTTATTCATTATAAAAATAATAACAATGTTCATTTAAATTCTAAAACACCACTACAAGTGTTTGTATTAGGAAACTTGGACAACATCGTTTTTACTATGCTTCTAATCGTAGCTAATGTCAATTAATCCCAACTCAATACTTTTCCTATCCAAGGGGTACCATAAACAACTTTCTGAAATTGAGTGAGATGCAAATTAGATATGAAATAGTATTTCATGAGGAAGATACACAGCATCACATCACTAGGCATGATCATCATTGGATATCCTGGATTTTCAATGAAAACAGTGGAACTATACACACTATTCGTCTGTTACATCATTTTCAGTTTTCTAATTTGATTGTTCCATTTTTCTCATTTGCTACGGTTGATTTGGATTTGTTGCTTACTAATTATAGAATGGAAATAATGGAACTACACGCATTATATGTCTATTATAGTATTTATTACCTTCGTGAGTTACTTTTTTTTCCGAACTTTTCCCATCCTATTATCGATCATCATTTTCACTTTTCTAATTTGATTGTTGCATTTCTTGGTGCATGTCATGAACAGGATTCTTGCCATAATCTTCCTTGCTACTGTATGTTTGCCTTCGCATTTGCGAGTTGCTTCCATTGAGGTACCAATTTCGACATCTACACTCGTCAGTTTGAATTGTGCTACTTTTCTATGTTTTCTTTGTATAGGCAGACTGTAGGTTACACTGTCTTCTTTTAGTAGATTCTCATCTGTTTTTAGTTATGGTTTATGTTTGTTTTTTAAAAGAAAATTGTAATTTTGTGGAACGTCATCAAGTCAAAGGGGCCAAATATGGTGGATTTTCGCTTGCATTTGCTCCAAAACTTATCATAACACTTCCCCGAGATCTTTAGTGGACTTACAATGTTTGTCCCTATGTCCCTATTTTCTTGATTTTATTCTAACTTTTATAGTTTGTTCTCTTTTGTTCCCTAAAAAAAATCATAATAATTGCAAGGATTCTTTAAAAAAAATCAAAATTCTTTCAATAACTACCATTCATAATCAATTTTGGGAGCTGGAATGGAAAAAAAACTTGAAAAATAGGGAGGTATATATATTTTTTTGGATGAAAATAAATATAGATTTGATAGAACTAAAAAACAATTTTGATTTTTTGGAAACCACCATAATACAATCTTCAAAATGGACACAAGCACATGTTTCATTCAATGATCTGCTAGAGCGCTCCATTAACATCTTTTGTGGAATTTGGTTGCTTTCTCCCTTTTTTCAAAGCTTTGTTCCTCAAGAATTTTTTTATACTGCATTTTTTCGGTCTTGAGATTTGATGATATTGGTCGTGTTGACATGTTGAATTAATGGTACTCTAATTCCATTTTTATTGGAATTATTCATGGTTATTGTTCTTTTGGATTTGTTTGACAATCTTGAAAATGGACACGAACACATGCTGGGTTCAATTAGGTCTGTTGGATTCAATTAGTTTTGCTCCTCCAATCCGTTAACATTTCTCTGAGAAATTTGCTTCTTTTGTCCTTTTTTTACAACTTCTGTCAAAGAACTCTATTTTCATAGAATACTTGCTGAACAAGCATATATGAGATTAGTCTATGCCAACACCCCCAGTTCATATGTGTGCCATTTACAATACGTATTATATATATGCAGGACGGAACTGTTGACTTGCAATGTCTATAGTCTCTTTCAAGCAATAGAGCTCAAGTTAAAGATCAAATTTCATGTCAATCAGAGTTGGCTAATAGGTCAGGTCGAGTCGGGTTCGTGTCAAATTTAAACGGGTTCAAAATTCTCCGACCTGAACCTAACTCATTTATTAAACGGGTTAGAAATTGAAACCGTTTACCGTTTAAATTTTAAACGGGTTGACCTTATTTTAACCTGCTTACCCATTTAAGTAAACATGTTAGAATAAAGTTACCCATTTAACCATTAACTCATTTATACAAAACAACTCATTCGAAGATCGAAATAATGACATACCATACTCAACAATTTGCGTGGTAATATAATTCGAGTTATATATATAAGGAGATGACTTTTAATTCATAGTCAAAGATAAATATAATACAATTACAAGTCTTAGGTATATTTCAAAGAGTATTAATTGTAACTTTTACGTAAATTTATTGATAAACAGTATAATTGGGTAACAATTATCGAGTAAATGACTTGCCTATTTAACATGCCTAATTAAACGGGTTAAGTAGATGTTTTTTCGTGTCGAAAATCCTAATCTGAACCTAACCCATTTAATTAAACGGATTTACCGTGTCAACCCGTTTAATTAAACGGGTTGAAAATTTATACCTAAATCCGTTTAATATCGTGCTAGGTTCAGGTCAGTAATCGTGTCGGGTTAGCTTTTCCCAGCTCTAATGTCAATTTAGTCCTTGACATCACGGATGTTACTCCTGCAAATGCCAACCAAGAAGCTCAAGTTAACAAAAGCAAGTTACCATATCCAGCGTCTCTAATAAGGATGATTCCAAATAACTTGACTCCTTCGGTGCCTTCACTTTGTTGTAAATTGTTTCTCGGTTAGTTGTGCAAACAAAAAAAAAAAAAAACAAAAGCCAATCCCTTAAGATGCTTAGTACAACTCATAGTTTAGATATAAATTATCATTTTGATTGGGTATGCACTTCAAAGAATATTTTCAAATTGTGAAAACAGCTTGTGTAAATAATATTTTTATGACATACCCTTCCCATCTTACAAAACTAACAATTTGCAGCCCGTGTAAACACGGGCACCTCCATCTAGTGTTGCATAGCTGACTTTCTGTTAATTAATATAGGGCATACTTAGAAAGTTTTCTTATTTGTATAAAGCTCTCATACAAAAAGAATGGGGGCAGAGAGAAAAGAAAAGAAAAAAAGCATCGACAACATATCACACAGCAAACCAACAAAATAAATCATTGAGGGTACTTACAACAAAATAAAGCATCAACATATCACACAGCAAAGCAACATAATTTCATGAAATAATCAACAGTTTTCTATGTTAATCACTCAGCAAAGCATCATTAAGCATGTCTTCTACATGAGCTGGAGCTGTTGCAAGTCCAAAGAAGAACTCTGTTTCCCCTTCTGAACAGAATTAAAAGAAGACACATACTGTCTGAGTGTCAGTAAGCAATATAGGACATCTGGTGGCCAAGAATAAAATCTCTGCACACATATGAATGCAGGGTATTTAACTGTAAGTGGCTAACTGTGTCCCATTCACAGGTACCTGGTAAAAGGTTGAAGCTACCTCTATGGCTAATCATCCTCTTCTCCAGCCCCCCGGGCAGGAGAACACATAAGGTTTTCGGGATAGAGAATCCAGCTTCAATTTTACGACAGATCTGTGAACAGAAATTGATATCATACAATGGCTCTATCATTTAATTACCTCTCCTAAATCAAGTCAAAACCCATGTTAATTAAACTTAGTTAGAGTCAACTTTAGTTAGTTGCCGGAGAAGAAAAAATTTGACCGGAAAATACTCTATAAATAATTACCATAAAGATAAGGGGACTCCATAATCAGTTTCTAAATTATGGGGTCCTGAAAATTATTTCCACAAAAAGATGGGTACTCCAGCGTCATTTTTTGCTATAAATTTCTCAATATATGTTATGATTTATTATGTGAAACTAGTACCATTATATTCATAGTGAAAAAATACTTTCATAAAACTATAGCTTTACAATTTTTTCGAAAACATATTGTTAGAAAATGAGGGTTGACATCGCAACATATAAGCACTTTCTTGATCACGATTTGGTTCATTAGGGCACTTGTCAACACTAAATAAACTGCTCGATAATTTAGTTGTGAAGGTACATTCCACATCCACAACTATTTCATAGTTTGATATAAGCACATTCAAAGACACTGCATGCTTACCTCTCATCTACAGTACAAAGGCAAGTCTCTGCCAGAGAACCCGATATCATTTCTGCAACTTTCTGACTCCTCTTCGAAAAATGAACGAATGGCAACCTAATTAGATAAACTGCTCGATAATTTAGTTCTGACTTTCGTCGTTAGGGTCGACTAATTTGTCGTTCATCAGAGACGGACCGCTTTCTTGGACAGCCGAGGGCTCAAATCTGGCCTTAGATATGCTGCGAGGCTTGACACCTTTTTCTTCACGGCTTTGCTCTGGGATCCATCGACGTATTGTTCGCTCTTCGATTTCAAAGCTGTTCAATGTTCAAACATGTTGGAGAATCGGCCTCACTGTCGTTGCTAAGAACATGCAAAACCACCAAAGTCTTGGCAACGCCACCAGCAAGTCGGACAGTACAGTACATGTCGGACCACGCCCTCAACCGTGCATCTGAATTAGAATTCCTGTCTGACAGGACAAGAATAGCATACTCTGAGTGGACCAATGCAGGGTGATGGCGATATGCAACATAGTCAACGCCATACTGGGATCCTGATCTAACAACCCAATTCTTCGCTCGCAGATGAGAATAAGCCTTGTAAAGTTCCGGGAACATTTCTACCCTTGCGCTCATGTAATCCCACAGTCGTGCGTCAGTTTTCACAATACCATCATTTCCCACAATATTCAAGCACCTCATGGTGTGGCACAAGTAAAAGGCTTCTTCTAGACCCAGTTCGTACCATTGCTTGTCCCTCTCGCTTGTGATGACTAGACGGCCAAAACATGCGCGGTTTAGAAGCTCAAATTGTTCTGGGTCTGCTTCAAGAAGAACGCTGCCTCCTGATATCAGTGCCTTTGGACCAGATAAGGTTAGAGATGATTGAAGTGTTGATACTATTTTGGACATGGGTTCCGCAAGGGCTTTCGCTTCTGAACCCTTCCCTTTCCATCTCGGACCCATGAAGCTCTCTCTTTTTGAAGAAGGAATCGCCTCACAGAGCTATCTATGGCTTTATGCTGCACTATCATCCAAACTGAACTGCACAGCTTTCTGAGAACAGCAACCTGGTCCTTGGGAGAGAACTCAATGCTTCAACACCAAGCTGAAATCAATTGGCACTAAGGAAAAATCAATGTCTACATCTGTCTCTTATTCCCTCCTCTCTACATCCAGATAAAACATAAAAAAACGTCCATCGTTACAACTCATAAAGAAAATTATGTTTACCATACAACTGCCCCTACCCTCTATTGCCCGTCAGAAAGAAACAAAAAGAGGGGGGTATTGTCGTATTGACCACAATACACCGCTCACTCAGAAAAACACCTTGCTATCTTTAAAGCATGAACAATAGTAAAGGCAAGGGCATATAGTAGTAGTACTATTGTACTACATAAGGCTCCATGGACATCGTCACTTTCAAGCCAATATGCATAATCAAGTACCATCAAAATTTGGACTATTTTGCATGTTCAATCTCTAGTATGTGAAGAGGTTAAACGAAACAATTTTTTACTAATTGAAATGTTATTGATTCAGTAAGTACACAAACATCACAAAGGAAAAAAGTCAAAAACAATCTAAAAAAATATCACCCGGATCAGCGCCATTCCTTCTCTCTAAAATTTTGGCTTACTACATGGGGAAAGGAGGATACAAATTAAATATAACGCATACTCAAGATAAGCATCTCAAGCACAAAGAGTTTGTGCTCAAACCAAACAATCATAAAGTTCTTACGAGCAACTGAGCTCGTTGATTCTAAGCAAAATCGATTGCCAAGAATCGCAGTGAACCTAGAAGCTCAAACAGACAAAGCAAAGCTGCCTGGAAACTATTTTTCTTCCAATCTTCTTGCAGTCACAGTTTAACCTCCAATTGAATTGACATTGATGTTGTCTGCTAACGAGTCCAGCACAGACAACAGAGGTTCTTAATTTTTGGGTCTCACAACATATTCAGAGCCTCGAATACGAGGTACTACGATAGGCGTTCCTCGAACCTTCTCCAGAGCAAAACTTATTCTCAGTGGACGCCCTAGTAGTGCCTTACCATCCATGGCATCTTTTGCAGTTTTTGCATCATCACCCTTCGAAAAATAAACAAACCCAAAGCCTCTAGATCTACCTGTAGCCTTATCATACATTATCCTCACTTCTGTCACCTCGCCAAAATTAGAGAAAGCATCCAGCAAAGACCTCTCGTCAACAGACCATGACAAACCGGCAACAAAGAGCTTATTATTAGTAGGTGTTGGGACAGAAGATGAAGGTGAACAACAGAAGCGAAATGTTGGCATAGGATTACTGGAAGCAGCCAGCGCTGTTCTTGCAAGCATTGTTAGCCTGTTCATTCTCTCGCTGATGAATGCCAAATGCCTTCCCTGTTCAATTAGTATCTATAAGCTTTAAATTGCTCGCTTCAACTTAAAGTCAAGAAACATTAGTTTTGGATGCTTAAAAGAAATTTTAGAGTTGAAGGCCAGATTTTTCTAACAAGTTTAGAAGCGTACTCTGGATCCTCTCTTCCTCAGCCTCCACCGTAGACATATTATTATCATGGTTTACTCCTTCTAATGGAAACTTTACAGCAGAAAAAAATTGTGTTTGCCTAAACCCTCCCATTCAACATGTTGGGGCCTAAATGCACTACAATAAAATTTCAAGCAAGTAGGGATACAGGGCAGCCGCCCGGCAGCGCATATGCACTGATTTAACTGCAGATAACATACCCAAGTTATACTCATGGCCAAAGCATCAAGCTCCTCTACCTTTAACTATTAGACTATGATCCAGAGCATTTACAATTAACTCCAAAGAACTAGGTAAACAAACTAAAATAGGCATGGAACATCTGTTATAATTTGTCCTAGTACTACAGTACTAGCTTGAAGCAACGACTACTCACTGGTACCGATTGCATCAACAGGAAGTTGGAAAATTATACGACAACAGGAGAGAAAACCAAAACAAATAACCAGATTTCACCTCAAGCATTTTCATCAAACATATGGCAGGCATGATGATATCAACAGTGTCCATAGCAACAGACAGCTAGGGATAATTACATCAATTCGCCATACCAAGTGCAACATCAAAAGGTGATCATCGTTCCATTCACAACACACCCACCTTCATACGGATATCAAGGAGATGGGCAGTGAAGAAAGTTCCATGCTTCAAACAAGTCAAACAGAATCTTAAATTTTCACCCACATCAAAGAAGAAAACACAACCAAACAGTGGTGGATCTAGGCCATGAGATTAGAAGTGTCCCTTTATAATATTCATCACACACTAAAAAGTAATTCCCACCCCTGTAATTCACAAAACCCACTAGTTCATCAATTCTTTTCAGTAAAATCAATGATATTGTCATGATTTTACTGAAAAACTTATTTATAAACTAGTGGATTTCTGTAAAATCATGACATATATCCACCTCTGTACATCAAGATAATAACACAGCATACATACAAACTTGCAATGATCCACACTTCAACAAATAACAATCTTCACTTGATTTGATGTAGTTGATTTGAAGTCATCTAAAATCTAATGGTTACCATTCAGGGTAGCACTAACTAATTTACATACTTTTGTGAAGGCGATTAGGCATAATTACTTGTGCATACATGTCAGGGGCGGAGCCAAGGTGGGTTCACGTGGGGTCATGTGACCCCTCTTTTTGGAAAAGAGATAACAATATTTTCATCTTTTATACGAACAAGTACTTATATAAAATTTAAAAAAATTTAAAAAAATTTATGTACATTAGCAATATATTACATATACACTATGTTATATATCATAGACATTTTAATATTATGGTTTATGAATCGTTCGTATTTAAATTTTAATATTAGTTTTTGGATGTTACTAATTAGATGTAAACTTTCAAGTACTCATGACTTTAAATTTGACCCCGCTTAATTTAGTTTCTGGATTCGCCATCCATTAATGTCTAAAGAATGTACCAAACAGCAAGCATAAGTAAACTAATGCTCCGCCATTCACTGTCAGATTAATCATAGCATCAAAATCTCTTGATAATTATCCATGCCAACTTCAAATTGAGTCACCAATTCTCACCATAACTGACAATTCCAAACCAGATATTAGGATTTTAATATTTGAACTTCAAATCTCAATCTCACAATCTGATTGTAAATCATCCCAAATAACTACTAAAATGAAAGGTATAATATTTACAAATTGCACACAAAAAAGACTATATTAAGAAGTAAGAAGTAAGAAGAATAGAAAGAAAGACAGAAGAAATAAACTCACGGTGTGATGGACTCCGCTCAGTCCGGCGGGGGGCGGCGGCGGCGGCGAACGAGCACTGCAGTGTCGGGGTGAGGGACAGCACAGCAGGGTAGAAAAGATGAAATTAGGGAACTCAGATGCGTCAGTTGACTAGTTGAGTAAAGTTAGAGACAAACCAAAAATTGTACCCCGATACCCCATGCCCTCGTCATTGGTTAGATTACTTTCAAGACACTGATGGATAAATTAGAATAAATTGAGATAAATTTTTTTTTTTTTGGGAAATTGTATTTTAAGAGTGATTTTTTTTTGAAATTGTGTTAGGTTTTGATACTCCCTTTGTCCCAAATTAATTGACATTTTGACTAAATTTTGACCGTTAATTATTCATCAATTACAATGAGTTACAATATGAAACTACCTCCATTGTAATTTTTAATAAAACATCTTTCTAATGACGGTAATTTCATATTGGTACTCATTGTAATTTGTTAGTAATTAGTATTTAGCCCAATGTCAATTAATTTGGGACGGAGGGAGTATATTTAGATAAGTTATGATAAGTTTGGAGAGTTGTATTTTACCTAACCAAATTGCATAGCCTCTATCTTGGTGCCAAATTATTTTCAAGTATTAAGTATTTATTTTAAAGTGATAATCCCGTAGAAAATGGTTATGGTCAAAATTATAGTTGAGGTTAAATTAGTAAATCTACAAATTTTATTGGATTTTGATTACTTTTTTTCGGATTGTCACATTAGTAGGTAGCACAACAGGCCTTGTTGAAATGATTTTAAGTGAATTTAAAAGAGGCATTTTCCAATTTGGAAGATCATGTTGTCGTCCTGTACAAATAAAAAGAGAACCTATGAACTTAAGTATAAAAAAATAACAGGATTATAATATATTCAATATTTGAATAGCATTATTCTGCTTTTGTGGATACCTTCAGCTACACAGAGATTATTGCGTGTGACATTAGGATTAGCACACTGAGACGATGATCCTGTAAATGTTGTGTCACATTATGCTCAAGGTAACAGCTTGCAAATTATAAGTTGATAGGCATGAACTAATACAAATCTAATTTTGTTGTTACCTATTTCAAAAGTGTTGTAAATCGTTGTGGAAGTCTTGTCCTTACTAAGGATAGGAAGAGCAGATTGTTGGGTTTCTGTATATTTGGAAATATAGAGATATAAGTTAGAAAACATGGACCAGGATTTCCTAAGTCGTCACAGTAATAACAGAAGACACTAATTAGTTACCTGGAAATTGAGGGCTCTGTATAACAATGCTAGGTCCATAATTAGTCTTGCTTTTTGTATCTTGTGATTTAGAAGAGGATTTTGATATTTGCATTGGCTCTGTTTTTTGGATATTTAAATTAGATAGTGTTTTCCTTCTACGGTATGCTTCTCTATTCTTTTTGCGTAGTTCTTCCTTTTTTTCTTCAGACAATGTAGAGTACCATGTTCTTTTTTTGGGATTTATATGTGGTTGTTGCCAAGGAATAGAAGCAACACTCTCCTGACCATTTGATGGACCTAATAAATAGCTAATTAGTAAACCGATAAATATTGGAAAATACTATTCGTAGTGTGAAAATAATTGTACTGGCCAATACCTGGTACATTCTTCAAACGTGAGTTTTCTGGGCCAGCATTTTTGTTGTGTGAGGAATCTTGTATTTGTTTTGAGTTAGTTTGGCTTACTTTCTTCTTTGGCAGCGAAATCTCTGTGATTTGTTTATTTGAGTATTTGTTTTGGTTAATGTCCATGTGGAATGTGTCTGAAAAGTTTGAAAAAGTTAAGTTATATGACTTGTAATAAAGTGCTTGTTCTACTACCATTTTGTTAAACACGATGGCTAAACCTATACAGTTATCTACAAAGTATAATGGATGGAGACTTATAATACAACAATCAATCGATTAAAATAAAGCAAATAATATGGAAACTAAAACATATACAAGATAATCTTGATTAATAAAAATAAGTAAATAATGCGGAATGTATAATCCAATCACTTTAATTAATATACATGAACTCGGCATAGTAAATAGTCAGTAAAAAGCTGACGTTG
The DNA here is from genome assembly GCA_029582165.1 of Portulaca oleracea. Lineage (NCBI taxonomy): Eukaryota > Viridiplantae > Streptophyta > Magnoliopsida > Caryophyllales > Portulacaceae > Portulaca > Portulaca oleracea. Next base: position 16,402,661 of record CM055869.1, on the reverse strand, counting down.
ATAATAGCGGAATTGTAATATTGTGGCTTACTCTAGGATGGATCGCTTGTTGTTTTTCGTCATGTGGTATATCACATCGACGGCGTTTGCTTGAATCTTTATAACTATAGTCATCCATATCAACAGTTTCTAAAACGTGATGAGGGAAAGGTGTTGTTTAGGAGGGCCAAAAGTACCGAAAAAAAATTCTATTTCAAGTCTGGTCATTTAGTTTCTTTAACTACCAAATTTCTAATATGCATATGAAAAAATATTTCCTTTAACAACCAAAAATAAACCACGACTAAAAATATATGTGAATGTATTAACGATCAACAAAAATAATACTCTTGTATAACGTGCATAATTTTCACGCAATCAATATTGGAGATGCATTTGTCTATGAAAGAATAGAGGTCAAAATTGATACCTCAATGGAAACAGCAAGCAAATGCCAAGACCAACAGATAGTAGCAGCGAAGATTGCAGCAAGAACAACGGCGATGACGTCACCTGTAATCGAATTAGAAAAGTGATACTGATGAGCAGAAATAGGAAGGAAAAGGTTGGGGGCAAGAAATAACCAACCGAGCGAATAAATACTACGATAAGCTAATAGAGTGTGTAAGACAATAATAACAAAGAGTGTGTCGACCACGTGAAGTATAATTAATGCAAGTTGAATCAAGAAATTACTACGGAAATAACTGACAAAGGGAATAAAATCTCAAGGAAATTACTATGGAAGGTCATGACTGAATTTCTTCACATTCAAAAAAAGGAAAACAACTTTGCTAACAATTACTTATTTTGTAGTTTTTGTTTGCACTCCTTCTATCCCGAAAAAATCGTAGTTAATTGAAGAAAATGACTCCAGAAAAAATGAAATCAATTAGTTATAGGTTATTCCTGATATATAATAACCCAAAAGGTGTTGAATGTGAGGCAATTAGGAAATCCATGACCATTTCTTCTGAGAAAAGAAAACATTATATCATATATTATTCATGATATGTAATAACCCAAAAGGTTTTCAATGTGAGGCAATTAGGAAATCCAAGATCATTGTCACAAGTTGAGAAAAATGATAGGTGGGAATTACAGGATCATTTCATTTTTCATTAATACCACAAAAGCCATCCCCTAGTATTTGAGCTATGAGAGGGAAGTGCAATTTTGTTATTTTACAAAGGTAGTATTAGGTGAATTTGTGAGGATTAGTGACAGATGCCTATTTGCAGTAATTTTAAGATATATCAAAGTATTGATTATGTGAAGTTACTGTGTGGAATCACGGTTGCTTTTGTGTTGCATTTTAGGAATTTGGGTTGTACATAAACTCTTCGCTACAAACTCGGTATCCTGAAACTTTGACATAGGAATTTGGGTTGTACATAAACTCTTCGCTACAAACTCGGTATCCTAAAATTTTGTCATTTCGTTTTTAGGTGTGTGAGAAGTAGAAGACAAATATATAGAATTAGTTCTCTGAAAGTCACGTTGATCACATTAAGAATATAAGCTGCAAGCAGTTTGATTTTCGTAAAAACAAGATTGCTGCCAAATTTGATTCTATTTATTTTAACAAGGGTTCGTTGGAAGCTGCTTATTTAGCTACAGGGTCTGTTCTAGAGGTAAAGTTTTTTGGTAAAGCTGAACATGAAATTGGTTTGTTTATTTGTTACCCACTGCCATGGTTTATTATTTGTTAGAGAAAAAGTGAGTAGCAAGGTAACAGCGGAAGCGAATAATAGAATCAAAAACGAGATGACGGATATTACGACAAAATTTAGGAACGAAAAATAAGCGATAAAATCAAACACCAGAATTACGTGGGAAACCGAAGATCTCGGAGAAAAACTCACGGACGGCGACAGCCAGAAAATAATCCACTATGAGAAAGGAGGAGTACAACCTGATCACTATCACAGGGTGTGATGCGATCCACAAAGGAGATTACAATAACAATCTCTCAACACTCAACTCACAATCTCTCAGGATACACTGGGGAAAATATTGGTGAGACCCCTTTCTCTCTCAATATTTTCTCTCTCTCTAGCTCTCTGTGTGTTTTCGATGTGTTTTTGGTGGAGAAACATGCACCCTATTTATAGGGAGAACTCCCTATAACCTAACTTGACTCCCACTCCAAATAGATTTAGAATCTAATACAATTAGGAAACCCAACACAATAAGGAAACCTAAATAATATCCTAATACAATTAGGAAACAAATAATTGTGAGATCAAGAGATTTGGTGATTTTAGGACACTTTCCTAACAAACTCCACCTTGGACTAAAATCAACGAATCATCGATCCAAATAAACATCTTGACTGTCGCCATCAACACGCCCCTCCGCAGGGCGTGGCACTTGCAGGCTCTCACATGCTTAGAACACCAACTAAGTCCAAACAATGTTCGAACTTAGCTATAGATAGAGGCTGGTTAACATGTTGCAGGATTATCAGTATGAACCTTCTTCACCACGATCTCTCCTGCGAATCAGATGTATCTCGATGAAGTGATACGTGACGCTTATATGCTTGGTCATCGAATGATAAGTGTCATTCTTTGTCGATGTATAGCACTGATCGTTCAGATAAACCACGGCCTCGCCGTGGTACTCAAGCTCCATGACCAATCCTCAACCGGATGGCCTCCTTCACTCCTTCCGTTGCAACAATATATTCAGCCTCCAGTAGTAGACGAGTGCTATAGATTGAAGTGAAGCTTTCAAGATATTGCTCCTCCACATGATGAACACATACCACGAAATTGGCGTCTCCTATCCGGATCTCCACCATAATCAAGATCAACATAACTCGCAACATCGACGTTGCGGCACTACCTCTATCATACAGATGCCCTTCTCCAAAGTACCCTTTACATAGCGAAGGATCCACTTCACTCCTTCCCAATGCTCCTTCCCGGATTCTCGCATATATCTACTCACCACACTAACTGCATGGGACAGGTCATGTCTAGTACACACCATAGCATACATCAAACTACCAACAGCACTAGCATAGGGAATATTAGACATCCTCCTTACCTCCAAATCAGATTTAGGATGCTTCTCACGCATAACTTGAAGTGTGCAATAAAGGAGTTGAATCGCTACAATTTCTCATGTTGAATCATCAACACCTTCTCCATATATTTCTTCCGAGACAGAACAACTTCCGCTTTCTATCCCTTTAGATCTCCATACCCAAAATCTTCTTCGCTCGAGGTCTTTCATCTCAAACTGATTGAGTTGAGATTTCAGCTTCTTTATTAGTGACATGTCCCTGGAGGCAATCAACATGTCATCCACATACAATAATAAATAAATGAAAGACCTTTCTTCAAATTGCCTGTAGTACACACAATTATCATAGTGACTTCTTTGTGTACCCTTGCCCTACCATAAAGGTATCAAACCTTTTATGCCACTGCCCGGGTGCCTGTTTAAGTCCATACAAGGACTTTCTCAATCATACTGTTCGCCTTGCAGAACGATGAAACCCTCGTCGCCTCATATATATTTCCTCCTCCATTTCGCCATGGAGGAAAGCATCTTGACATCAAGTTGCTCCAACTCCAAATCAAATAGAGCAACAAAGGCAAGCAAGGTGCGGATCGACGTATGCCTCACGACTGGCGAGAATACTTCGTTGTAGTCGATTCCTTCTTTCTGGTTGCAACCCCTTACCACTAATCGGCCTTCCACCTTGCACTTTCTACACCAGGATACCTTCCTTTCTCTTGTACACCCACTTCAAGAAGAGCTCGTCTCCCTTCATGCAACTCAAATAGCTACCATGTATGATATTTCTGCAGACTCTCCATCTCCTCTTGCATAGCTCCTATCCACCTGAGGCATTCGGACAAGAGATGGCCTCTGATAGGTAGAAGGTTCAGACCTTCAGAGTCTCCTGCAACACTCAACGCATAAGCAATCATAGCATCATCTTCTTCAGTATATCTCGCTGGTCTCCTGATCTCACTCCTGGGACGATCTCTATCTATGCATGGTTGTTCCTCCACCCGAGGAACATTCGTCTCAATCTCGTGCTCATCAACTGAGTTGGTTCAGAGCATCGATACTTTGCTCGATTGCAGTTCCAAAGACTCCACCGAGCTGCTCCACCTCGAACACCATTCTTCCCGCATCCTTCTCCCGATTTCCTGCATCATCAAGTACCAGTAGATTCCATTCCGATAACATAGCAGTTTCATTAAAGGTTACATCTCTAGACTGAATAACTTTCATCAAATCAGGACACCACATTCTATATCCCTTAGACTCAGACCCCTAACCTAGAAACATGCATTTAACAGCCCTGGGAGACAGTTTCCCATCATTCACATGGACATATACAGGACATCCAAAAATTCTCAAATTAGAATAATTAACTGGATTATCTGTCCATACTTCCTCCGAATCGGTATTCGATAGAGGCATGAGGTGATCTGCAAGAGAAGCGGCAATAGATATCATCTCTGCCCAGAACGATTTGTTCTTCCAAAGCCCTGCATTCGAGAGCATGCAACGGGCTTTCTCCAAGAGTGTCCTGTTGATTCTCTCGGCTACCCCGTTTTGCTGAGGCTTACCCACCAAGGTTCGATGCCTCGCAATCCCATGCTCCTCGCAGAATTCAGTAAATTCAGAATCAACAAACTCCAACCCATTGTCAGTCCTGGTTCTCCACCAAAGCTTTGAACTTCTTGAAATATGAGAATGCCTCATTCTTGTGCCGCAGGAAAAAAACCCAAGTCTTCCTCGAGAAGTCATCCACGAATGTCAACATGTAGCGCTTGCCACCCAGTGATGGCACTCTAGCAGGACCCCACAAATCTGAATGAATATAATCAAAGATCCCTGTTGTTGTATGTTTAGCCCTTGAAAAGCTAACCTCTTCTTGCTTTCCCGTAGACACAGTGATCGCAAAACTCCAACTCGATCTTTGCGCCTTCAAGGTATCCCTTCGCTCAACATTGACATTCTCTTCTCGCCTCGTGACCTAGTCTCATGTGCCACGCTTTTGTCTTTGTCGGACTCATCAAGATTTAGGATCGCCAGCAGATCCTCGCATGAGACCCTGCAGAATGTATAGACCGCCTTCCCGATTCTCTTCATAAGAACCATGGAACCCCGCACACTTTCAAAACACCATCTTCTCCTTTTGTACTGCGCACTGCTAGCTTCAAGAGTACCCAAAGAAATTAAATTTCGAGTCATGTTAGGGATATGACGAACCTCCTTGAGAGTTCTAATGATGCCATCATGAGTCTTGATTTTGATGCTACCGATTCCTCGCAACCTTGCAGCCGTGTCGTTACCCATGACTACGACCCGGTGTCAACACTCTCATAAGACTCGAACCACCCTTATGAGGACACATATGATAGGTGCACCGTGTCAAGAACCCACTCATCTCTAGCTATCCTACTCGATGTGGTAGCCAAGGCATCATCCGTAACTACAAACCCATCACCATCCGACTCGGACTCTACGCTTTGAGGTACCAGTTTGGTGTGATTATCCTTACCCTCCCGCTCGGTCTCTCTGTTTGCCCAATGCCTCTCTCTATATGCCCCATCTTACTACAGAGTTACACTTCTTATTATTGTGAGGATTCCTAGACTTTGAGCGGTGTTTAGACCTCCTCTAGACCCGTTTCCCTTACGTTCGATTTCTACCCCTTACAACCATAGCATCACCACCTGGTCATCACCATCGGTATCAAGTTTCTCCTTAGACAAGAAACTAGCCTTTACTTCACTAAGGTTAAGGTCACCATGATTCCCATACAACATGATTTCCTTAAATTGTTTATGTGAAGCGGTAGGACGTAATTAAATGAAAAGCCTTATCCTCATCAAGTGTTTTATATCCATTGATTCCAATTCAAGAATAATAGAATCAAATTCACTAAGATGTTCTGAATAGAAGTACCTTGGGGCATCTTCAACTGTAGAATTTCTCCTTCATTCGGTACTTATGCGACTCTTCGACATGTACAACTCTTCCATTGGTCCAGAGCACCCGAGGTTTCTCGATATGCATCACCTCTCTCTGAATGTGCTCGCCAAGCACACCAATCCTCGCAGTCTTATCTTCAAGCTTCTTCCACTCCTTGAGTCGATTCCCTTGATATCCTTCTCCGAGTTTTGGAATTCATCATCGCCATTGTCGCATCGGTCTTACGTGGGATACTCAATCACATCCCATAACCCGTGCTGAATCAGGACCACCTTCATCTGCAGTCTCCACATAGTAAAACTCCTCGTTCCATCAAATTTTGGAATATCACACTTCATGATTGAAGCCATCTCCACCTTGCTCTGATACCACTTGTTAGAGAAAAGTGAGTAGCAAGGTAACAGCGGAAGCGAATAATAGAATCGAAAACGAGATGACGGATATTACGACAAAATTTAGGAACGAAAAATAAGCGATAAAATCAAACACCAGAATTACGTGGGAAACCAAAGATCTCGAAGAAAAACCCACGGACGGCGACAACCATAAAATAATCCACTATGAGAAAGGAGGAGTACAACCTGATCACTATCACAGGGTGTGATGCGATCCACAAAGGAGATTACAATAACAATCTCTCAACACTCAACTCACAATCTCTTAGGATGCATTGGGGAAAATATTGGTGAGACCCCTTTCTCTCTCAATATTTTCTCTCTCTCTAGCTCTCTGTGTTTTTCGATGTGTTTTTGGTGGAGAAACATGCACCCTATTTATAGGGAGAACTCCCTATAACCTAACTTGACTCCCACTCCAAATAGATTTAGAATCTAATACAATTAGGAAACCCAACACAATAAGGAAACCTAAATAATATCCTAATACAATTAGGAAACAAATAATTGTGAGATCAAGAGATTTGGTGATTTTAGGACACTTTCCTAACATTATTATATAATGTGTGTTATGAATTTTGTCTCCCAAATTTTGGATGTAATGTCTACCAGTTACAATTAGGCTCCTCGCCATGAACTTCATCCACAGGGAAGAAACCAAACAAATAGAATTAGGTCCAAGACACTAAGCTAATCTTATTGGCTGCCTGTATCTGTCCATTTTCTCTTAATCAGATCTAACTTAATGAAGAACAACTTCTTTGCAAATTAAGGGCAACGCTTTATACATGTTATTTATCGATGAGCTGCCTATGCAGAGGTTCATATTTGTTTTGTATGGCTCTCTATGACATTAATGTTTGTGATCAAGATTTTCCAGTCCTGAATCAAGAAAATTGTGACAGTAATTGTCATAAGGGAGTTGAAAAAAACAAGAGGGGAAAAAAGATGATCGTTATTTTCATAAGCTGAAATCTTAGAGGCAGAAATATGGACATTTCTTCTCCGAAAATCAGAAGAATTACTACCAAGAAGACACCTTATCAAGTAGCCTTTTGAATTATAGGAATAGGAAAGCTTGTAAGAGGTATAATCAATCGAAAAAGAAGAGGTTGTCAATCTCAATAGTGACTTCTTTTCTTAAGCTAAGGTAAGAGTTACAGTTAGGGTTACAGTATTTTTTTTAGTATTGTTGTGATTAGCAACAAAAATCGAAGCTGTTCAAATGTAGGTTGGAATCCAAAGAAGTAAAGATGTAAAGAAAGAAGGGAGTGGTGAATGGGGTTTTGCTATACTTGATAGCATGTTCATTAGCAACTTCAATGTACAGAGGCAGAAAAGCCTAACCTAATGTACTGCTATATCGGGAGAGGTAGGTACCAAAGCTCAAGGTACAACCCAAGACCACAGGCCCACTATTTCAAAGTTACAGCTTGGGTGGCGGATCTGGCGAGCGGACGAATTTACCAAGCAAGCTGGCAACTCCTTAGCAATGACAACAACAATTTGCTTTTATATTGGAGGTTATATAATGTATGTGTGTGTTTTGGTTAGCGAAGATTCTCAATCATATAATAATATACAATCTCAACGAGAAAATCAAAATTACAATAAAGCTGATTTGATTCAAAACACATGAAATGAATGAAGAACTCAGCACACAAACAGTGTCCTTTCTTTTAGGATTAAAATCAAATATGGGTAATTAAATCATAGTTGATAACAATCAAAATTGAACACAATCAAAATCACAGTTGGGAAACATGGATAACCAAATCAAAATACAGACCAACATGGTAAGATCAGAACATCTTAAATCATCAATAATATTGAATCAATCTAAAACATAAACAAACAATAGGGCAAATTCAATCAAATCAGCATGTAATCAGACATTCCCATATGAGATTTGGGGCAAAAGAATATATGAACTTTGTGATTTAGCTGATTACTAATCAAAGATGAATTGTTCTATACAACCCACTACGGAAAAAATTGAACACAAACATCCAGATCATGCTTTCTACACATAAGTTATAACCAGATCAAGAAGATTGAAAGAGAAGCTAAAAACCTAGAGTCAAACCATAAGATGCCTATGAAAACCACTCCATTAAAAAAAAAAGGGGGGGTAAAAGCATGTAAAAGCCGAGAAAGAACTCTTTACAACAAAATTCTATATTCAAGTAAAAACTGCATCATCATGGTAATTAGTAATTACATTTGAATTATATTTGGAAGCAATTCATCAAGCATTAAAACCAAAAGCATTGTGAAGCAACAATGCAACACAAGCAAGTCTACATTTTTCAATTGAGAAATATGAAAAGATCTTCTTTCTCTTCTTAGTCCTTACTTGTTGCTTCTTAGTTCTATACTTTTATCCCTCTGTTTTACTGCTGTTTGCAAATTTTTACCCAATGGAATTTGCCTAGGTTGCCACTAAAATCCATGTTCCTGTGACGTACACTATGACAATGCGCTGATTTTCAGTCTGAAAATGCTGCAGTTGCTTTTCTTTTTTTCGCCCTGAATTTCTGATTATAGGCTCCTTATTTACTACTCGAAAATTTTGATTCTTGATACTTTTTCATGTTTCTTGAGGTTTAATTCACTGTCAATTTAAGCTGTTGTGGTTGCCTTTTATATGCAACAGGTTTATAAGGAATCAAATTTAATTAATTCTCCATGTTTTTTGACCCACAGTTCAATGTTTGTTACAATACAAATGAACCAAGTAAAGTTTCTAAAGGCATCTCTTGAAAGGAAGACAAAATTTGGGTAATAGTTTCGGCATTTGCATTATTGCATTATGTTAAGTTTGTATGAGATTGTCATTAAAAAAAAAAAAAACTGAGTGAAGGGTCTAACTATTAACCCCTGAAGTTAATTGACAAGTGAAGGCTCTTCATTTCTGTGTGCCCTTGTTCTTATAGGGAAGGGGGGGTCTTTGGATATTACTTCCTGTGGTTTGTCTCGATCAAACCCTCCTTTCCAACTATTTCAATTACAGATAACTAATCATATCAGTCGATCTTTCACAACGTAAAACCCCTTTGCACAGAAAAAAACAGGGATTTTCATAATAATATAAAACCCTAATAGTAGTGTTTAATTAGTCAGATTAGAGGGAAAGGAGGTGTTTGCATATCTCTTCCTGTGATTTGTGTCGATCAAATCCTCGTCTCCAACGATTTCAATCACAGATAATTAATCAGTAATAGTACCCAGATCATGTTACAAACGGATTCAGACTCCCGAAATCATATGAATCTATTTTTTTAAAATCAACTCGTTTTGCCCGGAAAAAAAAACCGGGGATTTTCAGAAGAACATAAAACCCTAATTCAACAGCAGCATCAATTAAGAAACACAGAAACCTAATTTCAGAGAGGATAAAATTGAAGAACACAAAACCCTAATTTAAAGAACATCAATTTTCCAGAATCTTGAGACAAGAAAACCCTAATTCAACAACAACATCAATTGAGAAACACAGAAACCTAATTTGAGAGAGGATAAAATTAAAGAACACATAACCCTAATTCAAAGAACATCAATTTTTTCAGAAACCTGAGACAAGATGGAATTGAAGAACACATACCTCACAAAACCATCCAAAGATCTCCTTGTTTGCTTCTGAGAACAACAGCCGCAAATTTAAGCGGTGGACAATCCATAAGACAGCCTTCACAAGCGAAGAGAACAAGGAAACGTGGTGAACAGCAAAGACAAGCAGGTGTCGAACAGCAGTTGTGGATGCATGCAATTGGACCGCTGTGAAAATAATAGAGAAGGGTCTTGGCGTCATTCTTCCAGCAGAGGCAAGCAGGCAGCTAGCCAGAGGAGGAGGAAGGAGGACGGGAAGCAGACAGCCACAGGAGGAAAGCAAGCAGCCAAGCAGGTGTCGTGTGATGCCTGCTTGCTTGCTTATTCCCCCTTTTACTATTAGTAAAGGAAAGGATAAAGGATATACTAGTTTCTTTTTACCCATGTGAGGCACAATATAGTTTTATTAATTTACATAAAGTTATTTTTAAGATTAAATTATAATAAAAATGAATCTATATCTAGTAATTAATATCATTGATAGCAAAATCCACTTAGACTAAAGTTGGGTAAATTGTATTGTAGGCTGATTAGATCAACAATATTGAATGGAGAAGAGCATTGAAGAATTAAGAAGATACATTATCAGAGGTTGAATGTGGCGGGGATGGGATGATGAGGTGGATTTGTAGGCAGTTATACTAGATTAGACAAGATTAAAAATTAGAGATAGTGTCTATTGATGATAAGTTGAGAGATACTAGATCAAGATGGTTTGAAATCTCCATAGGAGAAATGTAGATATGTAACACCCCAACCTTAATCACAAGATTAAGACTATACTTAGAACCCAAACCTGTGATTAGCGCAGCGGAATACAAAGGTCGGAGTATTACCGCCGTCCCGACAGAGACAAGGCAAAACACAACCCACCAACACTTTATAACCACAAGGAAGAGAAAACTAAACTCCAACCCAACATAAGTAAAAACTTATACAATCCTTGAATTTATGGATACATAAGCTTAAAAACCATAAGAGTCTTCCAAGCACTGCCAATCCGGCTTCCCTGCCATTAACGTGACTTAGGAACTACCTCACGCGATTGAAGCTACTTCGGAACTGATTTGTCTTTGCCTCGGGAGCTCGAACCTCCTAAAAACAAAACATTAAAACATTGCAAAAAGTGAGTGGGGAAACACTCAGTACATAAACCTCCAACACGTAAAACCGTTCGAAAACGGTTTTAGAGCCGGCATTTAAATTCATTTTGAAAACAAGGGAAGGGGAGTAAAACCAATAACCTGAAATGAAGTACATAAATAACATACATGAATAACAATGTAGTAAAGATAGATGAATAAATATGTGGAACCCTCATGATCGGTGCAAGCACCTCACACACGCGCATGCCCAAATCGATCTAGATTTGGATTGGGTGACAGCTAAGCGGTCGACACTGGCCAGGTCAAGGCACTCTGATCAGGAGTGCTAAAACATGAATACGTGCTAAAACATGAATACATATAAATGATAATATAAGGCGGGTCCACTTTAAAACATAAAAGACTACATAAAGCATAAAACTTGATAATACATGAATAATGTACGCGCTAAGGCGGTAAAGGTTGGACAATTTGCGTACCTTGAGATGACGTAAACTTGGAATAAGCGTCTCGGTCTTGAGATGGCTTGGGCGACTTGACAACTAAGGTAAGAATAAGTGAAAATGAAGAACCAAGAGAGGTTCTTAGTTAACCTCAAATGCTTGGTAATTTAAGAAATTGTAAATGAAATAACTTAGAGAGAAAATTCAGGTTGTATAAAATTAGAGTTTATAGCATAACCTGAGTTAGGAAAATCGGAATGAAGTAAAAGAGTACATCTCGGAATAGGGAAAATCGTAATCTACAACTTTGTCAACAGAACCAGAGGCTAAAAATGAGAGGAAGGGCTCCAAAATGGGCCCGGACAGAAACTGGATTCGGATAATTAAGAACTTCGGATTGAATTTATATGAAGATATTGACGTAGAAAGGTGGATTAAGAAGATGGAACTTGAATCTTGGAAAGTTAGCTTGGATAGATGAGGTATATATAAAGTATAGGAGTCAAAGATTGGAGGTTAAGATGAAAATGATGGGCTTCTTGGAAGATAACTTGGTGATGCGGTATTGAGATTAAAAAGGTGTGGTGAAGTGATTTATGGGTTTTCGAATGTGATTTGAGAGATAGACTTGAGTGGATATTTTAGAGAGCAATTGAATTAGAGCTACTTAGAGCTTGGAGGTTAATAAGCTAGAAAAACATTGTAACTAATTCAAGGATATTGAACTTCTAGACTAACAAACATTGGAAGATACATATAACTTATACTTGATTCCTAATTCGTGGAAGGATGTCCTTAGAATATAATTAGGCCTCCAAAACCATACTTTTCAACCTTAAGACTATAAACTAATATTATAACATATATTCACAACTTATCAATGCTTAGAGCCCTTTATTGGCTTGATTTAGGGCCTTAAAGATGGATTTTTATAACTAATGAACTGGGCAGAAACTTCCCGAGGACAGCCCTTCTTTCCGGGCTCATAACTCACACTCCCGATATCGGATAACTACAAACCATACCTTTCCGGAAAGCTTCCAATGTGACCTAAAACTTTCGTGTTCACCACAAAAATTAATAAGGTCTCCAACTGGACGGAAATCAGCCTTCAAGTTACTGACTCCAGAAACGTACTCAAATTCGTGTCGTTACGGTTTTGGCCATATCTTGGCCCATACTAGTCGAAATTTAGAAATTCCAAAGCCTATGGTTAGCTAACACTTTGGGCTATCTCATGAAGTAAAAATCTGGGCAAAAATCCAACTTTCAAGTCTCTGTAAATTTCCAGAAATTGGACAGAAACCTTTAAGACCTTAATTTCAACTCTAATGATAACTTTAGCCCTTAATTTGCAATAATCCTTAATTAAACTTCACTTTGGCTATAATCAATCATATTTCCAGAAATTATATATTGAAAATGAGCCCATCAAAACCCTTAAATCCTACATGCATCCATGGATTCACCACAATTAGCACACTTTAGCAATCTTTCACTAAAAACACTCCCCATCCATATAATTTGAACTTAACAACACTTAATTAACAAAATCAACACTTATAATCTGCCCTTAAATACTCAGAAACTCTTCAAGAATTAACATGCAACAAGATTCAAACATCATCCAACACAAATTCACCGAGAAAACTTCAAGAACACTTCAAGAATCACATGCATTCACTCCAAACTCAAACCCTAACTTAACCAATGCAATTATAACTTGGAATTCATACTAAAAGAGAGTAGAAGAGATGAAAATTACAAGAAATATACATAAACAACATAGAATTCAGATTAGGGTATAAAAGAATTGAAATTGGGGGGGGGGGATTTGAGAGATTACCGTTGAGGTTAAAAATTGATGAAAACACAAGAGGGGAGGAGAGGAGGGCGGCGGCCGGCTCCAGCGACCGGAAAGTGGCTGGCGTGGCTGCTGGTCACGGCAGAACAGAGGGAGGAGCAGAGGGGTAGAGAGAGAAAGTGAGAGTGAGGGGTGTTGGGAGTTTGAATTGATAAGATGAGCCCCTAACTAATAGTAGTACTAATATAGACTCCCTCTAGATAATTAAGACACTAATTAAACTTAATTAAAATTTGAAATTTTAATTTAGTAACATAATTATAGAAGTGCTAGGTTTAAATAATAATTAGTTGTACTTAATAAAATTAATCGGTAACAATTGGGTTAAAATAAATTAAGACTTGAATTAAAGAAAAGTTAAATAAATGGAACATAAATATTACTTGTACTTAAATAAAATAAATATAATCCAAATAAAATAAGTTAAGGTTTGGATAATAAAATATAAACGTTACGAGGTGGTATAATTAAAACCCTTTTCGGTTAAAGAAATAACGTAAACGGTAAAACCCGAGTTAATTTAATTTAACGGCTGAATAAAATAAATTAAAGGTTTGTAAACCCGTAACTTGATACCCTTTGCCATCTCCTGCACGAGACTTGACACCGATAAAATAAATAATGAAAAGTAAAAGCGAAAAAATTTATACATAATTTAGGTAATTACGGTAATTAGCTCTTAATTAAACATGATTTCGGGGCGGGTTATTACAAGATACCTCTATTAGAAGGTGTGATGAGATTAGGATGTCACATGGCCGTCGGGGGCGTAGGAGACTTAAAAAGTCCATGAGAGAGATGATAATAGCATATTTGAAGCACCTAAATTAACAGGTAGACATGACACTAGATAAAGGAGTTTGAAGAGCTACTATCAAGGTCATTGAGTGAGGTTTGTTGGTTTCAAATGGTGTTTTGTCTAGGTTTATGTTCTTGCGTCTTCTTTTTGTATGTTGTCTGGGTACATCTGATTCATCCTCATTAGCATGGAGCGCACAGATATGAATCTCTTTACTGTATCATACTTTCTAGATTCTCGATCTTTTAATTGTTTTTTTTTACGAAGGGTTTCTAACTGGGTTATTTCTTTTAGTATTTTAGTCTCTTTGTTGGTTTTTCGAAATTTTTTCCGGGTCCGCAGAAATCAACCTCTTAATGAACTTCAGTTCAGGGGGGTGACTGCCTACATAGATTCCCTAGACACGCACAAACGTGTTCCCTTGGGAATTTATTATTGTTGTTGTATCATTGGAAAAAATTGTACTATCATTATTCACGTAATTTAGTAAGATATAAAATTATTTAATACTAATTTAAATTATACAGTTCAAAAAGCATGTTAAGTAAATATATATGCCTAGCTAACAAATTTTTTTTAATCATTAATTAGAGAAAAAATATATTTATGTTTTAGCATTTATTTATGTATTATATATATCAAAAAAGAAATCTACTGCTAGCCACTTTGAAAATTGTTGATAATATATTTTTTCATATGTAACAATAATGATACCAAAGAGGGGTAATCAAGTGACAACTATTTATCTTCCAAACTTGTCATCAAAGTTCAAATCTTGGTAAAAAAAAACAAAATATTACCATTAATATATTTGTTAATTGACATTAGTTATTTGATTTAGAGCAACCAAACCTCCCAAATTTCACAGTTCAAATCTAAATTTTCATTAGGTGGTTTGATTTTAAAACACACGCACTCATTACATCCTTTAATTATTGTTTGTCATCTTATTGTTATCTAAATTACTTAGATTAGAAGAGTGATAAAAATTAATGTGTCGATAGTTTGAGATTCATACCATGTAAGGATAGAGATTAGATCGTGACCTAGGAATAAGGTTGTTCACAACTTAGTCCGGATCGAAAAAGAGACTAGATCGTATGGATCGGGGGAAGTTTAGCTCAGTCCTTGGTCCATGAAAATTTTATTTTTGGTCCTTGGTCCAGTCCGCGGATTGGACTGAAAGACCAAGGATGACTTGAGCACTAAGATTTTAGGATTTCTTTATATATAGTTCAACCATGTTGGACCAAGGACTGAGCTGAACAAGGTTTGGTCGGTCCAGTTCAGGACTGAACTTTTTTTGGTCCAGTTCTCGGTCCAAGCTCAGTCCTCAAATTGGGTCATCGATCCTTTTGGTCAAGTCCCACTTGATCCAGTCTTGGACCGATGAACAATTCTACCCTGGACCATGAAGTACTATTGTCTCAATGCTTATCTAATATCTGTTTTGGACTCCTTTGATTTTATCTAAACTTTATAAAACTTGAGACTTGGCACCATGAACGGAAAATGGTCTCAGGTGCATTATCCAATTCCGTATGTAAGGAGTAGAACATTAATCAATAATGATAAAAATTTTAACTAACAAAAGATATCATTTTTTGAAGTTATTTAACTTTAATTAGATGGTAATTTTTCGTATTTAGAAAATATAATAAAATATACACATCATGTAACAGACGAGTCTTATAATTGGTATAAAATATTTTTCAACGAGAAGTCGATCATCGTTCATGAGGCCTTAACCATTATTTTGGCTATTACATTTTTTTTAACTGCATTGCTCGATGTCGCCCCCCTTTCACTTACGCCCCCCCCCCCCACCCCCACCAAAAGGTGTTTTTGCCCCTTGCTCATCCTAACTCTCATTATCTTTCATCTCTTCTCCCATCTCACTCATCATCATCAACAACAACAACAACAATAATAACAATAACAACCGGAAATGTTTTAAATAAAATACTCCAAATGTGCCCAAACGCATTCCTAGTCTAGACATGTTCATTGGGTGTCCGGACCATGGTCGAAACATGCCCAAATTGTTGGTCGATGATGGTCTAGACGCATTCATAGTGCATCCAGACCATGGTCCAAACACATTCACAGGGCGTTCGGACCATGGTCCGGGAGCGATCTGGACGTGTTTAGGGTATTTTTCTTAAGAAATTTTGGTTATTATTGTTATTACTATTATTATTGTTGTTGTTGTTGTTGAAATTTCGGTTATTATTTTGGTTGTATTATTATTGTTATTATTATTTTTGAAATTTTGTTTATTATTTCAGTTGTGGCCTTGTGGACGGTTGTCGGCGACAACGGCGGACGACAGGGGTAGTTTGTGGCGGTAGAGAGAGAGGATGAACGCGGATGATGAATAGATAGAGAGAGTATAAAGAGCTTAGAGGACGAGAAGGCCAAAGTTGAAAAACTATGACAAAAGAGGGGCGACGCAAGTAAAAGGGGAACGACAAAGAGAATTTTGATTTTTTAATCGTTGGTTAAGGTGCAGAAGAAAAGGTATCATTTTTTATTCCATAATTATATGTTTCCATTTTCTTTAAAAAAATAAGTTTTCAATTGCTAGGCAACAATTCTATTTTTACAAAGTTTTATAACATAAAAGAAGGGAAAAGATGGAGAAGTGTCACATGGTTAGAAATTTATGTCCGTCGATGGCTAAAATAAAATTTAGGTTAATTTCAATAAAAAAAATATTAATGTTTATAGTTATTCATATTTTTACTGAATAAATGATGAATATATTCGTCTTTCAAATCCATCAATTATTCAACGATAAGTTTAGAAATAATTGTGAGAAGTACTACTCCTTCCTTCTCATTTTATTCATTGTTATAATTGATGTGTTAGCCAATTATTATAAATTTTGATCGTTAGTTTTTTATATATATTATTTTCTCATTTTATTCATTGTTATGAAAAGCTACTACCTCCTTACTTATTTATCACCGTAATTACTTTATCAACACTAGTTATTATAGGCAATAGAGTAAAAAAAAAATAATGTATCATCAAAATTATCCTTAGAAATGCCTTTAAACCGAAGTAAAAAGTTTATTTATCAGGAATTGGATGCATAGTATAGTCATTTAAATTGTAAAAGTTATGTGGTAAAATAAAATGGAATAGAGAAATTAGATAATTTGACAAATAAAAAGGAAAGAAGGAAACATTATAACATTCATTTTGCATAAAATATTATGTTAGCAAATAATCGGCTAAAAAATATAAAATATTTAATAAATGATAAATTAAACAATAAATGCGGAGAGTAGTATTGAAAAATCAATGTTTTATGTGAAGCAGTTATAAATATGATAAATTTCAACTAACTACCAACAGTTGCGTTTGTAGTCCAAAGGTTAGGATAATTGCCTTCCAAGCAATAGACCCGGGTTCGACTCCCGGCAAACGCAAATTCAATTTTTCTTATCTTTTTCTATGGTTTTGTATTTTTCTTATCTTTTTCTATGGTTTTGTATTTTTCTTATCTTTTTCTATGGTTTTGTATTTTTCTTATCTTTTTCTATGGTTTTGTATTTTTCTTATCTTTTTCTATGGTTTTGTATTTTTCTTATCTTTTTCTATGGTTTTGTTTTCCTCATTTTTTCCTAAACTATCATTCACCTGCAAATGAAGCAATGGTTGAAAACACTTGTGTTCAATTGTGCCGCCCTGAGCCTGCACTATGGTACTAAGACATCATTGCATAAATTCGTAATTTCCAAGTAATACAACAATTATCATGGAGTTAGATAATTTGGATTCTTGTGATGATACCATATCGACAAACCCAAGTATATGTTAATGGTAATATCTTAATTTTAACTAGTTTATTCTTTTTATGATTATATATAATTTTATATTTATGAAAATGACGCGGACAATACACCTTATTTCATTAATTATTGCATTATAAATTTTTTAAATAGCTAATTTATATAGTACAAAAGAAGGAATGTTATGTTGGAAATATTTCAAGAGTATAAGACAATTATATAGCCTAAAGAATAAAGTATATCAAGTATAAGGATCATATATAAGTGAAACAATAAGAATATAATCAACACGGGTAAAACAGGAAGAAACACGAGTCGTGTTGCCTTCCAGAGAGTAAGGAAACAATTCCGGGGCTCAACATGGGTTGTGTTGGAACAACACGAGTCATGTTGGTCCAACACGGACCGTGTTGGATTCAACACGGGTCGTGTTGATTGCCAAGAATGTTTTAAATGCTAACGGCTATATGATTTCGTGTAATTAGTTTTTGATATTATAATTAAGCACGATTATAATGATATTCCAACATCTATATGACTTGACTTAGTCAAGGTCATATTAAGTTTGTGATCCTCCATTAAAGTCACTTGATTGTCCTTTGACTAGGGCATCCTAAGTGGGTTGGTATTCTCCTATAAATAGGAGACATCCTAGGCTATTTGAGACACACCAATCTAAGCAATCACATCTTCATTCTTCGCATCATCAATATACTTGAGTGATTCAAGAGAGAAACTATTATTCTTGAGTGTTTACAAGTGCTAAGTTTTATCCCTTTGAACATTTACGGTATCGCAAATAGTTCTTAAGGAAAGTGAGTATTAAGCCACAACTCTTAGCGTTATCCAAGCGAGTGTTCATTGTTTTATATACCGTTACTCCCTTTCCTCCAACATGTTATTATGATATTGATACCGGTGTCAATGAACTTTTATTTGATGAATGTATGGATATGAACATCTTTGCATGCTTTGAGAATTTGGAAATAGAAGTAGTTTCTCCATAGACCATAGTAATTATTAAAAGGTGCTTACCTATATACTAGTTTACTAATATCTTGCAAAATCAAGAATAAATTTAAATGTGCATTCTAATGTTTATAATTCTTAAAAACATAAATAAACAAATGAAGTTGAATGTTAAGAAGACTCTTCGTGACAATTTTATCAAATTATTCAACATGTGTTAATAATTTTGCAAGATTATTTCTCAACTAAGTAAAAAATATTAATTATTAGTTATTCCAATCTCATTACACTATTTTTGTTTCAAAATTTACATACCTCATAGTCCCTATATAGTGAATATCTTAAAGGGCTTTTGACTTGGAGGAGTAAGCCAAAGGAAAAGTGGACTATAAAATATCAAGACATATTATGACGGTTCATTTAAGAGTTTTGACCATGAAGGATGGTCCATGAGCACAATTGAACAAGAAATGTCTCATGATCATGAGGTTTTAATTTGCTTTAAAAAAAAAATTCGATTCCGACAGATGAGTAGGTTGTACAAGTGGCAGAATTTTTTTTCTTTGCTGCTGCCCGAAGAGGTGCCAGTTTCTGGAAAAAGAAGTGGGTTGAGAGAAGTGCTTGCCTGCGGAGATCGAAAGGGAGGTAGGAGATTTACAATATTGATGTTGGTTATGTGGGGACTTCAACCATTTTGGAAAGTCCTATTGAGATTTACTTCTTCGTATCTTAGTTCTTCTTCATCTCCGCATCTCGTTGTTCTTATCATCGCACTTTCATGTCCATGAATTGAAATACCATAAAACAACTAAAAAACAGAGCGCAAATGCTTTTTTTTTAGTTGTTTTATAGTGTTTCAAAATTCGTCCTATCTATTCTTTAATATTGTAGTTTAAATGGATGTTTCCCTTCTTGCGCTTGTATTGAACTTCATATTGTCAAATTTTTCCATTCTCATGTGTTTTAGTTGTCTTATGGTAACATTCATTTAAATTACAACATGAAAGAATATATTAGACGGAGTTATGAAATGCCATAAAACAACTAAAAAATAGAGTACATGTATCCTTAGGTTTACACTTCTATAGACTATAAATATCCATGGTTGTTGTTAAATGTAAACTATGGTTATCGTCATGTGTAATTCATGGTCTCCCCATTAATTATTGATTACATATAAGTGAGACATGAATGGAAACATTTGATAATATGTTCAATACAAGCGCAAGGAGGGTAACATCCATTTAAAGTACCACATGAAAGAATAGATTGGACAGACATTTGAACACCGTAAGACAACTAAAAAACAGAGCACCTGTATCCTTAGGTTTATACTTCTATAATCCATGGTTTACATTTAATGATAACCATGAATTATATAAGTGTAAACACAAGGATATAGGTGCTCTATTTTTCAATTGTCTTATGGTATTTCAACTCATAGACATAAAAGTGCAATGATAAGAACAACAAAATGCAGAGACAAAGAAGAACGAAGATATGAAGAAGGATGAGACAAATGACAACCTCAACCCAGCCCAATGAAACAACAACAGAGGAGATGAATGAAGAAGAAAGAAGCTGAGGTAATTTTTTCAGGTAGTAGATCTTCAATTGATCTAAAAAAAAAAATTGTATTTCTAATTGTACAGTCTAGTCATCAGGCTGAATCCACTTTTTTTTTTTTTAATAGCAAATTAGGATCTCATGGTCATGGGGAAACCCCATGTTCATTTGTGCTTATGGGCCATCCTTTATGGTCAAAAACCCTTCATTTCTATAGAACAATAAAAGAGCCTTATTTTTACCGTGGAGGACGAAAGTTTGTTTCACATTTTGGGCTTAGGGTTGGATAGTTATTGGGCTCAGGGTTTTTTTCCTTTTTCTTTTCCTTTCTCTCTCTCTCTCTCTCTCTCTCCTTCTTTCCTTTCTTTCTTTCTCTTTTCTTTCTTTCTTCTGTTCGGCCTGGACGTCATCGCAGCAGACAGTCACTTTCCAATTTTTCGTTCCTCTGCTTCTCCACCTTCGCCGGCCACCACTGAACTCCACTCTGCTGCCGACGTGCACGACACATCCACCTTGCCCTCTTCTTTGTATTTCTATCTTCTTCTTCCCTCAGTTGCTGTCGTCGTTGACATTGCCGCCGTTCGTTGCCTGCACCCACGTCACCATCGCCCGGAGTACCGCCAAGGCTCCACCGTTCAACTCATCTCTTCCTGTGTGATGTGCTTTGTCCTCAATTTCCACCATTCTCTTTCTGTCTCCCAGTCTCTTTCTCAGATCTGAAAACGCCATGGATTGTGGCACGTCATGCATGGCTCCCGTTGGACGGTAATTGTTGTCCTCAGGTGTTATTTATTGATTTCAGAATCTTGTATGGTTTCTTTTCATTCCCGTTCCTAATTTCACCTGATATGGCTTTGATTTAGAATCAATTGTTCAGCCGCAAATTTAGTAATTTTTTCTCAGATCAGATTAGATTGTATTCCTATTTGACCGGTTGATTCTCTTCTTTTTTTGTCTTTCTAGATTGACAGCGAACCCAGTTCAACCCAGCTGAAACAACAAATCAAAGAAGGAAGGACACTTCGTTTCCGTCGCAAGAAAAGATGCTGGTATTGTGCTTAATTTAACGTTTGGATTATATGTAAATGCAATAACCCAAAAGACCCGGCCCAAATCCCTTTCTTGAAGACCCGGTCCAACTCCCTCGCTCAAATTCCTTCTTTTGGCACAAAAAGACCCGGCTTAACCCTTTGTTACTGGTTAACGTTTTTTAGTATAATCCTTTTTGGGGAAATTACAGCTGTCACAACTTCAACAGGACAGACACATAGGTTGTCTTGTTGACAACTGTTTATTTTTTTTTTCCCCAGAGCTCAACTTCTGCTTCCCTTTAATTAATACCTTCTCTTATCTACCTCCCACCACTACC
Source organism: Portulaca oleracea (assembly GCA_029582165.1). Lineage (NCBI taxonomy): Eukaryota > Viridiplantae > Streptophyta > Magnoliopsida > Caryophyllales > Portulacaceae > Portulaca > Portulaca oleracea. The sequence continues at coordinate 16,380,792 of CM055869.1, read as the reverse complement.
TCTTTTATCTGCGTATGTTTTTTCAAATTGTCTAACTTCTCTTGTTCCCTCTGTTGTCTCCGGTGAAGGTTTGTATTTATTTGCAACTCTTTGTTGAACTCTATTAAAAAAAGTTGAACTGTTTATTTGTGTGTGCTAATTCATCAAACTGGAATGTTGCAGGGGTTGTTTGGAGTTCTTCCCAAGACATCTAATATCTGTAGTCTCTGTTCAAGGTTAGTATTTCAACAGTCAAGAATTATGTTGTTAATGTAATATTTGCGTTTCTCTTTTCTCTGGTGTATTATGTTTTGGTTGTCTTCTTCACCGTCTATTCTGCATGTTCAGTGATACTGAGGAATTGTCTTACTAAGTTTAATTCCTCAAAATTCTTCTATTTTTCTTGTCTAATTTAGTCCGTTACAGTAATTTTGCCATAGATAATCAAACTAGGTTGTTTTGGATGGGATTTGAAAATGATAATGATGGACTTTGGTGTATTAAGTCTGAAAATAAATTTGGTTGTGCTAGATGATATCTATATGATGTTTTAATGCATAAATTTGGTTGGATATATAAATTTTATTGTTAGGTGTGACTGCATGTTATTACAATGATGTTTAACTGAAGGAAGTAGGGAGAATTGAGTGAAATATGATGATGAATTACAGAGATTTATGTCTCATTCGTAGGATAAGGGAGGCTATAAGAAAAGTGGACAATAGTTTTAAAAAGACATTGGAAGATGGTTGTACTGAGTTTTATTCGGAGACGAAGAAAACAAGGGTTGTGATCGAAGAAAGTTGTAGATTTACGGTATATGAGGTAGATTAAACCTACATGGGTCACCACCACCATGCCTTTCAAGAATGTGGTGATATTGTTGAGCATAGGGTGTGGGGAGGGAATTGAGGCATGGGTCAACATGCTTCAGGAGGATATTGCCATGATACTATCAGATCTTTAGCTCCTAAATTAGTACCAAGTAGCAACTTCTCATGGTTGATGCAAAAAATTATACTCCTTAATCTAATTAAAGTATACATAAGAAATAATTCAGTAGATGCTATGCAAGAAATCTAGGAAACTGCCTCCTTTGCATCTATTATGATTGGAATATTTTCCCAGCTAATGTGATAGTAGTGTAATTCTAAGCTTATCATATATATGTACTCCACCCGTCCTATTTATGACGACGTTATGATAATATTGTAGACCATTACCGAAGCTGGACATATATTGTGCCACTGATTTTATTATTAGCATCACATATATTAATCCCTTTAATAAGACTAGAAAATCAATGGACCCTTGAACACGAGGATGCAAATTAGTTGCCAAATATTGAAATCCAAGAAAGAAAATGTAACTTAGGCTAAAGGTTGAGCATGTCTTCGACTTGTAAAACATATATATTGGCTATTAACCCTTCAATAGGAGTCTATTGGATGTATTAATTTCATTATTTATTTTCCATGTATAAACCTAAAACGATATAGTTAACTTTATAATTATAATACTACATATAAATTATATAAATAAAATTAAATTTTTATCCATAGTTTTTGAAATTTAAAAAAAAAACCTAAAACAAACCCATCAGACCAAATGGTATTCATTCTAATATATATAATAGTGTTATTTGTCCAAACTTTATGTAATTGATAATTAATAGCCTATATCAAAAAAATTGGTGTAAAGGTTATAATAAGTACAATTACAACAGGAGTACCCCATGGAAGAGTCGTATCATTGTTCAACTTATAATAGGTATTTAATTAACTCACGTCTGATATAACTAAAGCCACTATATTATATGTAGTTTGGCTCCAAATTGTTGGTTTTGAATCAGCATAATTATTCAAGCTTTGTTCACCAAAACTTATAATTAAGTTGGTCTAAGTTGGTAAACAATCACAGAGGAATTGGTATCTTAATTAAGCATGGAACTCAAGAATTAAGTTTAGATGGAATCCTCCGGTGGGCCAACAACAACAACAATGACAAAGCAAAGAAAGGCAACTCTATTTAGGTAAAAGGGGATAAACAAATATGAGGGTCAACACTACTTGAGGAGTTGACATCTGTAGATAATTGTATATTGTATATATCATTCGTGCACATAGATAATTTAAAACTTCATACTTTATCCTAGAACACATTAATTAATTAACATAAGCTACTAACTGACCACTATTTTTCAAACACTTATATGAATAGTTGTTTGTTAACAACAAAATCAATATATGGAATCATGCCTATTGAGAGGTAATAGTATATCGTAGAATTATCAATGAGTTTATTGATGCAATAGCCATTTGGAAATTGGAGTCATAGGCCACGCGATAGCATAAACATATTCCCAACACACACTCACTAGACAAAAACTAACCTCAGTAAACTACAGCAACGGCTATAGCAACTATATTAGAGGCAGAGGAGAATACTTCGAAAAGGATTTCAAATTTAAGAACTATGCTGGAATTAACTTTTTTTGCAGCACCCAAAAGGCTTCACACCCCACATTCAACATCTAACAGGACAAAATCAACTCTCGAAAAGTCTTTCCCTGTTGCCAACTCGCGTTAATCTAGGGTTAAAATAAACCTAAGCCAAGGAATGACTTTGCAAATTCTACCCTTAAATCCAGAGAAAATTCAGGTTACAAAACTCATTGCAGCTGACAACAAAATGTTATCCACTACTTGAAATTGAAATACTATCAATCTAAATCCCCAAAACAAGAGCGAAATCATCATCCCACATACAAAGCAAATCCTTATTTTAAAAATTCGCTATTGCAGGATTACTTCCAACCATTAGAATGCCCAGAAATTATCATCAGTCACCTTCAATTTTACCCAATCAATTCGAAAATCAATAAACAAGTTTGCGATTAAGATGCTTCAATTAGACAGGCAGACAATTAACTCACATACAGAAAAGGAATTAAAAGAGGAAAAGGAAAAAGAGGGAAGGAAGCAAACCATGATGGGAGTAAAGATGGGTGTCTTCCATTTCAATTTGATGCCTTCTTCTTCATCTTCATCTTCTTCTCTTCTTTTTGTTGCTCTGTTAATTGGGACAAAAAATGAGTGCAATGATTTAAATGTATGATAGAATAATAACGTACACAGAGTAAAATGAGTGTCTCTTAGTTTGATTAGGACTTATTCAGATGTGAACAAACTCATACTATCTTGACATAAGGCCTAGCGAGTCTGATAACCGACCAAATAATTACGCACAAACCAATTTCTCATGATATTAACTAAGTAATAGTAACAAATTACAAAGGTGACTGCTAAAAGAGCTGAAGCCCTCATAATTAGGGCACATACATATGCAGAACACGCTTCACGCATTGCTTATGATATATGCTTTTTTTCACATTTCAGAAACATAATTGGTATGGATGCCAGTAATAGTAGGAAATCCTACAAACGACGTCATTATGAGTCAACTGATGCTGTCCCCGAAGGAAACTCCTTAGTAAGGACTATTTAACTCTTAAAATATCACTATGGGGGTACTGTTATATCATAATTCTTACATCCATAATTCTCTTCTGTGAACGAAGTTTTTCATTTATATTACAATACATTCTGCTGATTTTGATTTATTATTTTTGCTCATTTAATGTTTATGCTCGAACGTTATTTACTATATATCATTATTTTTTATTTCATTACTAAATGACACTCGTACATTTGGTGTTCAAATATATAATCTCTTAAAGACTAATAGAGAAACATCAACAATTTACTCAGACAATTGGACAGCCTAGAAAATGGATGCAAAGAAAAATAAAAACTTAAGAAGGCGACTTCAGTATGCCGCACTACCTGAAGAAAAAAAAGAGCAATTACGTGCAAGAGCTAGAAAAGCTTATTGGGATAAAAAAGCAACAACCATGAAAAAAGACATCAATATAAACCAAGGTATCATTTACAACATCAACTTCTACCTCTAAATTTTACGCTGCCCGTACTGCCCGTACGTAACGCCACTTATTTATATATTAGAGCCATTGGAAGACCACAGGGTTCATGCTGTAAAGAGATCCCGGTACTCTGCTCTATCTGAGCAAGAGAAAAGCCAGATACTTCAAAGGAAACGGGATGAATATCGCAAAAAAAAAAGCTATATTTATTAGTGACATAAACCAAGAACCTGCAAGTTCTACTAAAGTGAACGTGGCCGCCGCCGCAACGGGCAAAGGCAAACAACCAATAACGTCATACAGTATTTTTGAAATAGGTACAATATATGCTTAAGCTGGGAACACAAAATACAATATCATCAATACATGACTAACAATGTTTACTTCTTAAATAGGTTCCACATCATCTTATAAAAAGAAACATAGATCAAAAACCTCCAACACTGCAACCATTGCAATAGGTAATACATTTAACAACATCATATGTGAATCTAATAGATTATTATCGCTTTACTTATTTATATAAAATGCTTTTTTTTTTGTTATCATCTTTACAGGCCACCAGCTTAGACCTACAACCAAAGATCAAAGTATACTTACAACAAAGAAACCAAACCTCCCAAATCCAACACTTACTCCTCCAAACACACCTTTCATACTACCTACTGTTCAACCATGTAAACATTGTAAAGCCAAAAGGTTTTATTCAGAATCTAAAGGTTTTTGTTGTTCAGATGGCCAAGTCATTTTAGCTTCAAACAATATATCTACTAATCTATATAATTTATGCATTTCAACATCTCCTATCGCGAAACAATTCCAAAAATATATACGAACCTACAATAATACCTTTGCGTTTACGTCTTTTGGTGTGAAATATGACAAGTCACTATGCAACAGAAATAAAGGAATATACACCTTTAGAGCGCAGGGACAAGTATATCACTTCATCAATGAATTAGTGCCACACAACAACAAACCGTTGTACCTACAACTATATTTTTATGACACTGACCATGAAATTGAAAATCGTTTAAGTCAATCAAGTAAACTCAATCCAGAAATATTAGAACAACTTATTACAATCCTAAACGTTAATCCCTATGCTTCTTTATTTCGAACACTTCAATATGTTCCTAACATAGACAACTACAAAATCTTACTTAAAGGCGACTCTGGTTTAGATCAACGTGTATTTAATACCCCGACAACATCTCAAGTTGGTGCAATTTGGATTGAAAACAATGAAAGCAACTACACAAATGACAGAGATATTTTAGTCTATAACCATAGCGGTTATAGTTACAAAGTAAAGCATTACTACGGTTGTTATGACCCTTTACAATATCCGTTGTTGTTTCCTTTTGGAGACTCTGGATGGCATGAGGGTATAAAACTACGACAACAATCAAACACTTCTACATATACACATTGTGAGGGAGACCAAATTATTACTGAAGAATATACAAATTCTGCTGAAACTCTTTTCCAAAAAGAACAACAAGGTACTTGAATTTGTTATTACACATGCCCTTACGGTTAAGACTTATAATATAATATGATATAATCATCACTTAACAATAGTAACTCTTTCTTTGTTTTGTAGTATTACACAAAGGAAGACAACAAGCAAAGAAAAAAAAGACTGTATCCTGTCGAGAATATTACTATTTCAAACTACAAATTAGATCTCATGTGGGCTAACCAAAATGCCTTTGAGTTAATTATATTAATTAATAAATAATCCTTTTCTCAACCCAATGAATTTTATATGGACTAGAATAGAATCTCGAAACTAGGGTCGACTCTTTACAAAAAGTTAAGAAAGGGGGGGGGGATACACATAGCACATAGCATACACATGAAGGGGTACCCTAAACCAAGGCTCTAAATTCATAGACTTTTATGGTTGGGTATATAGCCTACCGCATGCCTTCGCCCCGGTTCTTCATACCATAAGGTAAGCAGTTAGGGTATTTCTCAAAGAACTTCAAGGAAGCTCTCGGAGTGTGACATCGGGAGAGGAGCGACCAAATGCTTAGAGATGTAGAGTTCATCCCCATAGTAGTGGCCTCCCGCTCTCAAGGGAAATCCTAGGTAACATAAACCGTCGCCTTTGTGCTAACGTGTCAAAAGACCCGATTAGTGGTCCGGTATGCAAAGGATGCCTACAAGAATAATAAAGGCACGAAATAAATTAACTTCTCCCTTTTACACTTTCAAAACAATTTGATTTTTTTCAAGTTTTACACGCTTTTTAAAGTTTAAGTACCCAGTGGAGTCGCCAATCTGTAGGACCCCGGAAAAAGTGACCCCTTTTCCGCGATGCCCTGCTTAAGTGATCGGGAGCCGACTAAGGTTTCTTAATCCTTAAATAAGGATATTTTTATTTTTCGAATTTCATTTTCGGGGTGATGAAACTTTGTTTATTTATAAACTCATTTTATATTATTTAAATTATCCGTAATTACACAAATTAATTTAATAATTTAGTCCCGGCCCAATTAATAAATCCAGGCCCAAAAGAGAACCAGTGGGCCATTGGAATCGGCTAAAACCCGCCTAGGATTTAGCAGATTCCAGGTTGGGCCACTAGTCTCCTCGGCCCAAAGAGAAATTGGGTTGAAACTGATAAAACCCGCCTAGGTTTTATCATTTTCTGGCCCATTTCTCTCGGGACCTTCCTTGGATAAATATTGGACATGAATTAAATTATTTTCTTAAATTAATTTTGTGTAAGAAATCGAATATTTTAAGTAATTAAACGCATTTGTAAAATTGTTTAAAGAGTCGCCAGCCGATTTAAGGAAATCGACAAACCATAAAAAAAAGAAAGACTCCGGTCTACGAACCCGATTTCTAGATTCGGGGTAGATTCTAATTCGAGAGTTATAAGAACTCTCGAATCCGCCTGTTATAAAACAGACTCTACTAAAATCAACATTGAAAAGAAAGAGAGCGGGGAGAAGTTTGATTAATTTCGCCGAATTATTATTCAAATCATGCAATATAAAACAAATGCGATTTTTATTTTATAAAATATGTACAAGCACGGAATTAAATAAAGGATTACATGATTAAATAATTTAAATCAAAGAACCGAACCTTGCTTAGGGTGTAGCGACGACGAATTTGATCCCTTGAGTTGCCCCTTGATTTGAAACCCGAATGAGAAATGTGGATGGTTTAGAAAAAGTGTAATGCGGATGGTTATATGGTAGTGAAGAATGTGATTATGGTGGTAATAGAATTATGAAGAGAATTTGAGAGAGTGGAAGTATGGTGAAAATGAGAGTAGAGTGAATAATGATTGTTGGTGAAATGAAGGTGGAATGGAGGGGGTATTTATAGGTGAAGGAGTATGGATTTTGGAGGGAAAAGGCGGGGAACATACCCCAAAAATCATGCCATCAGAGGCCAAAGCCTAGTCAGGTTTTGCGGTGGTCAAGGGGGTTCAAACACGTGGGCAAAAATCAAGGGATTGCATGCATGCAGATCGTTCATATTTCTAGCGGCAGAATCACCAAAGCCTAGGCGGGCTTTGATAATTTTATCACGCGGATCCGTGACGTGGCGCTGAACGGCGTCGTTTGCTGCTTCGACCAAAGCCTAGGCGGGGTTTGATTTTTTCTGGGCCGGATCAAACCCTAGGCGGGTTTTACTTGCTCTGGGCCGGGGCGCGTGACTAGCCCGCTTTCTGTGTGGGCTGGTGAATAAAAATAAAACCCCTGTGGGTTTTAATAATTATTCCCGGCTTGATTTATTTTCTTTAGGCTCGATTTATTGATCTTTTGAGCTCGTTGACCCGTTCCACTTTGGCCCATCTGTCTTGTATATTTTTGATGAGTTGGGTTTATACCGGTACAAATTCCAGTGTCTACAAAAATATATTATATTAAACACATTTTAGTTTACCTTAGATTTTGATAAGTATGAAAAGTTATAAACAACAATATAAGTATTTATAATTTTATATGTAATACTATGTTCATTTTTAAAGAAACAAGGCACATTAATTTAATTTGCATACTCGTAAAAATCATAATGATTTAAAAATGGTCATATATTGAGACTCTTATCATTTTCTATTGTCAAATAATATACAACTTGCATTTAATTTGATCCGAAAAGATACTTGACCCGTATTGACTTGAACTTGGAATACACTTAACCCATATTTACTTGAACCTAAAATACACCTAATTCGTATTTACCCGAGCTCGAAATATATCGAGCCCATATTTACCTTATCTAGATAAAACACCGACACTTATTTAACCCACTTTCCGAATTGATTGGTTTGGACATAAAATTTTATTTAATGCTAAACTCCTTAATTATTGTACCACGAGTTAAAAATTATAGTTTTATCATGTATATTTGGTGTAACAATGCACATAAAATATATTTTATTAATCATATTTTAATTTAACTTGGATTTCAATAAGTAGAAAAATTACAAACAACAATACAAGCATTTATAATCTTATGTGTAATATTATTTCATTTTTCAAATACAAAGCTAATTTAGTTTGCATACTCATAAAAGTTATGACGCTTTAAAAATTGTCATATGTTAAACTTTTAACCTTTTCTATTGTCAAATAATATTCAACCCGTATTTACCCGATTTCGAAATATACATGACTCGTATTGACCTGAACCCGAAATACACGTAAACTCATATTTACCAGAACCCGAAGTACACCTAACTCATATTTACATGAACCCGAAATATGTCGGACCCGTATTTACCTTATCTAGATATATACGTAATACGTATTTAACCCACTTATTATACACATAAACTCTTATTTACTTGAACCCGAATTAAACCTAACTCGTATTTACATGAACCGAAATATGTCGGATCCATGTTTACCTTATCTAAATATACACCTAATACATATTTAACCCACTTTTTATAAATATAAATATAAATATAAATATAAATATAAATATAAATATATATGAGGGCAAAAGGGTAAATTAAATGTCAAACATTTTTTGGTCCCCCTCCCCCACCATAAGCCTCTTTATATTATATAAATATATATAGGAAAGTGTGGATTCAAAAAGGATGATACTAAAATTTAATCACCTGCCTGGATAAGTTTTAGTAAAAAATGTTTTCATACCAATTCATCATTTTTGGGTCCTTATTTTATAAATAAAGTGAAACCTTGTAGTAGGTCTTGTTATTTTATGGTGCACATGTCTATTGGATCATCCCTCCAAATTAAAAACCATATCATAAACTTAGAAAAAGAGGGGGAACACCAAAAAAAAATCACTCTGTTTTTATTTATTTATCTCCTGAGAACTTGTGTTAAAAACTTTGATCGTTGATATCTTAATTTGTATAATGATTCATCGTATAAAATTGATGTCATTAGATTCGTAATAAAAAACACTATTAAAAGGTATAATATTATATTTTTCATATAAAAATTATGTTAAAACTTATTGATTAAAGATTCACTATGAAAATCGTAAACGATAGATAAAAAAGAAGCAAAAAATTGTTGGGGGTGCCACGCATTTTTTTGGAAATTGACTAGCGGGACACCACTTTTCTATAATGTATTCCCAAGTGACATTAAATTTAACTAAATGACTCATGGGTGACATTCCGACTGTTTTGGCTGAAATCCGACAAAATATGTTGAAAAAGACAAAAATGTCCCTATTTTTTATCTCTAATTTAACTTAATCTACCCTTAATCTCTCTTTCTCTCTTTTCCTCACCCTCTTCCTCTATAATCTGCCTAAGGTGTTGCAGGTCAATCAACACTCATGTCTGTGTGGCTTGTGTTTAGTTTGATGCCACTCATGTAGCTCTTTGTACACAAGAACATTTTTGTTTAGCTCCATGTTCAGGCAAAAAATTACGGTATTTTATCTGCACTTTTATATTTAATTTAGCTCAAAATAAACATTAAGTTAGAATTTTTATGTAGTTTATTTAAATTTTGCAGGTTGATGATAAAAGTTGGAAAAATGGACTGGAAAAGAAATTTTTAGACTTGATTTGGACAAACATGGACCGACCAAGATTTAAATGGAATTGAAAAGAAAAAGAAAAAAATATAATAAAAAGGGGTCCATAGGCTGTCACGTGCCCAGCCACCCACAGCACAAACCCACTTCTTTCTTTTCCCCCAACTTATCTTCATCATCAGTCATCACCGTCAATTCATCATCACCGTTCATCGCATCATCATCTTCACCGTTGATGATCATCAATCATCATCGTCAAAATCCATTATCATGACCCAACTTTCACTACCTCATTTTTCGTTCAAAATATCAACCATATTCTCCATATTTGGCTGCCTCATTCAACAGAACCCCTACTCTCAAGCTCGATTCTACGTCAGTTCAACAACAAAATCACATACTGCTATTCCAAGTCGAAGTCTCAACAGCTTGAACGAGTTACACCCAGGAAAATGAGGACCGAAGATTGTGCTACTTGACCAGATTTCGTGGGGGCATGGGTAGTTAGATTAGGGTTAAACTCATGTATAAATAGATGGGCAGGGATAGGAAGTTCATCATCAAATTTTCTTCAGCTTTCAATCTGTTTTGTATCCAACTTTACCGTTTCAATTTTTCCTTGTATTTTGTTTTCTCCTCTGTTATCATAAACCCAGTAACCATTTTCAGAGCTTGAAATTGAACGAGATTTATTTACTGACAAAGTGTCCTCGCTTCATTCTTTCATGCTATTACTCTGATTAATCCGAGTTTCATTTGATGGGATCTGTTATAGTAATATTGCTCTGAGTTGAAGTTTAAAGCCTTGTTTTTGGAACTATGCTGCAGTTGCAGAGCCATTGCAAAGTCTCTTCATTTTATTGTTTTACTTTCTCTTTTTCTTCTTTGAGTTAATTTACAACAAATTTCCTTGGTCATATTATTTAATTAGATTTTAGTTTAACCTACACTTCACCTAACAAGGACAAAAATTAGGTCAGTTCAATGTTCCAGTGTTTTGCATCTTTCATTGAATTGTACCAAGTCTAATAGTGGTGTAGGTGTTGCTATTGGTAGGCTTTTTAGCCAAGTCTTGGTCCAAATGGTATTTCATGGGTTATAGTCTTGTGTTTTCCTTTTTTTACTTTACTATGTTGATTCATTAGATTTTATTTATTTTATTTTTGTTTATTTTACTTTTGCTTGGCATTAGGAAATTCTACGCATTGTTATATAGTTATAGTTGTCTATATGTTTATTCCTCGATTTTTCTATTTTTCTAGTTCATAAATAAATTAGTTTAATTTATCAATTAATTACTATAAGTTTGCTAACTATGTTGGTTATAGTTTGATATTACCGTCTTGGGGATCGAATCGTATTTCTGAGTGGCCGACACCGCTTGCGGTCAACAATTCAGAATCAACACTCCATGTAGCCTCAAAAGCAACAACACCTAGTTGAAGAGTAACACCTCGAGCATCAAATTTGACCTCCCTATATGCACCTATTGCAACCCCAAAAGAGATTAACACCATGTTACACAATCTCCAACCTTGAAACTCTCCTTTTTGAAACATAACCCCAATTGAATAAACAACCATAGGCATAAGGGCTTTCAACATTTGGATTAAGGAAACATATAGATAAATATAAGCATAGTGAGAACAGGTTCGACAAGCGTACAAAGCCCCAATTGGAACAACGGAGGACAAATAAACCTCCTTCGACATGAAAACAGGTTTGACAAGCTTCAACACTTTGATAAGGAGAAAAGCGAGGGAAGAGCAGAATCTCATGTGGATCATGGTGAGAGAAATTGGGAAAGGCCAATTGTACATCTTCCGATCTAAGAAGTACTTGTTGTACACAATCACCATGGAACTCAAGAAATTCATATCGCAACGTAGGTGCAGGAGAGAACTATCTTATTAATCACACCGTCGCTGATAACTGCGTTTTATGACTATGTTTTTAGGGGTTTTTAATAGTGAATTAGGGATAGTTTTGTGTGTGAACCTTGATTTTTATTTCAATTTCCCTATTACACTTGGTGTTTTGTTTGTGATATAAATTTGTAGGTTATGAGTCCAAAAGGACCAAAAGACCAATTTTCTCTCAACTTCTGGCAAGAGTGAAGACACATAGGCCTCTACATGTCAAACCCGAACCGTGGTACAAATTTGGGACGGAAAGGAGCAAGGAATGGCAGGCGTGACAACCTCGGCGGCCAGGGTGGTGGCCACGGTCCGTGGCGGTTCAGCTCCTTGTGCTTAACTCATTTTTTTTTGCGAAGGAAAGAAGAAAGAAACGAAACAGTGGCAACCTCGGGCAGCCCGTGGTGATCGCCACGGTACATGTACGGATTGTACGGACTGTACGGACCGAGGCGGACTGCCTATGTAGAGCGGTTGTTTTCGCGAGTAGAAAAGCAAGGAAGCGATGATTTTTCAAGAGGGAGTCATTTTCTATCAGTTTTCCTTCATTCTTTGGCCGTGAAGGAGAGAAAAGAGAGCCCTAATACTTCCATTCTACTCCTCTTCCCCACCATCAAGATTTAAGACCGAATCGATTCAAGAGAAACCAAGATCAAGATTCGCAAAGGAAAGGAGCGACGTTCGCGGAGAAGGTTCTACCCCGGGATCGAAAGGCTCGACGGGTTGTATTCTTCGCAATTCTATTCTTTCTTTTTGATTTCCTTCTTAGTTTTGAGATTCGATTGTGATGATTGGAACTTGTTTTGTGTTTTCATTGAATATGAGTGAGTAGATTTCTTGAATTCTAGGGTTTTGCAACCCGAAGCAATGTAGTTTTGATTGATTGTTATTAGTTTGTGCATGAATTCTTGATTAGAATCAATAGAAGGTTGTGTTTACCATGTTTATGAGTATTCTTAAGGCCTTGGATATTTGTAAGTTTGAGATTAACCTGAGAAGTACTAAAATGTGAATTAGGGTAATCTGACTACCTAGGTTTGCGAAAATTGAAAAAGGAGTAGTGAACTAGGGAATCATTAGATAACCTGACCTTTAGAGAACTTTAATTCTGTTTAGCCTAAAAGGCACACGAAAGTTGTTGATTAGGTTGTTTAGAATAATTCTATTTAGCATCGAAAGGGCGATAGGATTCAGAGGTTGTCGATTCTTGATTCATTCTTGAATGTATGATTGTGCAGGCTAGGTTTTAGTAATCGAGCTCGTTGTTAGGTTATCATCTCCCTAGAAGTCTTTCTCTCTTGATTAGAAAATTAGATTAAATTTTCCTGCTTTATTAGTTTTATTAGTTTCTTAAACCTTACCAAAATCCAAAAACCTGATTAGCTTAGCAATCGTGATAGAGATTAGCTTTCTGTGCTAATCGAAGCCTCGCGATCGACTTCTACGTCTGGCGTCACGCGACACGCGGCCGCTACGTCATCGCTCAGAGTTCTGCCATTGCTCGACATCTTTGATTGTGTTTAGCTTGAGGAAAAGACAGAAAGAGAGATGAAGTGTAGATTAACTTAAATTAGAAAGAAAAATAGGGACATTTTCGTTTTTTACAACCGATTTCGTCAGATTTCAGCCAAAATAGTCAGAATATCACTCATACGCCATTTAGTTAAATATAATGTCACCTGAAAATGCATTATAAAAAAATGGTGTCCCCTCATTAATTCCAAAATATATGTAGCACCCCCTAACAAGTTTTTGAAAAAAAAAAAAGGGATGGAGTAATAAAGAAAAAGACACGAAACCGAAGAACAAGAGGCGAAGGCCAAGAACCAAGTTGGGCTCCACGACTCTCTCACTTTCATTTTCACAGTCCTCTCACTTTCAATTGGACTCACCTCCCCTAGTCCCTACAGTCTGTGCAGAGTCATCAGCTTAATCCAGTTTGCCCAGAAACTGAACAGCACGCAACCCTTCCCATTCAATCATGGCGTTGTTAATGGCGAAACCAGGTGTTACAACTACTACTACAGCGCCACCCTCACTCATTCATCAGTCTCTCTCCTCCAAGGACTTATTCTTCCCCAACTCCATCCGGTTTAGGTTCGGACCCTCTCAGCATTTCCGCTTTCATGTCGCTTTCAAACCCTCCCATAATTTGCCTCTGCTTCCTCGAATCAGAGCTCAGAGCACCCCAGGTATGCAAACTCTTCGATTCGCTTCTGGTTTTTGATCTTTAGCTCCGACATTGAATTGAGTTCTTGTTAATTTTCCGGCTTTTTTGTGGGTTTTTTTTTTTTTTTTTTGTGATAATGGTGATAGAGTATTTACCGGACTCCAAGTTTTACAAAGTGGAGGCCATTTTGAGGTGAGCTGCTGTTTTTTTCGACCTACATTTTCCTTCCTAGGAACTATGGAAATTGCTGATTTCAGGCATCAAAATTGATGCATTAGCTGCTGTAGCTTTATCTTTTGAACTTGGGTTGATTGAGCTGGTTTGTGCAAATACTGAAATCTATGTTTGGAATATAAGTTTTGTGGACAAGTTTTATTAATTTGTCCTCATTTTCTGCTTTTCTTCTGTGTTGTGCTGGTGAATGTTCACGTCAAGACCTTGGAGAGTCGAGAAGGTGTCTTCGGTAAGTTGGACTTTTCCTGTGCTTATTTTGATTGCCAGGTTTAGAATTTGTTCTTGTTGTCAAAATAATCAAATCAACTTAAGAATGGCATTATTTGCACCTGATTATGTCAATTCCATAATCTGGTCCAAATGATGTCATTCTTCCTATCGAAAATGAAAACAAACGGCACTGAATTATGCCATTTCCAAGCTTTTGCATCAGTGGATAGCTGGATCTTGTTGTTCTTTTCTCTTGAACTGATTAGCGCTTTTCATTTCAATAGCGTTGCGGTGGTAACATCTGAGATACCATAAAGAAAATATGGGTGAGAGAGACTGAGAGGCAAGCCCTCAAAAGTTTAGGATTCTTCTGCTGTTTGTACTAGTTTTTACTGATTTTGTATGCTGGTACAAGAAGCATCCCTTTTCCAAACTGTGGTACTTCTTCACTGTGACGCTGATTGGTTCATAAGTAGTGGTTGAATGGACTTATCATAGTGATCCCATATATGTAATAGGCATATGTTTTTACTCAATCACGATGACTCCGCTGTAAGCTTAGCGAACAGTTAGTGTTATAATGTTCAACTGGATGAAGAAAAACTAAAGCTTTTTCCACCGTATGGTGAAACTTGGATGATGGTATTCTGGTTTAATGTCCTATGGTTAGTGTAGTCGAAGACACTGTCGTTTTCTTTTGGTTTCTGTAGTCGAAGACTCAAAGCTGGTTGTTTCACGCCCAAGTTTCAGATATGACACTATATAATCTTAGCTTAGAAACCCATGGCTCAGGTGCGCCTTGGCTCAGAAAAGCCCGATGCCCAAATCATAGCACCTCGATAGGAAAAACCCTCTTGCAGTGCTATCCACCCTTCTTAGTTTTCATGATTTTTCTCTGTTTTGTCAGTATTGCTCTTCTCCTTTCTCTCTATATCTCTCTCTTTATTTTATTCCTCTCCATGTCCCTCCTAGCCCAAAAGAATGCAAAGCATGTGTTATTTTTCTTAGTTATAGTAATGTCCCTCTCACTTCTTTGACATCGTATCTAATTTCCTTATCACTTCTTTGATGTCGTATCTAATTTCCAAAACAATTATGGTTTGGGAATGATTTTGAGCATTAGTATAAGTACGCCTCGCATCCAAAAAGGATCGCTTTCGGCTTGAAGCCCATGCCTCGGGTCCAGGATCCTTTGTGCTTTTGTACATCTCAAGCTTTTTGAACTGGCTATATAATATGAGTGCATGGCGAGATGTGCTGAATTTGAAAACTACAAAATGCCATGTTCAGTAGGAAGCAATGATGGTTTGGCCCTGTCTAAGGAACTGCTCTTCAGCTACAATTTGTAGGATTTTATTTGTAGCTGTATGATTTTTCTGATTTCACTTCTTTTCGCTGGTGGTGGTGGTGATGCTGGCATCCTCCTGAAATAAAGGCTTTGTTGAAGATGGGCATTCGTGGTGTCACAGTTTCAGATGTTCGAGGTTTTGGTGCGCAAGGTGGAGTTGCAGAAAGGCATGCTGGTTAGTACTTGTGCTCTGTCTTACAGTGTGACATGTAGGCCTTATTTAGTAAATTGCGGTTGGCTGTTTGAATGAATTGTTTGTTTTGTAATGGGATTATGGGAACAAACTGGTCATATAGTCTGTTGTCTTACTTTGTGCGTTGCAGTCAAACTCTGCATTGATAATATGTGTTCAATACTCTCCAGGATCTGAATTTTCCGAGGACAAATTTGTGTCAAAAGTTAAGATGGAAATTGTGCTCAGCAAGGATCAGGTGTTTAATTTGAAAAGAAGCAAGCTTTATCTCTATTTATTACTGATTCTCTTGTCTTTGACTCTGTATTTGTTTACGGTAGTTTGCTAATAGTTTTAGTTCCAACTTGAATTTTACTCAATACCAATGCTGTTATTATTTCAGGTTGAACCAATAATAGACCTGATTATTCAGGAGGCAAGGACAGGTGAAATTGGTGATGGAAAGATATTTGGTAAGATGTAACTATAAAAGATTGTAGTGGTTGCATTTTAAATTATCTGAACAGATTGTTTGTTATAAAGTTGATTTACTTTAGAATTCTTGCTTGTGCCGATGACTTATCAACCTCAGCCCCCCCCCCCCACCCCACAAAAAAAAAAAAAAGAAAACAATTTTGGGATTTTATTTGGCCCTGTTTGGCAACCAACTGGTAGCTGGTAGCGGTTAGCTGTTAGCTGATGGCTTTTTGGATTAGCTGTTTGACTCTAGCTGTTTGGGTCAGCTGATTGCAGGAAAAGTGTTTGGTAAAGTAGTTTTTTGTGAAAAACTACTTCAAAAAGCTTCATCAAATAGCTTTTTTAAAACTAGTTTTTTGGGTCCAAAAAGCCAATATAAAAAGCTACTTAACAAACACCTCAAGTAGAACCTTGGTAAAAAAGCTAAAAGCTATCCAAAAAGCTAAAAGCTACCCAAAAAGCTGGGTAGCCAAATACCCCCATTTATATGAAATGTTTTTCCCTTTGGAGACCTGATATGTTTCATGTATTAATAACATCCCTTACAACTTCCAAATTAGTTCCGGGATAGAACTTTGCTTGAGCTGGTAAGCATGACTCATTTAAAGGCCCAATTTATATAAAATTGACATGATATTAGAGCTGAGGTTGCTCATTTAAACTCCTTAATATGGAGCAAATCAATTGTGCTGGTCATTGAAGTCGGCTAATCTTCTGATGAAACCTTGTCTTATTGCGCAGTGCTGCCAGTCTCTGACATAATAAGAGTCCGCACTGGTAATACATCTATCCATTAGCCACCCATATAATTCTCTCTTCCCCATTTAACAACGAGCTCATTTGTGGGTTGATTTTAACAGGTGAAAGAGGAGAGCAAGCGGAGAGGATGTCTGGTGGACGATATGAAATGTCCAACTCAGACCGACCTGCATGAGATTGTAAATCTTGTCCAGTTGATCGAATGTTTGCAGAAATACAATCATATCAAATCCAAGCAAGGGAGTAATGATGGCATCGGAGATTTCCGAGTAACTTTCTAGGCTTTTTCGGCATACCAATGTAATTTCTACTGGTTGTCATCTGTTTAGACTATCAGTGTGTAGTGTCGTGCTCCCTTTGTAAACCAACTGTGTAGTGCATAAACATGCATGTCAGTGTTGATTTCCTTTTGTGAAGGCTTACCTGGTTATGGCATTTAACTGGAACCTTTTAGTCAGCATTCTAATAAATAAAGGAAGTAAATTTTTTTTAAAAAAAAAACAATATCTTGTGTGCTCATTCAACAATGGATGACTGGAGTATATTTATTTCAACATAATTGTGTATTTACTCTTGCAATAGAATTAAACATAATTCGAAATTTTAAAAACTCTGTCAAAATAGGGGCTTCACTCCTCCCTCTACCTCGATCGCACTCTGTTGTACGCCAAAAATTTGAGGTACATTGAGGAGTATCCAAAGCCCCAAGTACTTGAATTTCTTTTTTATATTTCTCTCTTCTTAGAACAAATGTAATGATATTTCGATTTTTTGGAATGTAAATGGGATCTACACCTTCTACATCACTCACTATTCATATTTTTTGAAATTCAATTCTATTTATTCTATGATAATAGAAACTCAATCCTACGAAATTTCCTTTTTTTTCACCTCCTTTATGTGGTTTTAAATAGCACAATTTCCAAAAAGAAAGAAGAGGAGGGGGGTGTTTAGAAATTCGATTATGAGCTTATGAGCAAAAGCAATGCCTAATTTGTTTTTCCCAATAATAGCTCATATTTTGGGAAAAACACTTACTTAATTCGTTTAATTAGGCATGTTAAATGGGTCAAGTCATTTGCTCGATAATTGTTATCCAATTATACCGTTTATCAATGAATTTAGGTGAATGTTACAGTTAATACTCTTTGAAATATACAAAAGACTTCTAATTTTGACTTATATTTATCTTTGACTATGAATTAAAAGACATCTCCTTATATACAACTCGAATTATATTACCACGCAAATTGTTGGGTATGATATGTCATTATTTCGATTCCACAATGAGTTGTTTTGTATAAATGAGTTAATGTTAAATGGGTAAATTGATAACTTTATTCTAACACGTTTATTTAAATGGGTTAACAGGTCAAAATAAGGTTAATCCGTTTAAAATTTAAACGGTAAACGGTTTCAATTTCCAACCTGTTTAATAAATGAGTGATATTCAGGTTAGAGGATTTTGAACCCGTTTAAATTTGCCACGAAGTAGGGGTGAGCAAAACCGGGTACCCGCCTAAAATTTAAAGATTTGGTTCCGAATCCATTTAGTAATGGATCTTGATTTGAGGATCCAATCTCGGATCCATTTCAAACTGGATCCTAAAATTAAGATCCAATCCTGGATCCACTGGAAATGGATTCAGATCCGGGTACCCGAATTAGAAATTTACTATCACTGTCCAAATTTTTATACTTACACTGCCAACTGCGATTTGGTGATTTCAATGACATTGATCCCCTCAGTCATTACTTCCAACTTCAATCTGGAAAGGTTTGAAGGAGGAGAATGTCTATGGCGGTGAGATAGAAGGAGTAGCGGCTTAAGTTATAAGCAAAATTAATGTTTCTCAACACATGGCTTGGAGCATGGATCCAAGAGTGTAATTTGAGCTGATTGAGTAGTAATATTCACTTAGTTTTAAGACCTAAAACAATTTTTATATTAAATAATTATATAGATCCTGGATAACGGATCCGGTTCTAGATCCTAGATGTCAGGATCCAGTTCCAGATCCATTTACAAATGGATCCTAATTTTAGGATCCAGTCCCGGATCCACATAACTAACATCCGGATCTGGATCCGGGTATCCACTTTTTCTGCTCACCCCTAACACGAAACCGACCGACCTAATCTATTAGCCAACTTTAATATATAGGGGTAGATTGGGAAAACAAATATTGAAAGAAATTTGGAGAGGGGCGATCAATATTTTTGGGAAATTCCAAATGGTAAGCCTCAAGTATTGGGTATTCCAAGTTGTCAACCTGTTTTTGACATATTCCAAATGGTAGGCTTAAAAACAAAATTATTCCACCCTGTAGGCACACAGTTAAACAGCCGTTAGAATTTCCCTAAAAAAAAAATGTTTTGAATGTTAGATGAAAATTAGTCGACACTCTGAAATTTGCTCAAACTTGAAACCCTAAAACTCTTCTCCATGGGTACTCTCTCCAACCTCTTCTCCCTCCCCTGAAACTTTGTCGCCTCCCTCTGTCCCAGGTCGGTCGTGGCCTGCTTCTGTACAGTGACCGCGCTGACTCGATGCATCCCGGTCGACGTCTCCCTCTGTCAGTCACCCTCAAAATTAGGGTTCACATTCTTCTCTGACAGGTATGAATTATGTAAACTTTGATTTTTGAATTTAGGGTAGAATGTATGAAATTAGCTATTGATATGATGTATAATTGTGAATAGGAGGAAAAAAATTAGGGCTATAATTCGTATCAGGAACACCATTAGCTATTGATATGGTTTGAATTTGGAGGGGTTTTTTTTGACGAAATGTAAGTACAGGCAACACTTGGCCAACCTTGTCGTTGCTTCAATGAGCCTTGCTACTATAGGTTGATTCAAAAGCTCAAAACCAACCGCTAGTATAATGAGAACCGTGCTACTAACTTGCATTTTTAAAGCATTGGCTTCGCTTCATATTATATGAGAAGAATTGCAGTATAATGAGAACCGTGCTACTAGCTTGCATTTTTGACGAAATTTTTTTTGATGTGGTGGATAAAATCATACAAATTGAACAATTAATTCTAACTTGAACATTACTGTTTGCCCCATTCTTCCCCCATATATATTAACAATTAATTGTGTTATTTTATTTTCCCCCATTTGAACAATGGAACAATTAATTGTGTTATTTTATTTTCCCCTATTTGCTAAAGAATACTAGTACTTCATTGATATACATGTTTACTTGGGTTGGCTCTGTGTCAAAACCAAATTGGTTGATGTGTATAGTTTTCCTAGTGTTTAAAAAAGCCAAAAACATGTTTGTTTAGAGTTTTTTAGAATTATTTGATTTGTGTCTGTTGTGCTTTGTCAGTGACATTCTTATGACATTTGGTTGCAGTCATGGGGAGTTGTACGTTGCTCATAAACTTTGAGGGTAAAAAGCTAAGGATAGAAGTACCTGACACAGATAGGTCTACATTACTTGATGTATTTACTGAGTTGGAAGAGAAAGCTGCTGTTGAGAAGTTTTGGTTACCTAAATATCCAATACTTTCTTATATGAAGAACACGGAGAGTGTTTATATCAATGAAGAGGAGGACTTGGGAAATTTGTATTTATGGTTGGAAAAAGAGGGGAGGAGCGAGGTTGATATTTGGATTAGTTCTGGTGAGAAATCTGGAACGGTGTTGGAGTTATCTAGAGGTTTAAGAAAGTATGATTTGGGATTGCCAAAAGAAAATGTGTCTTATATTCCTGCGTTGCATATACGAATTGAACAACAACCGGTACCTCTAGAATTGGGTGTTAGAAGCAAAACTTCCTGTGAGACGGAGTACTTCTGAAATTGTTCAGTGTATTCCTGGTTCTCCTCATAATGATGGAGGGATTACACCCTCTCTTGCCTGTACCCCATCACCAGGAAGGAAGACTCAAGTGTCTTTTGTCGTTAGGAGGAGTCCAAGACTGTCCCCTAATGCCATCACGAGGAACGAAAATGAGGCAATAGTGATGGCTTCCAATGCCATTCAGAACACAATGAAAGATCACGGGCCTTCTAAATCATGTGCTAGATCTTTAGGTGACTTGAGAATGCCTAGAAGCACTGCCATTAGGAAGGGTATATATAAGGGTAAATCGGGGGATGAGTCTATGGGGTCCAAGGGGTCTCATAATGCTGGTCAATCAGGATCTTATCACCAAAGTAGCTCCATTCCAACTTCAGCAAGTAAAAAGAGTAAGAGCAACAGCGGAGCATCAACAAATGACAGTGCCATTGCAGGTGACTATTTTTTTCCCCAAAACAACTTTAAAGATTCAAAATTAAATCACATTGACATAT
This sequence comes from Portulaca oleracea, assembly GCA_029582165.1. NCBI lineage: Eukaryota > Viridiplantae > Streptophyta > Magnoliopsida > Caryophyllales > Portulacaceae > Portulaca > Portulaca oleracea. The sequence continues at coordinate 16,359,274 of CM055869.1, read as the reverse complement.
CACTTGTGTTGCAGGTAATAATATTATGGTTGCCGAGTTTCCTGATGATGAGGTCGATGATGATGACTTTCAACCTTGTGATGACGGTGATAATGTGGATAACTCCGATAGTGAGAGCGTAGATGAAGAGTCAGATGATGACATTGCTATGAAGGCAATCACAGACTTGTATGACCCTAATGAACAAGACGGTTGGGAAGATCTTGATGATGAAAATCATATGGGAAGTGTTTATAGGAATGGTGATCTGTGCGAGGAAGAGAGATTTGGGGATGTACAAATTAAACCATGGATGATTTTTGTGGACAAGGAGCACTTCAAATCCGTGTTGACCACCTATTGCATTCAAGAAGGATATTGCTATGTTGTGCTTTCTTCAAACCGCAAGAGATTCACTGCTATGTGTAGGTCTAAGGGGTGTGAATGGAAATTGCATGCTAGTGTTCTTCCTGATAAACGTACATGGGCAACTAAGACAATACATAATGTGCACTCTTGTGAAAGAGTTGTTGGTCACAATCCTTTGGTCACTGTTGGATGGGCATCAAAGGTTTTGATGGATGACATAAGAGCCAATCCTGACATTTCAGGAAAGTCTCTTAATGAGATATTATTTAGTCGATATCAGGTGTAACGACCCGCCCCAAACCCGTATTAATTAAAGCCGTAATCACGGTGTTTATCTAAATTACGCTGTTAGAAATTTTCTTTCTTTTATGTTAATATGGTTATTTCTGTTATTATTATTTATTTTTATGCGCGACAGGTCTCGAGCTAGGCGATGGTTAAACGGGTTGATTTTATGTTATCTCGAATTTAAAGTTATGATTATTATTACGAGTTTATGAATACTTTTACGATAAGTTTTATAATTTATTTTATCATTCTCAATTTTACGCTTGTAACCGAGGAAGGTTATATTATTCTCAATTCCGTTTCTTTTACGATTTATACTACTCGATCCTCCTAAGTACATTTTATGGCCCGAATTATTTTATTAGTATGTTTTATCAGTTTAATTTATGTGATGTTAATTTTTAGTCTTCCACCCAATTTTATTCCAAGGAAATTTTATTTAGTTATATACTAAATTATATTTTCAAGGTTTATGTTATTTATTTATTTGGGTTGATTACCAATTATTTTACCTAGCTAATTTTTTTACCTATAGTTTAAGTTAAGTGTTAATTAGATGGTAAGTTATTAGGGAAGGGTTTTTATTAAGGGGGGTTAAAGGGGGTTTGAGTTCATTTGGCAAAATCAGAATTTTTATCACAACTTTCTCTCACACTCACCCCTCTCCCTCTTCTTCCTCCCACTGCTGCCCAGCCGGCCACCTGCCGCCCCTGCCGCGCCTTTCCAGCGACCTCGCCAGCGCCGTTAACCCACCACCGCCACCACCTTCTTCCCCTTTACTTGTTCAATCTCTCACCTCAAATTCAAGTGGTATAATCTCAAACCCTAACCTAATTCTCTTGTTTATAATCTGAATTTCTACTTCAAATTTATGTTCTCTTGATGTTGTTCTTCTTCTTTATGTTTATTAAGCATGAATTTAAGTTGTGGTTAAGTTAGGGTTTAAGTTTTAAGTGTATGCATGTATATTTCTAAGTGTTTGTGAGGTTTTATGGTTGAATTCATGGTGGATGATGAATATATGTTAATGCATGTGAATTTCTTGAGAGATTCTTAGTATATAAGGGCTGAGTTTATGTTTTAAGATTATGAATTAAGTGTTATTATGTTTAATTTGGGTGAATTAGTGAGGTTTTGGTGCAAGAGTTCAAGAATATGTCTTTTATGTTAAGTTTAGGTTTAATCCATGGATGCATGTGGTTTTTAAGGTCTAAGATGAGTTAATTATCAAGTTTTATATTCTGGAAATATGGTGGATTAAGGTTATATGGGATTTGATTGTGTTTTAATATGATTAAGGGTGAAAAATCAAGCTAAAAACCGGAAAATTCGGTAGATAAGGTTTCTGTTTCGGTTCTGAAAATTTACAGTGGTATAAAAGTGGGGTTTTTGCCCAGATTTCTACTCCATATGATAGCCCAAAGTGTTAGCTAACTATAGGCTTTGGAATTTCTAAATTCCGACATGTATAGCCCGAGTTAAGACCAAAACCGTGAAGGTATAATTTTATATACGAATTCTGAGTCAGTATATTGAGAGCTGTTTTTCGTGCCTTTGGAGACCTCTTTAGTTTTTATAATGAACATGAAAGTTTTAGGCCACGTTGCAAGCTTTCCGGAAAGGTATGATTCGTAGTCATCCGATATCGGGAGTATGAGTTACGAGCCCGGGAAGCAGGGCTGTCCGAAACAAGTTTCTGCCCAGAATTTTTATTGCCTTTTTAGCCTAAAATTTGTAAATTGGGTCTTTTATGGAGTTCTTATAAGTTTGTAGCCTTTGTGGTGTTGTCAAGATAGTTGGGATGAGTTTTCTAAGCTAATTTAAGTTAGGTTGATGTTGAGGATTATCTCCTAAAGGATTATAGGTAAATTAGCAAACCATGGGTTAATTCGGTGAAGTTTTAAGGCCCAATTAGGTATTGTTGATGACTAAGGGTTACACTTGAGTTCTTAGCAAGTTTATGCGTTCCTCTATGTCTAAGTAACCATAAGCTCGTCCTTTCTTCATATCCAATTCACCGTTCATCGATTCACAAATAGTTTCTAAAATCCATAAACATGATATTGTTCTAAGTCCGCTGCCATGCATTCTTCATGTTTTCATTAATCAAGTACCTTCTTTCTAATAAGCTTTCAAGTACTCTAATTCTATGTTCCTTCAAGCCAACGGTTGAGAATGCCTCTTAAGTCATGAACCTTCTCTAATCCTATTCAATCTTCACCATGAGTTCCACTCTAAGTTTTTAAGCCGTTTATAATTTACTCATGCACTGCTTCTGTCCGGGCCATTTTTCGGGCCCTTCCTTTCATTTCTATCCTTTGGGCCAGTTGATAAAATTGTCAGGCATGATTTTCCCTTTCCGAAAAGTACTCGTTTGCAAAAATCCGAGTTTTCTAGCCCAAGTTATCGCCGAAACAGCGAATTACTAAAATCTGAAATTTTATTTCCTTTCTTACCTTTTATGAGACAAGTTTAAGTATTTAATTCTATTTTATATGATTACACGAACCTCACCGATTTCTCTACGCTTTTATTACAAATTCCTTATAGTCTCCAAGTCGCCCACGCCATCTCAAGCTCGAGGCTCGTCGCTAAAGTTTTCATCTAACCAAGGTACGCGAATTGTCCAACTTTTCGCTCCTTTATGTTTACGGTTTATGCTAATTTATGCTTTTATGATTATTCATGGTTTTAAGTGGTCCCATTTTATGGATTCTATGTTTTATGTTCTAGCTAGTTATGAGAAGTGCTAGCCTTTTAGATGCTCCTGATCAGAGTGTCCTAGACCTGGCCAGTGTCGACTGCATAGCAGTCACCCATTCCAAACTTAGATCGGTTTGGGCATGCGCGTGTGTGAGATGCATTGCATCGATCGTAAGGGACCCAAAACTCTTAAATTTATGTATCTACTTCTAAGTTCATGTGACATGTTCTTTCTTTATGAACTCAAGTTACTTTTACTCATGTATGAGTTTATGTTCATGTCATTTCAAGTTAATGTTTTATCTCCCCTTTCCCGTTTTCAAAATGAATTTAAATGCCGGCACTAAAACCGTTTTCGAACGGTTTGACGTGTTGGAGGTTTACGTACTGAGTGTTTCCCCACTCACTTTTGCGATGTTTTATGGTTTTGTTTTTAGGAGGCTCGAGCTCCCAAGGAAAGGACAAGTCGGTTCCAAAGTAATTTAGGGCTGTCAAGGTAGTTCTCTAAGGAAATCATCGGTTATCAAGGGCGAGCAGGTTTTTTTGGAAGTCGTTTAGTTGTTAAGCTATGTTTAAGTTTATGTAGGTTATCCAAAGGTTGTATAAGTTTTATTTATGAAGGTTTTTAAGCTAGTAAGTTATCTTGTGGTTTTGGAGGTTTCTTTAGTGTTGTTGCCTTGTCTCTTTTGGGAGACGGCGGTAATGCCTCGACCTAAGGTGTTCCGCTGCGCTAATCACAGGTTTGGGATTCTAAGTATAGTCTTAATCTTGTGATTAAGGTTGGGGCGTTACATCAGGTGACAATGAAGAAGTCGTCCATTTACAACACTAAGCAAATAGTTCTAACAGTGATTCAAGGGGGCCATGATGTTTCATACAGCTTCTTGCCTGCGTACACTGAGATGGTGAAACGTACGAATCCTGATAGTGTTGCGCACATTGCTTGGAGGCAACTCGAAAGGCTTAAGGAAGGTGGCGTCATAGAGAGACCTTACATATTTAGCAAGATATTTATTTCGTTTTCTGCACAGATCAAGGGTGCAATAGGTGGGTGCAGGAGGCTCATAGGGGTTGATGGAACTCATCTAAAGGGCCATTATGGAGGTGTGCTTCTGTCAGCTGTAGTCCTTGATGGGAATAATGAAATTTTCCCTCTTGCACATGCTATTGTTGAGTCCGAGACCACTGAAAGTTGGTGTTACTTCTTCTACCATTTGAAGCAAGTTCTACAATCTGCCCTGGGTGATGAAATGTGGACTATAATATCAGATAGGCAAAAGGCAAGTCATTTACCCTTAACTTTTAGCATTCATTATGTTGTATATTACCATATATTTTGAAAACTATGCTTATTAATCCGTACGTTGATATTGAAAGGGTTTGGATCCAGCATTGGATGAGCAGTGGCCTTAGGTTAATAGGAGATATTGTTGTCGACATTTGTGTGCAAACTTCAAAAAGGATTTTCCTGGAGTATTATGCCATAAATTATTTTGGACAGTTTGTAAGGCATACTCAGAGTTCACTTTTAAAAAGGCGATGGACATGATGCATCAAGCTGTAGGGATGGGGGCTGTTCAGTGGTTGCTTGATATTGGACCTCATGAAAGGTGGGCTAGATATAAGTTCGACCCTCGGTTGTGTGCTGCTGACAATACAAGTAACTTTGTGGAGTCATTCAATTCAACCCTTGGAGCTGATAGATGTCTGCCTGTCCTCAGTGTGCTTGAAGGTAGCCTTCTATACTATAATATTTTTTGCGATAGGTTTTGTTATTCAAGAATTTTTCTATTCAAGAATTTTGCGATAGGTTATACTATAATATTCAATTCAACTTAAATATATGGGGTTGACATTGACATATGACAATTATGATTTGGTTTTATTTTTTTAAAAAAAAATTGTATGCAATTTTAAGTATGTAATAAATGCTGATTGACAATTGTTAGTATGTTCTAACCTTGTGTTTGTATGTTTTGTGGTATAAAGGTGTGAGGAGGTTGGCAATGGTGAGGCTAACCACGAGGCAAGAAATTACAAGCACGTGGAGTGATAGTGGTATTTGTCCTAACATTGCCAAGCGTTTGAAGGTAATATCTACTGATTCTAGATCATGTAGGGCATATGTAGCTAGCAAAGGGGAGTTTGAGATCCACGATAATAAAAGTCAATTACCAGTATCTTTGAACAACAGAACATGTATATGTGGAGCTTGACAGATTAGTGGGATACCTTGTAAGCATGCTGTTAGGGCTTTTCTACACAACAGAGAGTCACCTGAGTCGTATGTCAGTGAATGGTTTTCTGTGACCATGTACAAGAAAGCTTATGCATATAACATTAACTCCATTCCTGACAATGAGCAATGGCCTGAATTTTCTTACCCAAACGTTGAGCCCCCACCTTTGACGAGAAAAGTGGGAAGACCATCTAGGAACAGAAGAAGAGAACCAGGGGAGCAAAGAAAGGGGAAAAGGTCCACTAGAAATAAGTGCAGCAAGTGTGGTCATTCAGGTCACAACAAGAATACTTGCAAAGGTGGCCCAACTAGGAAGGAGATGGCACAAGCTGGAAAGAAGCAACAACAACAGGTGGTGACTTCCGTGGGTGGTCCTTCATTGTCTCAACCATCTCAAACATCGCAGCCCCTGCCCTCCCAACCAAGACAATCAGAACAAACTCGAAGGAAAAGAAAGACAGCTGACTTGATCCTCGCATCCGCTGGAACAGTTAGTAGGAGCTCAAAAAGGAGAACTAAATAATTTAGCTGTAGTTTTTATCATATGATGTATTTAGACTAATTTAGCTTATATTGTTATGTAGCTCAAAAAGGGTGTTGTCCATGAAATTTCAAATCTTCTGGGATGGAGATATTCTGATGAGTTTTTGTATAGTTTCTAAGTCTTGGTACCTGATTAGGGCATGCTCAGGTCATCTTTTTGTTGCTGAACCTCTTATAACTATGAGTAATTAAACATTATTCAAGAGCCTGAGTTTAATTGGTGCTAACATGATGAAGTTGTTTTTGTTTTCATGTTTCTTCAGTTGTTTGTTTTGCCAAACAGGATGCTATTGAGCTATTCTCAAACTATTCGGTACATTGTTTAAATGGGAAATGCATCGTTGTTAGAAAGATGACGGCGATAATCTGAACCCACAACTGCGGTGTTGAGCATCATAACTGGCTTCAGGCAGTGTTATGCTACTATGGGTGAAAAGCATAAATGGAGCTGGAAAATGTGTATTTCAAAATAAAACAACACAAAGTACATTATAGCATCCAAATCATTTTCAATAACACATAGTACTACACCAATTCAACATACCAAATGACTAATTTAATTACACAAATCACGTCATCTTATTAGTTCTTCATACTTACAATCACAAGCACCAACACAAAGTACATTAAAATTGCAACCTTCACTACTGACTTCACATACTTGGTTTGCTTTGCAACCATCTTCTTCAAAATGTCAATATCCCCATTAGTGGAGCCTTGAACACTTGAGCTCTCACCATACCATTCAAATCTTCCCTCATTTTTTCCATTAGAAATTACATGTTCCTCACCAGCCCATTTGAAGAAATTACAACCTCGACATTGAAAATATACTCCATTTGGGTTTGCCATTGATTCAGATATCTTCAATTCAGCTTTCTTTCCACATTTGATGCAATGTTGCGGTCTCAACCACATCTTCGCACCACCCCCGGAATTCGAACTCCTAGAAGTCATTGCACTTGAACCTAAACGATAGAAAAGATAGACATTACAAAATGCCCTAATATTTTTCAAACCATATCAATAACATCCATGGTCATCCATCTTTCACACTCATGTCAATATTTACATCCTGAAACATGGATCTAATGTTTAGCTTTGTTACTCAATCTGTCAACTAAATAGAGGAATAGAACAATATGTAATATTTATATTTGCCATTTTGCCATTTCTTTATGTAGAACCAAATTAAATTTCTATGAAATTGATGTTTTTGTGAGTAAGCCAAATAAAATTGATTCTGCCCAGTCTAGGTTAGAGGGATAGGAAGGAAAAAAAATGGAGTAGCAGATTGAATATAAATACAAATAATTCGATCAAGAACCAGTATATATCAGGAAAATTTCGTCAAAAAAATGCAAGTTAGTAGCACAGTTCTCATTATACTAGCGGTTGCTTTTGAGCTTTTGAATCAACCTATAGTAGCAAGGCTCATTGAAGCAACGACAAGGTTGGCCAAGTGTTGCCTGTACTTACATTTCGTCAAAAAAAACCCCTCCAAATTCAAACCATATCAATAGCTAATGATGTTCCTGATACGAATTATAGCCCTAATTTTTTTTCCTCCTATTCACAATTATACACCATATCAATAGCTAATTTCATACATTCTACCCTAAATTCAAAAATCAAAGTTTACATAATTCATACCTGTCAAAGAAGAATGTGAACCCTAATTTTGAGGGTGACTGACAGAGGGAGACGTCGATCGGATGCCAAGGCAGCTGCGGTCACTGTGCACAGAACGGAAGCCGACGACCGACCTGGGACAGAGGGAGGTGACAAAGTTTCAGGGGAGGGAGAAGAGGTTGGAGAGAGTACCCATGGAGAAGAGTTTTAGGGTTTCAAGTTTGAGCAAATTTTAGAGTGTCGACTGATTTTCATCCAACATTCAAAACATTTTTTTTAGGGAAATTCTAACGGCTGTTTAACTGTGTGCCTACAGAGTGGAATAATTTTGTTTTTAAGCCTACCATTTGGAATATGTCAAAAACAGGTTGACAACTTGAACCATTTGGAATTTCCCTTATTTTTATTTTGTTTTTCAAAAAAAGGGGGTGTACATGGGGTGCACGTAGAATAATAGAAAGGCGGGCCCAGATATAAAAGAGGGAAGGAAGATTCATCGGAAACAATCTTCAAATCTTCCCTCTATTAACCTCACAACTCAAACCTCCATTACTCCAACATCAGATCAGATCTCTCTCTCTCTTCTTCCTCGCTCAGGTTCGTCTTTTCTTCTCTAAATTCGTTGCAACAATGTTGTACGTTTTAATTATCATGCCTGATCTGCAATTCCTTCAGTGCAAATGCGCGTCCAATTTCAATCGATCTTGATTCATTTTATTGTTCTTGTCGTATGTTCGCTTTCTTAATAATTTGAAATGTTGCTTTAGATCTCTCTTAGTGTCTTATTTTTCTTTTCGTCAGATTGTTTGTTTTGGTAACTATTGATGGTGATTTGGTGTTCTCTTGAACGGAATTGCGTTTGCATAAGCTGCCATTGTGGCTGAATCGAAATTGAAATCTATTATGTAAATTTGAAACCGAATTGATCAAAACTTAGTGAACGATGACAATTTTACGAGCTAATGTGTTTCTCTTTGGATCCAATTTTCGTTGATTTAAAGTGTGTTGGGGTGGGGAAGGAACGAGATGAATTTCAAAGATCTTTGGGGTTCATTGCAGTTGTGATGAAGAATTCATTTTTGTTTTTATAGCTTCTTGGTTTACTTTGAAATGGATGACAAAGTTTTGGTTAAGATCTGGCGACTCAAATTGTTGAGGAGCTTTTAAAAATGCTGACATCCAAAGACTCCCTGAATTGCATTGTTCTAGATCTGACCACAATTCGTGTGATCTTATCAATTACTAATATTAGGCAACTTGAATCGTATTCGAACATTCTCATTATGAGCTACATTTCGTTATCTGTCTCTGGTTAAGATGCAATAGAACTAAATATACGATAACATCCTCATGTTTTGAGATTGTTGTTCAATTATCAAAGGACAATCCCAAATCAGCGTGTTTGACCCTTGAATGTCACTTGTAAAGGAAGAAACTATTCTTGAGTTCTTCCCTTGTGTGGCTATGATCGGCATCTGCAGTAGGACCAGCTGTAAGTTCTTTCATAGTAACTTATGCTAAACAATGCAAATGCTGGCTTCAGATTGTCGGAGTTTGAGGAAGCAAAATGGGGCTTTCCTTCGGCAAGCTTTTCAGTAGGCTTTTCTCCAAGAAGGAGATGCGTATTCTCATGGTGGGTCTCGATGCGGCTGGTAAGACAACCATCTTGTACAAGCTCAAGTTGGGAGAAATCGTCACAACTATTCCAACCATTGGTAAGTGTTGCCTGATCACAGATTGAATTCATAGCATAGGCTCCTGATTGTAGCCTCGATAATGGTTTAATTGTCTGTCTTTTTTCTGCTTAACAGGATTTAATGTGGAGACCGTGGAGTACAAGAACATTAGCTTCACTGTGTGGGATGTTGGAGGCCAAGACAAAGTCTGTACATTTGAGTTGATTGATACATTTTGTTAGCTTGACTAGATGCTCATATTTAGTACTCTGATAGGGGTTAATGGATTAATATAAGTTCTGCATTTGGAGTTGCCTTTTGTCGCTTATTTTCTTAAATTTGGTTTTCCAGATCCGTCCCTTGTGGAGACACTATTTCCAGAACACACAGGGGCTCATATTTGTGGTTGACAGTAATGATAGAGACCGTATTGTAGAAGCAAGAGACGAACTTCACAGAATGTTGAACGAGGTATTTTCTTGCCACCATGTGTTTTATATCTGCTGACAGTGAATCAGGTCCAAGCAAACTACGGATTCTTGCAAGAAATCTTTTCACTGACTGCATTTCAATTTGCAGGATGAGTTGAGGGATGCTGTTCTTCTTGTCTTTGCTAACAAGCAGGATCTGCCTAATGCAATGAACGCGGCAGAAATCACTGACAAGCTTGGTCTCCATTCTCTCCGCCAACGCCACTGGTAATGTTTACTGCCTGTTTTCGTTCGACAAACCCCATTCGATTTGTTTCGCTAGAGGATATCAATCTGCTTGCATCCTTTCTCTTACGCTGTAAAATTCAAATGCTAATCCAGGTATATCCAGAGCACCTGTGCAACATCAGGTGAAGGGCTCTACGAGGGTCTTGACTGGCTCTCAAACAACATAGCTAGCAAGGTAAAATTCTGTTGAATACGACGGGCATTTGTCCTAATATATGCAGTACTCAATCAATAAGTAAAACTAAGCTCACCTCTGATGTTACTTAATTGTTGAAATTGCAGGGCTAGATGACTAATTTTCTCGGTTCCGCCTTCGCAGTTAGAGAGACGAGATAAAATGATGGTTGCAAGCCTTGCTGTAGGACTTAATTACGTATATGGTTCATCCTTTCCATTACATTTGGTGTTCTGTCACAGATTTCTTCATTTACTTTCTGTAGTTTGAGACATTAATTGTTTGTTAATTGTCACAGTTTCCTAATATGAATTGATCAATGATTGAGTGTTATTGTCCAATGTCAATCAATTGATTAGTATGAAATGATTTGTATTTCCTCTATGTACCTCGCTCAATAAATTACAGTATTCTGCGAAAAGCCCGAATGCATAATTGATTTAAGCTTGACATGAACGGACAAATTGACGCCAAAAAGGGCCTGAATTTGGGAGGTTGATCGTCTAATACCAAACCTGTGGTGTTAAAATTTGATTATGGCAACAGGATAATATCTTCCCTACAAATTTCTCATTAACATAAGGGAAGAATTACAGCCGAACGGTTCAATTACATAAGTGACAAGCTCCACGATCATAATACTGACTCCCGCTGGAGTTCTGGTGTAGCATGATACAAAGCAGTCATAGATTAATACCTTCGAACGTCTCAAACTTGAGCTTGTATTGCCAGTCTCAAACACTAAACAAAGCATGTTTCTAGTTCCCCTGTATCAGGCTCAGTAACTTGGGCAATCAAAATGACAGTCATAAACAACTCTGACAAAGATTTTTGTGTACATCAATACAACTAATCACGAGCAAACCTAGCATCAAGGAGTCAACCAGGCATCATGGGTAGCACACATTTGCATCATTCAATGCGATTCTTAAAGCTTCATTTCATGTATCACGCTCCAAGAATCATTCAACCGATTCTTAAACTTGATTCCAAGCAACACCATGGATTTCAAATATTCTAAAATCAACGTGAAATGGACCGTAGAGAAGCATCATCATCAAAGTCCTCATTGGGTCTACGAACCTTCAATGGGAGTCCAAACACCGCCATCTTCTCTGACAAATTGCTTAGGGCCTCATGCCTGTTTGCCAACTCCATGAGCACTTTAATCCTCTTAAAAGACACGTTGCTCGGCTTCAGGCCCTTGTCTACCATCTGCAAGAAGCACTTCTCCGCCTCACCCAATTTCCCCAAGTCACAAAGCAGATCAAACAACACATCTGATGCCAATATAAGCGACCCAAATCCATTCTCAATCATATCATTCCACAGCTCGAGCGCCATCTCAACCCTCTCCTGCCTCTTAAACAGCCTCATTAGGAACATGCTCGACTGAGTGTTTGGCAAGCACCCAGCAGCCTTCATCCTCTTGTATAATGTCCACGAGCTTCTCAAGTCATTCGACCAGTATAACACCCTAAAAAAGAGGTTGTAAGTAGTACCATTTGGACTCAACCCCTTTGAGGACATCTCATCCATCAACTCATAAGCATCACCAAGTCTCTTAGCAATGCAGAAGTTTCTAATGGCAGCATTGTATGCTGCAGCATCAGGGTGACAACCATACTCCTTCATTTCCTTCAAGAGATCCCTAGCTTTATCAGGTTGACCAGATAAACCCAAACCCCCAATCAAACTAGTAAATGTGAACACATCGGGGGTTATTCCCTCCTCATGCATTTTGTCGAACACCTGGTGGGCCTTAACCATTTCTTTACTTTTGCAGTAGACATCGATCAAACAGTTGTAGGAGACAATATCAGGCTTCACTCCCAATTCCTTCATCTCCTCGAAAAACCCTTCAGCCTCATCCGATGATTTCCAACCAGATAACAGTATGTTGAAGGTCTGCAAATTTGGCTTGAACTCACCCTTCAAACTGTGGTACACATTCCGGGCATCCGCCATAGATTTCTCTTGACATAAAGTTCTCAACAATCCATTGAAGCAATTCGTATCAAATTCTGGGACAAGTCTCTTGAACCTCTTAAACCCTTGCACTGTTTGTCTAACGGAACAAACCTTTGCAATTCTAGCTAAAACCACCATCAAAGTTCTTGGGGAGATCAAGGAGCGATCGTTCCTCTTGATCTCGATCAAAACCTCCCACATTTGTTCGAACTTTCGATTTCTACCCAGAACGTAGAGCATGGTATCGAGTGACAACGGGGTGTGATAGAACCCTTTTCTCCTTCCAGTGACATTGAAGAATTCAAGG